>CM073761.1:52597861-53197861 GCA_037127475.1 Arma custos
AGTCTTCTCGAACCTCCTCTTTTGCTTCCCTATGCGGAGAGGGCCATTGGTCCCTACCAATGTGGATTTTGACGCGGGAAATCAACTACCGACCAGATCTTCAGCTTGAGGACCATACTAGAGAGAGGACATGAATATAAGCTGAAGATGCACCATCTCTTTATCGATATCAAGGCAGCATATGACAGCATCGACCGCGAAGAGCTATACCGAGCAATGGAGAAACTCCGAATCCCATGGAAGCTCATATGCCTGGCGAGTCTGACGTTGAATGGGATGATCTCGGTGTGCATCAGTGAAAATCTGTCTGGAGAATTCCTTGCGACTAAGAGGCTACTACAGGGAGATGCCCTCGCTTGCCTTCTTTTCAATATTGCCCTAGGTGTGGAGGATTCCGGAGTGCAGGTTGTATGGTCTATCTTTAACCGAAATGTATAATTCTTAGCCTACACGGATGATATAGATACCATTGGTCGCTTTCTACAGGCTGTCAGGGAGGCATTCTTGGCGCTGGTGGGTCCCGCGAGGAGGCTTTGGCTCGAAGTGAACAAGGCAAAGACCATATTCTGACAGACGAGACACCCAGGCGAGGTGAGATGGTGGTCTTTGGGGAATACATGTTTAAACAGTTCTCCGATTGTATATTTAGGCTCAACTGTAACCCAGAGTAACCAAGTAGATGTTGAAATTAGAAGAAGAATTATCTCTGCCAACTGGTGCTACTTTTGTCTGAGGAAACAGCTTGGTGGCCGTATACTCTCTCGGCAAACATAGTTGCACTTATACAAGACCTTCATTCGTCCTTTCCTGATATATGGCTCAGAAATCAGGACAACAACCAAGGCCTGCGAACAAGACCTCCTCCTGTTTGAGCGGAAAATCCTTCGCAGGATATTTGGAGGAGTGCTGGTGGATGGAAACTGGAGGAGACGCAAGAACCAGGAGCTATATGACGTATTCAAAGAACTGAATATTGTCCAGGTCTTAATTCTGGGCCGATTGCGGTGGGCAGGGCATGTGACTCGCATGAGTGAGGAAGATTTGCCCAGGAAGCTGCTGACAGAGCCTCTATATAGGACAAGAAGACGAGGAAGACCGAGGCTTAGATGGAGTGACGGAGTAACCGCTGATACAGGGAACATCATTGGTGTACGCAACTGGGTAGCAGCTGCTCAGAACCGCGACGATTGGCGGAAGCTGCTGATGGAGGTCAGAACTCATCATTGGGTTGTTGGGCCGAATTACTTAGTTAGTTAGGACAGGTGATAAAAAAAAATGCCAATGAACGCATGAAGGAATGTTGGAAACAAATAAAACTAAAGCTATAACGTAATCCGAAGTGGTCAATACGAAATAAAAAAAAGGTTTATACCCCAGGAAATTATGACAACACATTCTTAAAGTCAGCAATGTTGTAAACTTCCTTAAGTAAGATCATAGAGGATGAGAGAATTATATAGAGAAGATAGCACTGATATAAACATGAAATTGGATATCAATAACACCAAACATTTAATTTATTTTTATAACACGGACTGTAAGGGATAATTCAAGTTAAATTCATTTCAAAGATATTTAATTGATGAAATAAATACTTTTTTTTTATTAATACAGTTATATTCTGATTGGATTATATTAAAGCGATAAAAATGTATGGTCATAATTTAATATATTTTAACATGAACGCGGATATAAATAACATAAATTATTTATTTAATTTTGATGACACTGTTAAAAATTAAGTCATAAGTTATTAAGTACGAACGAGAATATTTAAGAGAATAGAGTAGTCAGTATATTTGATCATAAGTTTTAATGTTAGTCAATAGTAATTAGTCAAGTTAGTTCATAAATCTTGTTCAAATATGTAAACTAATTGTAATCAATAATAAATAGATATTCTTCTTACACCTCCAGTCTTCTGTTTGTTAACATAACGAGAGGGCATAACTTTTATCTAAATAAAGAAAATTACTGTGGAGACTTTATAGGAAGCCATTTTTAATAGTTCGCAATTAAATCATGTATGCTATTTTAATGAGCATGAGAACTAGCCAATATTGAAGATGGTTTAACTTTCTTCTTCTTCTTTTGTTTCCTCTTATGCCATTTCTAGCGTTTAGGAGCCTCCAGCGAGGCTATTTTGTTTACTTTGAATAGTATCTTCTACCCAGCGATAGAGACACCGTATCCTCGGGACAACTGGTCTCCTGATATTTATACCTCAGGAAAAAGGGTGACCGGACTATACCCCCAGTACTGAGTTCCCCCCAACATGGAGGACCAGTGGCTAATTGCAGTCTGATGACTGTGCGATGGAGCCGCAAACTCCCTACGCCAAGATTCAATTGTCCATTGATAAAAAGATCCCAGCTAAAATCGTTAAGAGTCGTTTTCGGGAAAAAAAAATAGTAAAAAAAAGTTTTTCACGATCGAGTCGCTTAACTTACATACATATATATATATATATATATATATATATATATATATATATATATATATATATATATATATATATATATATCTGTGTGTGTATAGAGACAGAGAGAGAGAGAGTGTGTGAGAGGGAGGGAGTGTGTGAGAGAGAATAATTTTTTTAAAGAAAAAATCATATTCCTACTGTTCTATCAAAACTGTGTTACATTTACTTTAATTTTAACAATTCCATAACCAAATGCGGAACCAAAGGAAGAAGCAAATTAATCATCTACTTAGTGAAATATCTCACGCGATCGAATTCAACAGAGGACTTGTTGAAACCTAGCCCGTTATAACTCACAACCTAAACAACTTTTAAATTGATCCGAGGAGAAACTAAGCGCATACATGAATCTTTACAATGCTGACAGTCACGCGAAGCACAACAGGTAAAAATTGCCGATTTAGAGAAAACTATATTATGGTCATCTATTAATGTTTCTAGAGCCGTTAAAAACGACAAGAATAGTTTTAAAAAATTTTAATGGAGGACTGGATGTAATATTATAAAAACAATCTTCGTAATCAATGAGATAAAAACTTAATAAAATAGCTAGATCCTTGCAACAATAAATGAAAAATAACAAACAAAAACAATATGTTTATAAATTATATGCCATAATTAGGAAGCGCGGTAGCTCAGAGTTCTGAATTTATTTAATCTGTTAACAGCCGGAGATTGATCCCGTGGGATATGGAGACCCTCCTGAGGCTCACCCAGCCTCTGTAAAATGCGTACCATTAATAGGGAGAATCTCGGACAAATCACCTCCCTGCAGAACTGTTATCCTAGAAATAATACTCTCTCTACTACGTACTGAGCCCAAGACCCTTCATGGGTTGTTGTGGTACATGTATTTTTTTTTCAGGTTATATGTCAAGATTATCTTAAAATATTAATTTTGTTATCATTAATATCATTGTTACATTCCATACAGCATTATCATTCATATAACAATATTATAAATAAATAATTATTATATTATACTATCATATAATAACTAATATACAATTTCATTATGTATTTAATAATAATTTTTTAAAAAAACGTTCAGTACGTAGGACAAGGGTTGTGCAGGGGGGTAATTTGTCCTAAATCACGCTCAACGACCAGATTTTTACCCCCGATAATAGGTATCCACTTTATAAAAAATGGTCGATCCTCAGGTGGGTTCCAGATCCCAAAGGATTCCCGGCTGTTAACATATTGAATAAAATCTGCCTCAGCTGGATTTGAACCCGGGGCCGTCGGGACGGTAACTGAGCGATCTACCACTGAGCTCTATTATTGGGTAGAACGAAGCAGAAAATTTAGTTATACTTCACTAATTATAATAAATTTAAGAGAATTTTTAATCAGGTAGCTAAATAAAAATTGTATTTTCGTATATAATCGGATAAGGGATGATTAGTATTCTGGGATCTTCCCTTGTAGATATAAAGTCAGAAGACACAGGAGTTGTTATGCTGAAGTCTGAGTTTATCCAGAGAGAATGAGTTTTCTTCCTGGCATTCTCAACTACTAAGCCACTCCGTCCACTTAGATATTACATTTAGATAGTGTAATTATGAAGTATTGAAATGAAATCCTACTATATTATAATCGAAAATAATTTAATATGACCGTATTTTATTAAACCTTAAAAAAAATTATTATTTAAAAAAAAGATAATAATAATGGTATTAAACATTAACAAAACATTTCACTAAATTAACAAATAAGCAAGAGGGGCTTACTTGCACACCTCTAGGTGTATTAGTAACATCAGAATATATGGTAAAAGAGCTTGTAAAAAGTGTAACATCCATTACCGTGTCCATATATCAGAGGTATCGCCTGCCAAGGACAGAGTTACTTAAGAGTGATTGATATTCAACTCAATAGTTAGCCTTCAGCGACCATATTTTATTCGAGCTGTCTTTCGTAAGCATTGACTAAAAATAAATACAACTCGAAAAGTACACATTTTATAATAGTCGATGTCTTAATATTCATATTTTATTAAGAGATATTTTTTTTTAAATATATAATTAAACCAATATAGTGCATAAAGAATTTTTATTTGGGAGAGGCTCAGTGGTAGAGCGCTAGGTTGCAGTCCCGAAGGCCATGGGCTCATACTCAGCTATATTTTTAATTTATTTTTTAGTCGTCAGAGATGGATACTATGGGATGCAGAAGACTCTCCTGGGACAATGGGTTTTTGCTCATTTCTATAGGAAAATTATAGTGTTGTCTGAATTTATAACATTATTCGAGATTCTCCCTATTTTCTAAGATGTGTATATGTGTAAACAGAGTGGTGAGTGGGAGATCCAATGCATACAAATGAAAAATCCGACATAAAGACTTTGCCCTTCAAATTTTCAGAATTTTCCCCACGGGTATGGTGAACGTAATTATGCTATACGTGGTATGTTTAGGAGAGATTTCTGTTTTTTTTTTGTGTGTGTTTGAGTAGTATATTAAAAGTATGGTTATTTTTTTTTCACGAAGGGGGAAAGAAGACGCAGGAAATTGGGGTATAGTAGAGGATGTCTGCCGCTGGCGCCGTGAAATTCAGAATCCAACGATACCCAACCCAATTCCAAGTCGT
Source organism: Arma custos (assembly GCA_037127475.1). Classification (NCBI taxonomy): domain Eukaryota; kingdom Metazoa; phylum Arthropoda; class Insecta; order Hemiptera; family Pentatomidae; genus Arma; species Arma custos. The sequence continues at coordinate 52,602,937 of CM073761.1, forward strand.
TTGAATAAAGTAGGACCATATATTTGGTACAATACAGCTCTTTACATATATTATGTATATTTAAGGCTAAAATACTTTTTTTATGTATGCGAACTCATTGATCAACGTTCAGCGCTCAAGCTTCAATTTTTTTTTTTTTTAAGAGCTCTCTAAAACAACTGTAAAACTTATATCCCTCAATAAGTTCCACTGAAAACAATTAATTAAAAATCATAGACATTTTTATTTATCAAAAGGTATACAAATATTTAAAATATCAGAATTAGCTTTAACAGCTATTATAGAGGTAAAACATTGGTATTACTCAACATTATATAAAAATAGACTAAAATATGTATTTAAATAATTGATACCATTTTTATTAATGGCTGTTGAATTAACAATCTTAATATTTTATATTGTATCCTTTTGAATTAATTAAAAAAAAGAAACACACATTTCGGAAGAAAATCATTTAAATAAAAATATAATAAAACCGTACTCTGAAACTCATATTAAAAAATATGTTTGTTATGAAATGTAAAGAGTATTAATGAAATAACACTTATATTTCGGCTATTAATCTAGCTGGACGATATAGATTAAATTGTTTTTATTTACATATGAGCTCATTATTCAAGCTTAATTTTTTCTACTAAATTAATAAAATTATAAAACTGATTTTTCTCAACCAATCCTCCTAAAAACCAATAATCAGAAATCATCCAAATAATAAATCAGTTATATTAACCATGGAAAGAGTAAAAGAATACCTTAAAATTGGTATTGGTATATATTAAATTAATTGACTAAAATATGTACTTAAAAAATTGATGTGGTTTTTATTATTGACTTTTTAAATAATAATCTTACCATATTATTTTTTTTTCGAACAAACGTTTCTGAAGAAAAATCAGATAAATAAAATATAATAAAACCGTACAATGAACCATATATTAAAAAATATTTTTATTAAGGCACTAGGGCACTACTCCGGACCATACCCCATTTTAGAACTGTTCATTGTTGTATACAACTCGTTGCTCGTAATCTATAGCTTAAATTTACATGTATCTGTTGTTCTGATTTTTTTTTGTATACAGGGTCAGCAGTAAAAAAATAAATTCCACAATTTTAATTTGTACTTCAATTTACTGGGCCTTCTCGAACCTTCTCGAAAAGATTATTTGATTATATAATATATATAGAATAATATTAGCTAGAATTGGCTTTAAAACAAACAGTCATCCTTAAATAAATATTTTTTTTTAATTAAGAGAATTTTAAGAGAGAACTCTATTAAATAAATAAACAGAATTTTTCTGGCATCCACCCTGATCATTTTCTTCCAATTATATAATATAATATCTTCATCAGTTAAACTAATAAAATAATATATTCCATCACCAAAAAGGTTTCCATATATCCGAGAGATGTAAATAGTGTTAATGAAATAGTACTTAGTATTTTGAATATTAATGTAACTGGACAATATACCTAAATTACATTATTTCTAAATATGAACTCGTTTAATAACTTTTTAACTAATAATCTAAGGTTTTATATTTCAATGATCTAATTAATAGTATTTTAAATTTAGAAAGAAAAGAAGAATTACGGAAGAAAAATCAGATAAAATAAATAGCGATGTAATAAAAACATACCAAGGCAAAACAAAATGCCGCTTACTTCAGTTTTTCTACAGTAATCATAATGAGAACATTACTGATTTTTCTTTTTTAAATAATTGGCAAAACTTTAATAACAAAGATATTTCACAAACAGTTCAGGTCATAAAGTTTTGTAAAACAGTCATGAAAATTATTCTGCGTTATAACCCCATAATTCTGAATGAGCCACTAATATTCATACCTTATTACGGCTGAAGGTGATAAAATACGCTCTCTGATGGAGTACCAGTGGTGTAATGGTAATCACAACACCTCTGCGCAAGGCCACAGTTTCGCAACCCGGAAGCTGGCCTAAGATTTTTTAAAGAGAGTAAAAAAAAAACCTTGGTTATGCCATCCTCCAGAGGTGACGTAAAATAACAGTCCTGAGCCTGTGTGGTGTACTCATTAAAAACTAATTATATTTATTTTGAAGAGAAAAGATTTGTCCTGGTCGAAATTCGAACCCGGGTCTTCCGCATCTCTAGCGTGGTGCTCTACCAAATAAGCTACCAGACTCGTAACCAGGCCAGACAAATCCACTCTCTTCACCGATCCTATATCCCCAGTACTAACAATTTTTGCGATGTACATATGGGGGAAAGAATGTTCATTGAACATTACTTTAATCAGGATCTGGTTGACGTACGTCAATTTTACATTTATATTTTTTTTTATTGAGATTATTTAAATATTTTTTACATTATATTTTATATTTTATATTTAAGGCCAGACAAATAAAAATATTTAAATAATCAAAATAAAATAAATAAAAAAATTATAAATATAAAATTTGCGTACGTCAACCAGATCCTAATTAAAGCAATCTTCAATGAACATTCTTCCCCCCGTATATACTTCGCAAAAATTGTGGGTACTGAGGATATAGGATCGGTGACGGCAATGGATTTGTCTGGCTTGGTTACGAGCCTGGTAGCTTAGTTGGTAGAGTACCACGCTAGAGATTTGGAAGACCCGAGTTCGAATCCCGGCCAAGACAAATATTTTCTCTTCAAAATAAAAATATTTAAATAATCGCAATAAAATAAAAATAACATCCTACTGTAGGAATCCTAATTATACTGCAGGATCGTGTACGGATATCCATAGTTCCATAAAGTGGCATTTAATAAGTTAACAGCCTGGCACTCTGATTTTTATTGCGTTCAAATTACTACTTAAACATTTACTTATTTGCTTTCCAGTATATCGTTTAGGTACAGCCTTATAGCTTTAATAATAAGAAACCAAAATAAGACTAATTATTTATTATCATTAACAATTTTAAAGATATATATCAATTTTGTACTGATATCCAGACCGACATTTGTCTTAATCATCCTTATTTTTTATCATTTGTTTAATAACTATCAGACTCTTGAAAAAGTGTTATTTGCACTTATTATAAACAGTTATAACACCTTATAAGGCGACTTTGAAGTCCCAGATGAAGGAGAATAAGAGCCATTAATATATTAAAAAATCATTAAGCATCAGGTGCAGATGGATCCAACGTGGTTACTAAAGAGCTCACAAACTTCTTCAAGATAAACATCCTCCATCTTAATATAAAAGAAGCTGTGTACATAAATACACATGTGTTATATATATAAGCGATGCAAGTACCGCATGCAAAATTACTTGAACAGTAATGTAATTATTTAAACGATGGGCCTTATTAAAGAAATATAACGCCATCTTAATACAACTAAACCTTACTATAAAAAAAAATTTTATAACCTATGACAAAAATAATAAATTTCGAAAAAAATATACCAACGTTAAAACGGTAAAGTATATATTTATTTAATATACTACAGGGTGGTTATTAGCAAAACAATATATTAGGAATTATTTATGTTGTATTCTTAATTTTTGAATCATTGCTAAAAAGAAATCGTCTCCCTTACATAACCGTTGTCCAAGAAACTGTACAGTCTCAATGTACAAAACAGTCTACCACGTACTGAAACCAAGACCCTCCATGCAATACAAGAAATTATTAAGATTAGTCCTTAATTATTTTAAATTGCACATTTTAATCTCTCTCCTAGAAAAGTAATTAACCCTCGCAATATATCATGGAGATAAGGCAATCTTATTTTCGTCCGATGTAGATATATTTCAGATAATTACGCATTCTCTCTGGTTCTAGGTTTTTATTTGTCTCTATATCCCTACCATTATTAACGTCCACGTGAGGAATAACAAATTTATTTCATTAACCGAACTGAACAATTGTTTTATTCTTCTTTTTTTGGAAGGTAGGGGATGATTGGGAAGGTGTCGGCTTAGTCTGGAAAGCGCTGATTTGCTGTTTATCCTAGTTTAAATCCGGCTGTGGTAGATAATTTATTTAACCAACTAACAACCAAAGTTGGACCCTATCTGCAGGACCTCCAGGGACTTAACAACCCTCTATAATGTGGATACCCTCAATTGAAAAAGTTCGAATTTCGATTTACCCAACCGATGTCTAAGAAAAAGTGCCGCCTCTACTATATTCGGACCCAAAGACCCTTCATTGATAGCAGTGGTAGTTTTTTTGCTTTTTTCCACTTATACGGGTGCCACTGATAAGATTGTTTAACTTTACATTTCGACGCGCCATTGTTTTGACGTTTTGAAAATATTTCATGGAAATATAACCTATGAATATTTAGATAACATTTAACTTTAAATAATTACAATATTCAATTAATAACAATAACATTTTTATATTATTTACAGGCCAACAAAAAAAAAAAAAAAAACACTAACGAATGTCAAAAGATTCGCTATGTCCGTTTTTTGCTTATTTTTTTGTTTTCTGTTGGAGATCTTTAAAAAACCAAAACAGTACCACTAAAACCCGTGGAGGGTCATGGCTTCAGTACGTGGTAGAGACTGCATTATTTCTTGTACAACGGTTGTTAAAGGAGGAGATTGTCCAAGATAAGGCTTAATCGCCAGATTTTCCCCCTATCAGAGTATAACTTCATAGAGCCTGGATTAGCCTCAGTAGGGTCCTAGATACAGGAGTAACCATTACCTTCTGCTAACTTAGCTTTTAGTAGATGAAATTTTTTTTATGAAGCTATCAATTTATTTTTAAAATAAAATATAATGATAGATCTGATTTAAATAGTATATAGTATGTACTTAGTTTGAATTTCGGAAAACACTACCCCTCAGATTATGTCTAACCCCACTTATCCCCTCATCACTGTCATGTTATGTCGGTTTCGTCTAGAATGAGCTGACTAAAGAAAATAAAGATGTGAGGCGCTAAAGCGCCTAAGGAATGGGGCCCAAGGGAGGCGATTTAACACTCTATCACCGGGGCAGCCTCCAACTCTTTCACCTTTTAGCTCCTCCGAAGAGAACACCTTATTTATAGACACCATTTTAGTCTTTCTCGAGTATCCAAGCTCTTGTGTCAAATATCTTACCTTCCTAGTACATAAATCACCTTTATTGGCTACTAAAAATAAAAACTGAACATGCGTATATTGAAAGAAATACCCTTACTTAATGGAAGGTTTTATTATGATTGTATTTTAATAAATAATAATCGATTACTGGATGACTCGTAATATCATGCATGATTTATTAAGTAATATTTTATATCATTTTTTGTTCACTAACTGATATATGAATAGGGGAGCAGGAAAGCTCATCGAGTTTGAGTGCTGAGTTTCGGTGCCGAAATCCGATTCTTTGGGATCTAGTACCCCTCTGGGGCCCTCCCAACCTCTATAATGTGGGTACCCAAAATAGGGCGGAAAATCTGGCGGTTGAGCATGATCTAGGAAAAATTCTATTTATTTACTAGCTGTCCCGACAGGCGTTGTTCTGCCCTACTTCCCTAAAACAAAGTTCTTCCAAATATTCTCCAACCATTACAATGGCAACTTCATCGATTGTTGGTGCATTGAAGCATCTCGCATGTTCTCCTACAGGAGTTATCAGCTCTGATTACAATTTTATTATTACCAGATGGGATAAGATCCAGTGCAGTTTTAAATAATGTAATCAAATGTGTTGATGAAACAAAGTTTGTAATTGTACTACATTAGACCTCCTCATTGAACAGTTATTATTTCTTCTGTTGTATTGCCCATGAAATAAATTTGCAAGAATTTATATTAGCCATCTGTCGCCGGCAACAGCGAACCTGCTTTATGATATATTTGGCCTTGTATCTGTAAATCAAACAGAAAAGTTTTATTTTTACACAACTTAAAAAAGTCTTGTCACCTTAAAATTTATCATGAAATTGTCGCGAAGTATATTTGTTGCCCCAGAGGAAGTCATTTGGAAGTAGCTGTTATATTTTTTTATGTTTGTAAGACAATGTATGGAACGTAGGAAAAAAGTCCATGCAGCCTCTTCCCATTCCAAAAACTGCACCAAAGCTAACTTTCTTATCACTTATCATATATTATTTTATCACTGATTATATTATATGCTTACGATTACTGATCATCATTAGGTATAATAACACCATTCTTACACTATAAACAATATTTGAAAAATTAAAATAAGAGCATAAACAAATTAGAGGGGACTCGTTTTATTATTTTATTAATGACACGCAAACCCTAATAAACTTTGACTAAAAACTATGGCGCCTTTGTTTTGCTTTGATTGACGTCAAATGTGTGACAGCTGGGAAGAGAGTGGTTTGTATGGGAAAAGAAACGTGTTGTATTTATTATTTCCCTCGTCATTTTTACTCTTTTTTCTCCGTAATAACTTTCGCGCCTTAACAAAAATAAGGAAAAAAAAATTACCGAATTGGTCGAGCCGTTCTCGAGTTTTGCGCTTAGCAACACATTTGGCGATTCATTTTTATTTATATAGATTATCTCTACTTAATCATAACATTTACTAATATTAATCTAAAGTTTATTTAATTAATAATCACAAAAAATTAAAGGCGGGAAATTGAATATCAATGAGTATTATTTATTTTATATTTTAAATAAATAATCAAAGATTAAATAGGGATAAAATAACTAAACGCAAATACTTGTTGGCATGTCGGGCCAATTAAGTTCAACCATCTCTAATTTATAATTCACGACGGCAACATCAAATTTGTAAAATTTAAATAAATTATTATGTACTTGAAATTTCCGGTATTGCCCATGAAATCAGTTGGTATTAATTGACGATATTTCAAGAACATTCAGTTATTACATTGAGAGGTGACTTCTACATAAATTTAAAAAAATGTAAATAATAAAGCTTTGAAAAAACCCATTTAAAAAATAATAAAATGGATAATCACATAAAAGAAGTAAATCATAAAATATTCTTGATACAGTTTATTCCACTGTCATTAAATAAATTAAATTCACTTTAAATTATTGAGATTGTGTTTCCTGATAAAGTAAGTTTCAATCAGAATATTAATAGGAGTGGATTAGGGCTCAAAAGGGAGGAGATGAGAGGGAGGATGTATATATATATATATATATATATATATATAAGTTAGAATAAGATTGCACTAATAACTTAAAAAGAAAGGGGTTTTGGGCAGAATAACGGCACGCTATTGAACATCAACTGACTTTATTTCTCTAGTACAGCTCTATATATACTCTATAGGATGTATTATAAACTAAGAATAACAAAACTTAATCCTAACTCCTGTTGATATTTACTAAGCCTAAGTGTCTATTTACACCAGTTAACTCCCCCCCTCCAGTTCCTTCACTAGGAGGAACTAAAAAAATAAAATAATTACAACAAAAACAAAAAAATGTTTACAACCTTATTAATTATAGCCTAACTATTAACTAAGAGTTACATAAGAATAATTACAAAAATATAACCTGAAAGATCAGAAAAAGAACAACACAAAATAATACTTCCATGAACTATAAAACAGTTTAAGTAATTCCACAATATGTTACAATTTAGTTGTCTACTTAATTACTAGCCACAGTAACTAAAATACAACACAACAACACTAACACTCCTGAACCACAGCCTCCGGCTCCAGCGGTGACACTTTATGAGGTACACGCAGCTCTTCTAAATGGACTGTACGAACCCTGGACGGCTGATTGATGTCCCGAATTGTATATAAATTATGTTCCCTGATTGTGATTATTCTAAAGGGCCCCTCGTAACGTGCAGCCGTTTTATTTCGAGCTGTCCGCAATCGTCGATAAACAACAGTTCCCAACGGAAGTGACCCTTTCGAATGTACTCTTACGTTTTCATTAGCCTTGTGTACCCGAGAGGTCTTTTCTCTAATCAATTTGTCCCGAACCTTACTCCATGACGACGTCTGTTCGGCACGTCTCCGGGAAAGTTGCGCCAATAACTCCGTGTTGGTAACTGTTAATAAATCCCCCCGATCGCGCCTTGTTTGACCAAACACAATCTCGACTGGAGATAAACCCGTCACCGAATGGATTGTATTGTTGTAGGCTATAATCGCTCTAGGCATGGCGTCGTATGCGTCTAGGTTTCGCCCTAATTTGAGAAGCCGAAGGTGTTCCCCAAGCGTATTATGAAGGCGTTCTACGGCGCCTCTGCCCTTGACATGGTGAGGAGTATTCAACCGCCACGTAATTCCCAGGCCCGTACTCTCTTCACGTATCAATACATTATCGAATTCCCGTCCGCAATCCGAAACAATTTGTTCGGGCACCCCGTAACTTGCGCACCATTGCAGCACCCCTTCCCAAACCGCCCCAGGTGTCTTTGCTTCTATGGGATAAGCCATTGCGATCTTGCTGAATGTGTCTATCGCAGTGAGCCAGGACTGGCCCTCATTCGAATAGATATCCAATTGGACACTTTGAAGGGGCTCTAGCGCTGTTGGGGTAACTACCTGTTCAGCCACCGGCGGTTGCCTATCGTATTTCCCCCGCTGACACACAGAACATCGACCAATATACTCAGTAACCGTGCGGCTCATGGCTTTCCAATAATACATACGTTTAAGGGCGCGCACTGTCTCCTCTACCCCGCGGTGATTTGATTTGCCCGCATGATGATCGGCAATAATTTGCTGTTGGGTTGTCGGGTCGGGAACAGTTTCGACCTGACGTAAGCACTGGATTATCGGAAACCCGACCCCTATCCTCTCCTGCCTCCATAATCGCTGAAGCTTCTCGGTAATGAGCTTATTTCCCGAAAATATGTGGCACACGTGGCCGGGGACGCCGAATTCTAAAAAAATTCTTTCCAATTCCGTATCGTCGACCGTCACCGGCATACGCGCTATCACTGTCGACAACCCCTCATAAATGCTAGCCCTGGTTTCCGTCCCAGATCCCTGCTTCGAAAAGAAGAACAATTTGCAATTTCTTGTCGTTGATGATTTCGTCGATCTGCGGTAACTCCTTAGGACGTTCCGATGACGCCGCGCTGTCTGCTGAATCCTGTCGGACTAATGGAATCTCCGGTCCGCTCTCAGCCCAATCCCTTAAATAACGCAGAGCGAACGGTTCGGCCGAAGTACCTTCATCGTCGATAGTATTAACAACTAAGTCTCGCGACAACCAGTCCGCCACCGCGTTTTCGACACCCTTTTTATGAACGACTTTAAACGCATATGCTGCTAGCCGCTCCTTCCACCGTGATACCCGTGCTGAGGACTCCTTAAGGGTACTTAAATAAACTAGGGGTTTATGGTCCGTCATGAGTTCGAATCGTCTGCCATAAACGTAAGGCCGAAAATGTTCCACCGCCCACACTACTGCCAACAGTTCACGCTCGATGGCGCTATAGCGTTTTTCCGCCTCGTTCAACTGCCGACTCGCATACGCTATTGGTTTTTCCCCTTCGGCAAAATTTTGCGATAAAACCGCCCCAATAGCAATTTCACTCGCGTCCGTCGTTATGCGGAACATCAAGCGGAAATCTGGGAATGCGAGCACGGGTTTCGATGTTAGAATTTCCCGGCACTTCCGAATGCTCTCCACTTGCGTTGGACCTAATGCGAACCGTCTCCCTTTTCTCAGGATCTCCGTTAACGGTTGTATTAACGCCGCGATCCCCGGAATGAATCGGCGGTAATAATTCACCATTCCCAGAAACCTACGGACCCCTCGAACGTTATTGGGTAACGGAGCTTCTCGGATAGCCTTCACACGTTCCTGGTCAGGTCGTACGCCGTCAATCGAGACCACGTGCCCTAGAAACCTAATCTCTCTCAGTCCAAACTTTGATTTACTTTGCGACAATTTGAGACCAAATTCCCTCAATCTTTCGAAAACCTTCTCTAAATGTTTTATATGTTCTTCTTGCGACCGGCTAAACACTATCAGGTCATCCATGTACACTTGCGCGAAGTCCTCTCCCAGTCCCCTCTGGAACTCGTCCATAAGGCGTTGGAAAGTTAATGGGGCCCCCTTCAGCCCGAAGGGCATCCGCACGAACTCATAATGCCCTCTTTCCCAGGAGAAAGCGGTCTTCCCTATATCACCCTCCGCCATCCTGACCTGATGGTACCCGCTCTTGAGGTCGAGTGTGCTAAAGATAGTTGCGCCCGATAGCCGGTCCAGAATATCTTCGACTCGTGGGAGTGGATACCTTTCATCTACCGTAGCCTCGTTTAACTTTCTATAATCGACGACGACGCGATATTGTTTCTCCGTCTTGCCTGCCTCTCCTTGTTTTTTTTCGACCACCCATAGCGGGCTGTTGAAGGGGGAACTACTTTGTCTTATAATCCCTTGTCGGAGTAAGTCTCCTAATTGCTCTCTAATAATATCCCTCATCGCCTGGGGGTACCTACGATCTTTCACATACACTGGTTTATCTGATTTGAGAATAATATGATGTACCGTTTTCCCCGTAGTTGGTAGCGTCTCATTTTCTCGATAAAAAAGGTCCCTATTCCTATTCACCACGTTTCGAATAACCGCCTTATCGAATTCGACCGCCCCTATTTCGATACCACCAATCCCTGTTGATGTGGCAACTCGGTACCGCCGCTTGCCTATCCAAAACCGCCACTCCCCGCGTTCTACCCGCATCTTCAGACCCGCTTTACGTAAGATGTCACACCCCACAATAAGGTCGTACCCTGGCATCAACGACTCCGTGATGTGTAATTTCACTCTTACGTCCTCTCCCGTTAATTTCGTACAATCGAAATAAACCTCGCCTAAAGTTTTACATCGGCCGCTTACCGTGGTTATCGTACACTCACACTGTTTGCGCATTTCCCAGATACCTAATTTTACAGCTCCCCTTTTACTGACTAATGAATTCGTACTTCCCGTGTCCACCAGAAATTTCATCCCCGTTCCCCTCAATCTCGCCACGGGCAACCTCGTCCATTTACCCTTCTCTTCACTATTATTAATTAATAATTCCCCTGGACCGTTGCCCCACCGACTACCGTACCCTCAATCCACCCGTTGTTGTCGCGCCCCTGTCTCGGGTCCCGAAGGCCCCCCCTTTCCGCGGTCCCCACTTCTTACCTCGTGTCTCCTTGAAACCGGAGTACTGCGTCCAGAGTGTATGCTTTCTTCTCCGGATGAGTCCCCGCTGGAGAATTGCCCTCTGCTCCTCTGATAATTCCGCCTTCCGCTCCACTCCTGTGTGTTAACCTCCATAGGTTCTGGCTGTGAACTCCTCCTATTCGCTCGGTTGCGTCGTGGACATTCCCTTGCCACATGTCCTTTCCTGCCATACTCATACTCATACTCATACTCGGGTGAGGTTGCATTGTGCGGCCAGGTGTCCTGTTTGGTTACATTCGTAACACCTCTTTTCTTGTCTCCGCCGTCTATCTTCTATGCCTCTACTGGGTCGTTTTTCAAACGCTCTACCTCCTCCGTCACGCCTAGGTGGGCTCCGATGCTGCCTCCTTGTGGATCTTACTTCGATCCATTCTCCCTCGCACTTCTCTTGTCGAGCTTTGTTCCGGTCATGCGCATCCACCAGCTCGTGTGCGCATTCGACAAAATCACGGTCACGTGCTAGAGAACCTGGACGGTCCATGTAATGGCTCAACTGAACCTTCAGAAGTCCGCGTACGAACTCTAACCGCCGGCCGCCTTCTTCTTGTCCAAACGTTTCGACCATCTTCTCTACCACTCTATTGTACAGCACTAAGAGTTTTTCCGCGAACTCACCTTCGGATTGCCCTTGATTCCGCCTTAACTTGACAAGATAGAACACATCTTCTTCAGGAGTCCACCGCCCTCCGCCGTACAACTTCTTAAGTCGATTCTTCAGGGTGTCCCAGGAAACGGTTGTATCACCCTGTATGGCGTTCAAGATCCGTCTTGATATACGGCTGACCAATGCTGCCTCCAACATCTTTACATCCGACTCAAATATAGTCCCATTTTCTTGTCGAGACATGATAAGAGCCATAATCCGGTCAGCTCCTTTAATGAAGTGGTCCAGGTCACCCACTGTACCGGTGAACGGTTCCAACTGCCCGATGACCTCATGGATAAAGGCAGAGTTCTGAGTTCTCACCTTTACTAACTCGATCTGTGCTGATTTCTTTGCTTCTGCGAGCTGAGCCATCAGCTGCGCATGTTCCTCCGCTGCCTTGGCTAACTGGAACTCAAACTTCGCGCGTTCCTGAGCTAACTCGTCCGTTTCACCCATCGTACACTTATGTAGACCCTCTCTTTTTCTACTCTAATTACTTAATTTCCGACCCGAAAACGAACAAAACTCCCGGGTTTCGGCACCAGTTAGAATAAGATTGCACTAATAACTTAAAAAGAAAGGGGTTTTGGGCAGAATAACGGCACGCTATTGAACATCAACTGACTTTATTTCTCTAGTACAGCTCTATATATACTCTATAGGATGTATTATAAACTAAGAATAACAAAACTTAATCCTAACTCCTGTTGATATTTACTAAGCCTAAGTGTCTATTTACACCAGTTAACTTATATATATATATATATATATATATATATATATATATATATATATATATATATATATATATATAGTTAATAATAAATCGTAGTTTTAACCTATTGGTTGATGGCCGCTTGGTGGTTACCCATCAAAAGGACTACATTTTATGCCTTAATACACCATTTAGCTATTCAAGGGGCAAAGCTTTCAATTCTGAAGTGGGCTTCAGAGCAGCCACGAGTCGACCAAGTGCCGTTCTTAGTCCCGTAGTATTGTCTACTCGTCAATTTTTCTACATTAGATTTTCACGGTCAGAGGCGTCAAACTGGATTCGAATATTTTATTACCAGATTGTAAAAAAAAATATAATTTATTTTTCGGCATACTATTAATAAAAAATGTATTTAATAAAAATTTATTCATTAATCAATATGTATCAGACTAAAAATGGAATTTATTTCGGCAAGAACTAAATATTTTAGACCCTGAAGATGGCCTAAATCTTAGTTCGAAGCGTAGGCACAAGATAAGTCATTCTTTTTTTGTGTAATTTATTGACTGCATCCCCTGAACATTTTACCCTATCCTTAACTATTAAATTCAGGCAGACCTCAATAGGCTGAACTAACAGTTACATTTTTACTTATATCGATGGAAATAGGATGGATATGGTACGAAGATGAAAATATGGTAAAAAAACAACTTTTATTTCACATATTTTTATTTGATGTTTTTAGGACAAAATAGCCTTATGATTAGCGAGGAAAGGGTAGTTGTTATTTTTTTGTATTGTCTATTTAATTTTGTTTATTAATTAAGTAAATTTCTTTTGTTATTGATTATTTTTGATTCCTTATTTTTTATTATATCTATTATTGACTATATTATATTCATCCGTTATTCTAAAATTGAAAAAGAAATAATATATAGGTTTTATCTGCTCAAAACATAACCGTCACAATACCCTTCTCATTAATTGCCTTCTAACTTTTCACCTTAACCAGCAATAGTAATTTAATTTATTAAAACAATTGAAATATAACATAATATCAGTATAATTTATCAATATGATTGTTTTTTTTATTTGTTTATTTATTATTTATTAATTCATTAATTTAATTTGAGAGTTGTTTATATATAATATTAAATATTATTTTATTTAAAGAATTTTAAAAATAATATGAAAGATCATAATATACTAAGATCAAAGGTTGACTTATTATTAAATGATTATAGAGAACATGGTTCCCTCTGAATTTGAAAAAAATTTAAATGGAATAAAACAACTTAAATTGAGGTATCTATGCTTTATTTTTGGTTATTTGTTGGACAATAAAAGAATTTATGTATAGTTTTATTTATTGAATTATTTATATTGTTACAATTATAGAATTTATGCATGTTTTCCAGATGAATGACTTATGGTCTAATTGTTAACCATATAATAATTAAAAAATGAAACCATTACAATAGAAGATTGAGAATGGCCTAGGCCGAAACGTATCTCGAAAATAAGGAATACATTTTTTTTTTACGGGAAATAGTTTTTTTTTCTCCTATTTAAAGAATATATTATATGATTGAGTCCAGTTGACATTTTTATAAAAAAATGAAGTTATTGACTATTTAAACGAGCAAATTAATAACAAGCAAACAAAATTAACAAGGTAAAAACATTAGAAAAAAAATGAGGAAAATAATTTAACAAGGCGCACAGAAATAACTCAAATAAGACAACTGATATAAAGAGGTTACAGAAAATAAAATATGATAAGGAGGAAGGTTTCTTGCCGCCCACCTAATACACAAGTACCTAATCAAACATGAGAGTTAGAATATATAAATAAAGAGGGAAGAAGTGGAGGTGGAGTGCAATAAGAATAACGGTGAATAAATGAGAGGTTTGTGGAAAGAGAGAAGGGAAAAATATAAAAGGAAAGAATACAATGGCTTTTGTTTGCTTTCCAACGCTCTCCTTAATCGGGAATACCCATAAAAATAATATTAAGTGAGTTTATTAAAAATCAAATAATAATATAAACTTGAACAAACAACTAAATACTTATTAAAAAATAATATTTAAAAGGAAAACTACTTTATATTATCGAGTATCTCAGAATATCTAGTCGCTAATTGTCCAAAAAAAGAAATGATCAATGTAGGGATATAAATAATCAGGAGAACAATATAGTTTTGTTATATAACTGAATCCATAAAGTTATATATCTACAGCCCCGGTGAATAAGTGGTTAAATTGGATTTTGTCCAGAGAGAGTTAACTGCTTTCAGATGACCGGAATCGTGTCATTCTCGTAGCCAATGCCTGACTTAGTCCTTAATTCACTACGAAAATAACTCGATTTCGCTTACTTAAGTACAATAAACTCATTTTGAAGAAAATTAGACATAACCACTTATTCACCGGGGCTATAGATATAACAATTTATTTTTAATTGAACCTGAAGTGTTTCAAATATCTTCAGGAAACTTTAAAAAAAATATATAAAATATTAATTTTCATTATAACAATAAAGATTTATTTTAAAAAAACTGATATTTTTAGATGTTAAAAGTTGTTTAATTAGCGCTAAGAGCTCAATTAAGAACATATTTAGAGAGAGAGCCAGCTTTGGCCCCGTGTTTAAAAAGTTAAAAAAAAAAGTTTCTTTCAATTAATTACTACCTGCGCAGTTCTATATCAAGGATTTTTTTTTTCTGAAGACTTTTTAAAGGGACTAAAAATTTTCATAATATTCATAAGCGACTGTTTTAATTAGGAAACTTAAAAAATGTTTGTGTTTATTAATTAGTGTCACAGCATAAATTTCCATTTGTTAAAGTCCGTGAGCTTGGCCTCACTTTTAATTAAGGTGAGGAGAAATTTAATAATATTTTTAATTTAATAAAAAAAACGGACGAAGTTAAAATGTTCCTCGAAACTTAAGGATGTTAAAAGAATCGCTGAATCGTTGTAGTCATTTCTTCTTTTTCAACACTTACAGATGTTATACTGTAGCAGTTTATTTATGGTAAAACCAAATGAACTGTTTTTTTAATAAATCATATTCAAAAATTAATCATACTTTTAAGAATCATTAAAATTTATATTAATATGGATTTTTTGACCAGTTATATATATATATTATTGTTCAATCAGAAAAATAATCATCTCTGGTTGCATGAAAATCCCCATGCAATTCGTCAGCATCATTTTCAGCACGAGTTTCAATGCAATGTGTGGTTCGGGATAATAGACGATATTTTAATAGGCCCGCATTTCATACCACCTCGACTCAATGCGGATACATTTTTGGAATTTCTTAATAATGATTACCACAATTTAGTTGAAGATATTCCACTAAAACTGAGAAGGAACTTGTGGTTTCAATAGATGGCTGTCCTGCACATTACGGAAGAGTTATACGATAATGGCTAAATCCTACTTATCCTAATGAATGGATTGGCCGTGCAGGACCAGTGGCTTGGCCTGCTCGATCTCTAGACCTGACACCACTGGATTTTTTTGTTTGGAGTGACATTAAACAAAAAGTCTATGCAAGGCCAGTGGATGACCTTAATTCTTTACGAAGAAGGATAATTGAGTCTTCTGAAACAATAACACTTAACATATCCAGTGCTGTTCTGCTACTGCTGCTGTTGAAGAAAGATGCCTAGCCTGTCTGAATGCTCAAGGAAATTACATTGAACATTTAATATGAATGTTAATGGTTTGCATTTAATAAATAAAGTAGTTGGAACAAATGAAATAAGTTTTATTTATTTACTATGCCTAAATAATTCGTAACAATGAAATCTTTAGATGTGAATATCTCCTAAACAAAGCGTTTGCGGACATACCTTCATAGGTATTTTTTTCTTGTTTTGAGGTCCTTAGTTCAAATTGTCAGTCAAATTGGCCATTTAACCCTGAAAAACCCTGTATATACTATATACTACATAATGATATATAATATAATACATATAATGACTATATAATAAAACTATATAATACATATAATGATTTTTTTTTTTAAATTATGTGATTTAATTAATCTTCAAACAAATTCTACTTCAAATCCCTTCAACGCTTTCCACGTTATTTTTTCTTTGTTTTTTTTTCCCACTAACTCTGTTCTATTTCGGAATTCAATCTAAATTCCTAATTTCAATCTAATAGACTTACTAGAATGCCTGTTAATTTAAGCTTATTGCGGATAACTCCGACTGACATCAAAGCCAAGTCAATGTTTGATATAGTTCCCGTTGATAAGGTTCCCCTCATCAACTGATATCTGATGCAATTAAGATTGTATAAACTAACTAGAGGCTGATGTTTCCTGCTTTGAATCAGGGACGGTAATAGATTAGCTGATTCGATGTCAATGTGCTAGCGATCTGTATTGACAATTGTTATAATAATAGTAATTACTTAAATATTACCTTTTATAATAACTCATACAGATTGAATTAAAACAACGAATGAAAAAAAAATGAAAAACAACGAAAAAACAAATAAATAACACCTTTAAAAAAAAATGAAACCTCGAAAAAAAAAATACTTTGACAAAAAATACTTTTACTCTTTTAAACAAAGATATTTCCATTAAGACAATCCCATCATTGCTTTCATACCGAATTATCGACTTTTGGTAGTTTTTAGACATCTTTATTTTTAGATTCTATTGTCCGAAATTTGAAATAACAAAATATGAGACATTTTTAAGGTTTTGTTATTTAAACTTAAATAGCTAGTCATTACAAAAATAGAGCAAGAATTATATATTTCTTAGCTTACCATAACAACACTAAAAAAGATGATTTATTTAAACGTTTAAATTTCCATGTGAACACACACATTACAACTTGCCTAAGTGTAGTGTCGTCCATAATAAAGATAAAAGAACTATCATAATACAGTGTTAAAATCAGTGTTTGCCTTTCGTTGTTTTGTGCTAATTGAACTTTGTTTTCATTTAATATTTTCCATCGTTAAATATACACACACAAGATATTTCGAGTTGTAAGATATTAGAGCTTAAAACACACAGAAATTTGTTCGTATTTTTTTCTTACTTCGGTCGGAGTGGAGGGGGCTTACAAACAGGGGATATGTGTTGCATAAAATTTTCATTAACACGCTCTCTCTTTCATACACACACACACACACACACACACGCAAACATAAATTGATTCCGGATAGCGAGATCTACGCTGGACGCTATTACCATGGTAATAGAAACTGCCCAGAAGGCTATTGCAGGAAAGAGATGGAGAAGAGGTGCAAAATGTTATTGCGCCGTCATTACACTGGATGTAAGAAACGCCTTCAATTCGGCGAGATGGAGCTGCATTCTGAACGCTTTGCAGAAAATGGGTGTCCCCATGTACATCCGGAACATTATCACTGATTATTTTACGGACAGGACCCTAATGTATTCAACGGAGGACGGTCCCAAAAGCTTCAAGGTGTCTGGCGGAGTACCCCAGGGTTCAGTGCTTGGGCCTGTCCTGTGGAACATCATGTATGACAGGATCCTCAGGCTTGGCCTACCAGAGGGTGCCAAGACAGTGGGTTTTGCTGACGACGTTGCAGTGGTAATTGAGGCCAAATACAAAGATGAAGTGGCCCTGAAGGCCAACCAGAGTATCTCACTAATCCGTGATTGGCTGGCTTCGGTGGGGCTCCAGCTTGCAGACAAGAAAACAGAGGCTCTTCTTATTAGTAGCCGCAAAAGGAGTGGGCAGACAAGAGATCCAGTCCCAGCCCTCGCTGAGATATCTCGGAGTAATAATCGATGAAAGGCTGCGGTTCAAGGAGCATATCCAGCGAGTATGCGATAAAGCAGCAATAGTGACCACAGCACTGGCTCGACTGATGCCCAACATAGGCGGGCCTAGAAACAGTCGAAGACTATTATTATCGAGCGTCACCTCATCCATCCTTCTCTACGCAGCCCCGATATGGAATGGTGCCTTGGACACACTGGCTTACAGGAGACCAATGGTGTCCATTTATCGTCGAAGTGCCCTGAGGGTAATCAGCGCGTTTCGCACTGTCTCTTACGAAGCTGCATGTGTAGTGGCCAGGATGCCACCAATAGAACTGATCGCAGAAGAGAGACGGCGTTGGTAAAAAGAGTTGCTCGCATCCCGAGAACTGAGGAAAGGAAGATGACAATCGAGAAGTGGCAACAACGCTGGGATATGGCCACGAACGGGAGGTGGACCCATAGGCTGGTTCCTCGCATCGAACCCTGGATGGATAGGAGCCACGGGGAAGTAGACTACTACCTAACCCAGATGCTTACAGGACATGGCTGCTTCAGAGCATACCAATTGCGGTTTAAGCTGGACAATACAGCAGAATGTCCAAGCTGCCCAACAATAGAGGAGACGGTGGAACATGTATTCTTCAGCTGTCCCCGTTTTCAAGAAGAACGGAATGATTTTAAAGGAGTCTGTGGCTCAGGAGCGACAGCCGACAATATCGTTAGCCTGATGCTGCTTTCACAGGAGTACTGGACAGCTGGCCAGCGCCTGGCCGTAGAGGTCATCAAGAAGCTGAGGAAGGAAGATAAGGAGAGGCGAGCCTAGAGCAGAGGTAGCCTAGCACAATGAGGCGGCTCACAGCTACTCCCCCTCCATGAAGTAATGCCTAACGGTGGTCCTGTGGAGGGTGGGAAACAGGTGTAGGGAGGTGGTTTTAGTGGGTAAAAATCCCACACTACGGATAGGTACGGGCCTATCCGTGTCTTTTGAAGATTTCCACCTACCCCCGTAAAAAAAAAAAAACAAAAAAAAAAAAAACAAACATAAATTAAGATAAGATAGACACAAATATACCCAATAATCCCAAACAGGAACTGTAAACATTGTAAATAGTATAAATAGTGGATTTGTATCTGAATAAACCAGTGTTTAAACAGCCTTCATGAGTGTCGTTTCTTACCCATATTATCTTTTTTTTTTTACATTTTGAGTGCAGAAGCTCTTAAGCTATATATATGTATGTATGAGTGTTTATAGTTTTTTCTGAATTTGAAATTTCGAAATAATTCATATATTCTTTTTATAGCTGGCAAAATTGTGGGTTTCTGACAGAACATCTGTCTTTCTTTTGAATAATGATTTAGCACTTACTGTGCTTACAGCTGTGCCTTGAAAATCACAATTTAAAATATTTCTGAACGGATGATTTCTCGAAAAAAATATCGAGTTCAAAGATTATGTTACATACGTACGTACATACAGACGAAGATAATATATGGGTATAATAAAAAGGTTTTGTAATGTCGCTTTCCTGTGTTATAGTCTAAAGTTTTTCTGAATTTAAAATTTTGGAATATATTTATATATTACATATATAAAATATATCATATATTTTATGATTACTGGCTAAATTATGGGTTTCTGACAGAACATCTAACTTTCTTTTGAAAAATGATTTAGCACTAGCTATTCTCACATAAGTGCCCTGAAATTTTTGAAAATCATAATTTAAAATATTCCTGAATGGATAATTTCTCGAAAAAAATACCATATTTTTATTAGTTTTGAGCTTTCATTTATTTATTTATAAAGACTGAAGGAATCTGTATTGTACTATCACTAAATTGCCTTGGTTGAAGGGATGCTGCAACCAGAAAACCGATAAAGAAGAAAGTTTCTAGGTAAGTGGGTGAGTGGGGGGTAACATCCTCCCCCCCCCCGATAGACTGGATTCCAGGCAGGCCTAATTTAGAACCTGCCTACTTCCAACCTTTTAACAACAACGAAAGCTCACTTGATGAGAATTTCTTCCGGGCATTCTTACAGATTCCGAATATTTTTCTTGCTAAAAAGTAACCAATGCATGTTTAAGTTTATCTAAAAGATTAAACGCAATGCGAGAAACTTTTCCATTTTATAGAAAGTAGTAGAGTGCTTGAACCCAAATTTGAACCTGCAGACCCGAATCGGAGTACAGTGTTACATGTACTCAGTGTTATCATAGGGGTTAGAGCCAAGGACACTTACGGATGTTTCAACATTCTCCAAGCATTGATGTTGTGTTATCGGTGTATGCTCCGAATTTCATGGATTCAACATGTCGAAAGCATACTAAGAATACAGAAGTTCCTCCTGTTATTGTACAGTAACAAAAGATAAAAATAGGCATACTTTGGTCATGTGATGCGAAACGAAAAGTACCGTCTGTTGCAGGTACCTCCAGTAGTACAAGCACCTTAATCCCGGCGAAGAAGCATTTTCTTAACGCTTTATTTTAGAGTTAATTGGATTATCTTGCAAGTTAAAACCAGGTATGTTTCTAGAGCTGTAAGGTTTGCGGAATAGAATTATCAATAATAATGATGATAATCAAATATTTTTTAAAAAAATAATAGGATTCTAAAAACAAATTTAGCAAAGAAACGGACAGCAGAGTAATGGCTGGTAGTACATACTGCTACGAAAGCCTAAAACTTTTTGACTTGTAAATTGTTTACAAAATGGATATGTAACTAAAGTTTCATCATTGCTTCCGTGCTTTCAGCAAAGT
Source organism: Arma custos (assembly GCA_037127475.1). Classification (NCBI taxonomy): domain Eukaryota; kingdom Metazoa; phylum Arthropoda; class Insecta; order Hemiptera; family Pentatomidae; genus Arma; species Arma custos. The sequence goes on from CM073761.1 coordinate 52,623,970, forward strand.
AAACTTCCGTAAACTCCCCTCTTCTTTTATATGAATATATACCAGCTCTGAAGGATGGAGAAGATGGAGAGAATAAAGGTTGAGAAGACGTTATGACTAGAGTATAGTATGTGAAGAGATTCGTAACTAAGCTATTATGTTAGTCCATCGTTAACAGTCTATTTAATTCATGAAAGAAATTTCTTTTAATATGCATGTTACATCATTTCATGTCACAATAAATATAATTCTTTCTTAAAAGTCTTCTACTGATTTTTAACTACATGAATGTGCGGGGCGTGTAGCTCATAACGATCCATACAGACTTCCCTTCATAACTTTGTTCTAGTGGTCGGAAAGAGAATACACAAAGAAGCAAAGGAAATAGAAAAAAAATTAACATTAAGATGAGAAATAATAAGAAACAAATTAAGATTGTAAAGAAGTTCAATTACCTTGGAGATATCATAACTTGGAATGTAAATGAAAGACCATCGATAGACTACAGAACAACAAAACTGAAACAAGCTCTAGTCACTTGGCCAACATACAAGAAGAATGAATCGCAAATTCAAACAGTATGGTTTTGTAGTTAAACCTGAAGAAATTTATGCTACGAAAACTAGTCAGGACAATCATCAATAAAAATCATCAAATAGACGGACAATGGAGATTGCTGCCTAATGAAGTGGTCTATCGGGAAAATGAATCAATAGTAGATACAATACACAAAAGAAGAATTGTCTTTTTCAGTCACATATCAAGATTAACAGAACCAGATTAGTTAAACAATTATTCTACTACTTTTGGAAAAGTGAAACCAAGAATAACTGCTGCATAAATGTCCAGGATGATGTAAAAGAGTTAAATTAAAAACAGCACGGAAAGTATACACCATTACCGATGAAGAAAAATCAGCCAGGTCTGAAAGAATAAAGAAGTTTTGGGAACAGATGAGTTGGACACAAAGATAATATTTTGAAGATTATAATGGGCATGGATTGATCCAAGTGCTCCAATGCGGACGTAAACTATGTGAAAAAACAAAGATGAGGCGGAGCTGGATGCAGCAAACTGTAAATGAGATAGGGAATATCGAGGGCCGGTTTAGGCGGTACATGGTCTCTAGGGCCAACCATAAAAATAATACGTGTGTATATGTGTGTGTATGTGTGTATTTAAATATGTGTTTGTGTCTAAATATAAAATAAGGTGGTTACACCATACACCCTACTATAAAAGCTAGAAGGATTAATAAAGAATCAATTGGCGCTCAATCTGGGAACACTACTCCCCGTGATTGAAAGAAAAATGACTAGGAAAGCTTCAAACTTGTGAAAGTCATTAGTGGAACAGCTGGAGATGAGACCGCAGTAGCATGCTACAGATATATCAAGTATTGATCTGCTCCAAGATGGATTATGGTCCTGCTCGAAAAACCAATCCTGCTCGACACGAAACATTACACCATGCAGGGATATAAACGGTAACTGGGGCCTTCAAAGGTATCCTGTCATTATTATTCTGCACAGGATCAGGATTAGCACCATTATCCTTCTCTCAATAAGATTAGAGCAATCAATTATTATAATTAATAATTATCATGGTGATTATACCACACAATTAGACACCCCGCACTTAGGCCTAGAGTAAATGTATTATGAATATTATCTTACCCTCAGTAGCACATAATATCCTCAGCAGTTCAATAGAGCGATTCTTACAAAATTTATGTTAATTCTAAGACTTTTAATCCCTAAATCAATATAATTAAGGCGTTAAAAATCTACAGCGAATAACTCTAAAACTTAAAATAATTACTTTTTCATATTACTTGCTAGTTTACTTAAGCAATTTTACTCCTCCAAAAATTCAGGATCAGAGCCGGACTAAAGCCATGAAATAAGGTTGCAAAGTGTCGTGTTACAACAAAATTGTTTGACAAAACTAGCAAAAAATATGAACAAATCGATTTTGAAATTTTGGAGCTATCCACTTTTGATACTGAACCTCATATGGAATAGTACCATAAGAGTGGATAATGCTACAAAACCAAAAATCAAATTTAAAAAAATATTTCACGCATTTATTTAAAAATAGCTTAATATTAAGGTTTTCATTGACGAAATATTTTTTAAAAATGTTTTATACCTTTAATAATAATGAACATCTCTTTTATACCTTTTCAGAAATGTTTGTAAATCCCAAGGTCCCTCATATAAATATGTGAATATATATTTATATAAATATAATAAGATATTTATATAAATCATATAAACATAGGATAAAGGTCACCAAAAACGAAAAAACTAGTACCACTTGCTTCTTGGTTCTTGGAGAGATTTTACTAAAAAAAAATTATAAATTTTATTAGTAAATTATATACAAACTGTACTATATAAAAATATCTTAAATAATTAAGGGTCTTAAAACTAAATAAAATAAAATAATTAATTGTTTCGAAGATTTTTTTCTTATAAATGATCCTATTCGTAACTTTTTTCAACAATATTTTTTAATGATTAAAGCATTACATTTTCGCTAGTTAAGTCCAACAATTTTGTCCAACGCGACACTTTGCCGTGTTATTCCTCACGGTTTTAGTCCGGCTCAGAAACTGAATTTTCAGGAGCATAAAGTTTCTTGACAAAACTAGCAAAAAAATGTGAAAAAAGTAGATTTTTTAAATGTTGGAATGTAACTATTGATCCTGAACGGCTTTTTGCTATTTTTCAATTGTAAAATTAAATTAATGGAACTATAATATAATAAAATACTTTAAAATTAGCTTTGAATCAGAATATGGTCTTTATAGTTGAAGGGTTTTTTTTTAATATTTTAAGAATGAACATCTAGCTTATACTTTTTCAGAATTATTCCTTCACATCGAAAATATGGGGTAAGGCGACCACTGAAGAATGGAACGAAGTATTAGATCGACTGGAATAAATGTTAGTAATAAATGAAGAGAATTTTACTTTAAAAAAATTACTAATAAATTTTATTATTAAACTTTACGCAAATTATAGTTACAAAACATTATCTTACACCGTTAAGGGCTTTAAAACGATAAACAATCTCGGCTGAAGATTTATTTAGTTTATTAGAAGGTGCTAATTGAAAAGCGTTAAGTAATTATGTGCGGCAGACTATGCTTCGAATATCACAGTTAATTAGTTATTGATAACAGATAAATACTAATTGATTTGATTGAAACGATAAAAATGTGATTATATTAGTAAAAATATAGTATTAAATTATGGATGAAATAAAAATATATTAATTTATGAAAATTATTGTTCATTTTTTATGTATTTTTTTTATTTATTTATATTCACTTTACTGTTAAGAAAAATAAATAAAATTAAATAAGCACACAGGCCTCGACAGATGGATTATTCATTGTCTATTTTTGTAACAATTGAATGAATTTTATTGTATGTATTTGTTTGTTTATTTTTCAATCAGCTCAATAAGCATGTTCATTCCCTCAACTATAAGTAATAATTTTTGTCGTATATCATTGGTTCTTCATAAATATCATATAAACCATGCATAAACAACTCTATAATAACAAACGACCTTATTCATTAAATGTTTCTTCTTCTTAAAACAAATTGTTTAATTATTGAAACATTAAGAAATCTTTTGGTATATTTCAATATAGAAGCATTTCGGTTTCTATGGTGATATTTGTATGAAGATCTGCGGATAAAGAGTAACTATTTCATGATTAATGGTAACAGGGTTTTGTGTGATTTAGTAAGCCTCCGGAGTCAGGCTCCAGATTCCCCGGACCATTGAAGAGTCAGATATCCACATAATTGATGACTCGGGTAGGTCTCCCACCAGAGGAGTAATCCGTAGCTGATAAAAAATACAGCTAAGTTTCCAAGCCAGGGATGTGATTGATTTGATGTGATCACAAACAACCGCTAGGTTTTTTCCGCCAATTAAGGGTATCCACTTTATAGATGATATGAGATCCCTAGGAGGGTTTGCAGGCCCTCAGAGTACATTACTACATCCGTTTAAAAATTAAATTATTCATCTGTTGCAGCCGAATGTGCACCCGCAGAACAGCAACCTAGCGCTCTACATACATTATTAGTAGTAACAATAAATTCCATTAATTGATTACGAAAAAAGGCTGTACCACTTAAACCCATTAAGGTTCAGTACATGGTAAAGACTGGACTATTTCTGGGGCAATGGTTGTACAGGGAATTGATTTGTTCTATATGACGCTCAATATTCAGGGTTTCCTCCATTAAGGGTACCCAATAATGCTGGATGGACTCCCACGAGGGTTTGCAGATACCACAGGGACCATTCGTAGCTGTTAAAAAATTAAATAATTTATATTTAGTTTTTTATTATATGCCAAATGCACAAATAAAATAAGTAGGATTTATTTCTGTAAAATTCATTGATAGCCCCTCCAGATCATTTTCAACATTGCTCAAGATTCATCCATTCAACTATTTCATCAATATATGATTTATCTGTTACAGCCGGATTTAATCTGAGATCTTAAAAACAGCAGCTCAGCGCTCTACACACAGAGTTAACCCGCTCCCTAAAAGCTGATAGAATATAAAATAAATTTTCAGGCCTTGGAACTGAGCGCAAACCGAGAATCCAATTTTTTATAACATGTGCTGTTATTCTAATATGCGGCAGGCTACGCTGCGAAGATCGCAGTTAATTAGATATCGATAACAGATAAATACTAATTGAATTTATTGAAAGGATGAAAATGGGAGTATATTAGTAAAAAATGAAATTATATTAAATTAAGCATGAAACTTGTATTTCCTATGTATTAATATTGATATATACTTTTTATTTTTTTATATCCACTTTACTATTAAGAAAAATAAATAAAATTAAATAAGGCCTCCTTAAAACCGGGATCTTAAGAACAGCATCTCAGCTCACTACACACAGAGCTACCCCTCTCCTTAATAGTTAGTAGAATATAAAATAAATTTGCAGGTCTTGGAACTGAGCGCGAAACGAGAATCCGACTTTTTTATGACCAGTGCAATTATCCTAATTAAAATATAGTTTTGGTGTTGAGACTGGACTTATTATGTTTCACATAAGAGTAACCTCAATTCCTGGAGGTTCTTAAATCGCCTAAACTCTTAACAATATTTTTTTTAGCATTGTATAAAGCTTTAGTTTGTCTTTCCCTATCGATCTGATGTCCGTTCCTAGAAAAGGAACAGACTAGGTTGTCCGATGCAGTATAGACGGAAAACTACATACAGGTTTATTTTCTACTTCTTTTTTTTTCTTTTAGTCCATCGAGGTCAAAGAGATGGCTCCTTTCGGAGATATTAAATCCCGAGCTCTCTCTTTTACTAAGCTTCCAACGACCGCCTTTGAGAACCTCAATGCCTTCCGCACCATCTTCCTTTTCATTCTGAAAGAACAAAAGGCCACTGCTTTAGTGAATGTCCTCCAACGCTTACCTACCTTTAGCGCATTGCCTCTATCAGTAAAGTAATGCTTTAAAAAAAGAAAAAAAAGACTATAAACACGCCTAAAAACTAAAATTATTTTGATATATACGAACAAGCTTAGAGATGCAATATGAAATATTTTTGCGTTATGGACGACCTCTTACATGTAACAATTGTGCACACATTGTGGTTGACCATTATACGATTTACTCCATTTTCTGATTTATGGATCATTTAAAAAAGAAGTATTTTAACGCCTCTTATAGTATCTAAAAAAACTGTACTACTACAACCCATGAAGAGACAAAAAATCTAGAACCGAAGAGAATGCGGAATTATCTGGAATATATTTACATCGGACGAAAATTGTATTATCTCCATGGTATATTGCGAGAGTTAATTTCATTTCTAGAACAGAGATTAAAATTTGTAACTTAAAAAAATAATCGATTTATAATAATTTCTTATCCTAACTTAATGAATGAATGAATGAATGAACGAATTAAGCCTTTATTGTAAAGATAAGTATAAACAAGATAAAATGGTTTGCAAAAAACTACTAATATTTTACAAAAATATATACATATTTGCTCTTTATAGGCCAGGGGTTCCCAAACTTTTTTGTACCACGCCCCCCTTTTGCTGAAATGAAAGCTTCTCGCGCCCCCCCTTAACAATAAATTGTGTGGGCCTAGGAACAAAACAAAAACAAATAAGTATTCATTGAAAACAAAACATTTATTTTAACTGCCATAAGGTACAACAATATCAGTTTTTATAAAATACAAAAATTATTAATAAGAGAAAAATAGATTAGGTTGGTTAGTGAGATGGATGGGCTTCCATTTTTCTTACTAATATGCCTAATCGTGGCTGAGTTTTAGTAAGTGCACAACACAAGTCACTAGCAACATTAAGTTTATTCCGATACTTTGTTTTAATTGCCACAAGTATTGAAAATGCTTTTTGGCAAAAATAAGTGCTTGAAAAAGGCAAATATAAACGAAGAGCTTCCCGTGATACACTAGGATACACTTTGAAATATTTTAACCAAAATGAAGGTTTGTCCATCATATCAAAGTAGTCAATTTCTAAACATCACGGTTAATTTAGAATTTTAGAAAGACTACTTAAATTTAATTTAATGTTCATCTTGTCTCGCGCCCCCCCCCTGACATGTCCTCACACCCCCCAGGGGGGCGCGCCCCCCAGTTTGGGAACCGCTGTTATATGCCTTCCATTATGGGAGTAAGGTCTAACTTCCCGGAGTGACCAGCTCTATTGGCAAGTCGACATTCCTGCCATTTAACTTTATTTAACATATACATTAAATAAATTAAATTTAACACATATATTTCTAAATTATCAATAATTAGTTTTAGATATTGATATATCTAACATTCAAATTTATAAATTATCAATAATTAATAATTAAATATAAGTATAAGATATCTAACATTAATATTCAAATATTTGGGTAAGTTAAATTTAGCATATCCTAACTTTATACATGCTTGCAAATTTTTATTTTATTTTACTATTTTAAGTGATCCTTTTTAACAATAAAAAGTTCAGTACGAGGTAGAGACTGTACTGTTGTACTTGGACAACGGCTGTGCAGAGAGGAGATTCGAAGATCACGATTAAAATTTTTTCCCCTATTTTAGGTATTAGGTATTAGGATATTATAGAGGCTGGGTGAGCTCCAGGTGGGTCCTAGATCATATAGGATTCATTTCTGGCAGATAACAGATAAAATGTCTGCCAAGGTGCAGGATTTGAACACAGGACCATCGGGGCGGTAACTCAGCGCTCTCAACAAACGTGACATTTTTTTAACGTTTTCTTTATTAATTTTTAAAAAATTTCATACTTGGTGAGGCCTAGCATTTTTCCCGTCATTTCAGTGCATCAGTTTTACAACCGAATCAGTAACTAGTTGGACAAATTTTTTTCTTAGGAATTATGTCCAGAACCTCGAAGAAGGATTTTCCCTTCCAAATACGAACTGCATAGCTCTATACTCGTATTTCTCAATAGACAAAATTAGGAACAGTAACTAACTGGACAACATTATGACATTATCTTGAAGTAACTTTTATCACCAATCAGCTGAGAGCAATCTCAGCACATGATATTTATGCCTCAGATCTGTAGTTCATTGTGCAAGTTTAGTTATTTGGGAATAAGTACTACTAATGGAGAAAGTTAAACAGTGAAACTGGCATTTTTTTAAATTATTCTAATATAATAAACAAACATATATATATATATATATATATATATATATATATATATATATATATATATACACATATATAACTTTATCAGGAATAAAAATTAAGATACATTATCATGACTTCTGTACGTGACAGCTGACAGTGAATAACTGAACAGCATGTACAAGTCGATACGGTGACTCTTCGTCAATCCTTTCATGTCATTACGAATGAATGATCATGAAACATAAAAACATCATAAAAGGGACTTATTTTTATATACCTATAACAGGACAGCCGTATACTAGATTTATTATACTTACTATTTATTGATAAATTAAATCTTTTAACTGTTAACCGTGAGTAGCCATTAAAGTTTACAGATTATAGACAACCTTCATAGAAATAGCGAACTTTTTTTAGTACTGTATGGTGCTGGAGAGAAGGGGAAAGGACACATCAATATGCAATCTTCTTAAGTACTTTAATGACAAGAATTGTAGAAAGAAAATATAACAAAAATAAAAATAAAAGCAATATAAATGTAATATGAATTTATAACCTGGAACCAGATAGTTTTTCTAATAGCTAATTAATAACAAACAGACTATATAGACATATATAATATAATATAGACACAGACGCAGACATACACCAAAACATATGTATACATTATGTAAATGTACTTAAATTACTTAGATTCCTTTCGTAATTTTTTCTAGTCCGAAGTAATTAATAAAATGATATACGAGTATATATGGTTTTAATCATAGCTTTGAAAAATTCCTAAGATAATTTTATTTTTAATAGCTCTAGATGGACCTTGTGGGGCTCTACCAGCCTTTATATTTTGGGCATCCTTAACTCAGCGTGATTCAGCACAAATCATCTCCCTGCATAACCATTGGCTCAGGAACTCAACTCGAGAACCCTGCAAAGGTTTAAGTGGTACAGTTTTTTTTTTGTTAATGAATATATTTGACATAGTACCATTCTTAAAATGTTTTTAACACAATTATTTTGTAGGTCATTAGATATAATGTTTAATTTTAATGTTCTTTATTTATTTTTTATTATTATTAGTCTGGCTTGTATTTTCTATTCATTGATACATTTCCTAATATAATTTATGATTTTGGCAGCAATATTAATTATTAAAAAGGATGTATACATACGTATATATCATTACCGATTTTTTTATATGCGATGTCCTCCGACAATACCAATTTTTCCTTTTTCCTTCATGCTTCTCAATCACTAATCAGAAAAATAGATTTTTTAACTTTATAATTAAAAAACATTTTTAATTTTTATGCATTCATTGTGGTTCATAATTGTATTATATTTAGATATTTTTTCAACCAAATGACAATGATAATATGTTTTTTTGCTTAAATAATTTTTCTAATTTTATAAAACTTGTTTTAAATATATATTTCTACTTTATTAATCAATATTTTACAGATTAATTTCATTTTCTGGCATTGACGATGTTTGTAATACCTACTTGCCCTAAAAAACAATAATAAATACACGTATAATAATATATGCATGCATTAGTTTATCTAAATCCCATCGAAATCAGTTCGGAATCTTAGAACTGATGTTAAGGATGTGGGAAACCTTGTTGTGAAGTGTAAACAACTTAATAAATCTACGCCCTTTCTGTTTGGAATACTTTTGTATGAATGTTTTTCTTTGGTGGATATAGTTTTTTCTTATTATTGTCTACCATTACCAATAAATAAGGATATAATTTACTGGATGATGAATCGTTTTATTGTTTTTAACTTTGTTAAGTTCGTCAGCATTCTGTCATAAAAATTACTTATGCTGAAAAAAAAAACTAAATCTACCACAGTTGTGGTCCGCAGATTTCCCAGGACCTATCTATCGGTGTACAGATTAATTACTTTATCTGCCACAGCGAGATTTGAACCCAGGACCTTCAGCACAGCATTTCAGTGCTCTACCACTGAAATAACCCCCTCCTTACTAATTCTAGAAAAGAATTTAAAAATAAAATGAAATGTGTTGAATATCAATTACTTAAGTACTGATGACCTTGAGGGAGCGGAGTGGCTCAATGGTAGAACACTGAGTAGCCATGTCGGAAATCCTGGTTTAAATCCCGTTGCGGGCAAGACCGTTTGTATCTAGTCTGTTTGCAGCCGAAGATGGATCATATAGGATCTAGGATCCTCCTGGGGCTCACCCAGCCTCTATAGAATATTATAAAAATAGGGTACCCAAAATTGGGGGGGGAATCAGTCGGTTGAGCATTTTTTTTATAGGACAAGTCACCTCCTTGCAGAACCGTTGTTCATGAAACAGTACGGTCTCTACCATGTACTATACACCAGACCCGTTCACGGGTTGTAGTGGTACAGTTTTTACAGATGACCTTGAGAAATTCATAAAAAATAATTTCCATTAAAAAATATATTATTAATCTAATGTTAACAGTGCATAAATCCTGTTAGAGCTCAACTAATTGACAATTTGGGATTTTTTTTTGGTTAATTAGGAAAGTTTTTAGACAACAACTAATTATAATATGTATTTATTAACATCCTTTGTATTTTTCTTAATTTAATAAACTCAAGAAATAGATATCAAATATGTTTAAGATAGCATACGGTTCCATTTCATAACTTTATCTATAAAATAATTACGAATTGACTGTTTGATTAATTTTATTTTAATTTACGAAAAAAAAACTGATGTTTTGGTTAGTATCTCAATAAAAATATAAAAATATTGTAAGTTAAATTATGTGCGGAATTTGAATCCAGTCTCAATTATTTAAATAAAAAGTATAGAACTGTTTTCTTGTCGCTAAAACCGGTTTTACAATAGATATTCTTTCAATAAACCATAAAAAATATACTGGAAAGTGTCTTTGTAACCACAGGTTTAACGAACATGTTATAATCTGTTGTGAAAAAAAAAATTAATTAATTTTATTAAATTATTCATACAAATCTAAATCTGCCGCGAAACAAGAGCATAGCTTAAACAACTTTCGAGCTTTAAAAAATAAAAAGTTCAAACACATTCAAGTGTTCGAAAATAAGGTGTTGTTTAGAATATTCGGTATTCCGATCGTAGTTATTGATTGGTGGTATCGGAATCGAACTTTAGGGTTCGCTAAGTATTTTATTCTTCTTCTCATTATTTTAACAAGTTATTCAACTATTGGTTAATATAATAAATCTGTCACTTAACACCAATAAAAACTTTCAGAACACGATCGTCTTATTTCATCTCTACATGCCAATCACCAAATGGTTGGGAGAAAAAAGTCTGTTTTCGAGAAATTACAATCACCAGCTGACAGTTAAAAAAGTTCAAGTATTGATTTTGGCAGAATTCACAGCATCTGCATCATCTTACTTTCATAGACATAGTTTTTTCTAGACCCTTGTTTGAATCCATGGTACTGTACAGAATGTCTATACTGCCTTTATGAAATTTATAAACCATCAAATATTATTATAATTGTTTTTTAGATTTGGACCCGATTTTTTCGTCCACCATAACAATATAGAAATTATTTTATTTTATGGCTGCCTACTGAATCATAATAATACCAGAAATCATAGTTTATTTTTTTTTAATTCTTTCAATGTCTAATAAAAATAAAAAAAGTTGTCAAAACAAAGGATTAGAAGAGGTACGCTTTTTTGCAACCAAAACTTTTAAGCAGAAGCAATTAGCAGAGATACCTCGAAGTATTTACTTAAAAATGAGTTAAAGAATGTCTATAACTACATAAAATCATAAGAACTTCCGGGTTCTCCCAAATACAGCTTTCGGAATTGTCTCAGTATTGTACGACAAGTCTTTTACAAGGTAGTAATACATCCACAAGTCCATTTTTCTCGAAAATTAGTTACTTGTATTTAGGCGAGCGGTATTGTGTTATTTTCACGAGAAGCCAACATTGGCTAGACAAGGAGTTATTGCTTATATTATAACTCTTTTTCAAGCCACTAACTACGATAATGACACGATTTCGCTTCCCGCAACACATTTGCCTATCTGTCGACAAAGTACGTATAACCACTTATTCACCAAGGTGGAGATATATTGGTATACATCTTACGGTTTAGGAACAAAGAAAAAAAGCGAAAATAAGAAAAAATGTATTGTTGGAAATCCTCAATAAGTGCTATCATCAACCGTGTAGAATAGATATGTAAGCAGTAATTTAGTAGTGGGACTTCGAGAGGAAAACTGGCTAAAACTTGTTATATTGTAAACGACTGAAAAAAAAATCGTAAATAAATCTTTGAAACATTAAGAACTAAGTCAGTTTAATAAATTTGGCCAAATTAATATTTTTCCTTCATGAATCCTTATTGATAGTTGCATCCTGAAATATTTTTATAAAATTATTTTGGTTACAGTTAACAGAATAGGTTGATGACCTAAGGTCATTGTGTTTCTTGGCTCATAGCCAGCTTACGAAGTGAAAATTCTACCGTATTGTCATAAATGCCTTGATCTCATCTCTCCTTTTATATGAATATATAAAAACATGTACCACTACAACCCATGGAGGGTTTAGTGTTCAGTATTGACAGTACTGTTTCTAGGACAACGGTTGTTGCAGGGAGGTGGTTTGTCCTAGATCGCCCTAAACCGTTAGACTTCCTCCCCTTATTTTGGGTATCCACATTATAGAGGCTAAGTGAGCCCCTGGAGGGTTCTAGATTCGATAGGAACCATCTCCGGGTGCTAACAAATTAAATAAAAGTTTGCAAGCCAGCGCGAATTAAACCCATCGGCATGGCAACTGCGCCACTCCGCTCCCTGGTGTATACCATCTCTAAACGATTAGTGGATGGAGGGAGAATTTGGAATGAATAGACTATAGTAACTTAGGAGAATAGTCAATAAGTTAGTTCTAGAGAAGATACTAAGTTATAATGTAAGTCCATAGTTAATAGTCTATTTAGTCAGTTCATAGTCATTTTGTATATCTCTGTTATACCGTTTCATTTCACAATAAATTTATTTATTGCTTACAATTCAGTACTAAAAGATCATCAACACCTACCATTTACTATATAGACTTTTAATAAATTATATGTAGCTTTGTTTTATATTACGGAGCGGGTTCGAATCCCGCCTGCTGGCATACTTTTATTTAATCTTTTACTGTCGGAAATGGATCCTATAGGATCAAGGACCCTCCTAGGGCTCGCCCAGCTTTTATAAAATGGGTACCCAAAATGAGCTGGAAAAATCTGGCAGTTCAGCGTGATCTATGACAAATAACCTCCCTCCACAACCGTTGTGCAAGAATCATAACAATCTCTATCATGTACTGAACCCCAGACCCTTTATTAGTTGTGGTGGTATATATATATATATATATATATATATATATATATATATATATATATTTTACTAAAGAACCCTTCATGCGTTGTATATGTACAGTTTTTCTTGTTTGTTAGTTACAAGTCATTCTACTGTTCTTTAACTTTACGATCAAGTTATGCGTTGGGATACATTTCAGGATCTTTTTCACAGGGACGAGTATCCAAACGTCGTATTGTGTTTAAAGTCTACACAAATGAGTAGAACCAAGTGGGAAAGTGGTCATTGATTAGTTAACACTCTTTTTGACGAGAAAGGAGTTACAAACATTTCAGAATAAAAGAGGTGAGTAGTAATAAATAATAAATTTGAGTTGAAAAAAAAAACAGAGGGCATAAGAGATAAGGATTGGCCACAAGCGGTCAATAGGAAGGCTACGGAGGAGGATCATACGAGTGGCGACATTGCCAACAACTAACTTCCCATAGTCGATACTGTTCTAGTTTTTCCCAACCCAATTCCTCAACAATTTGTCCCTCCAGTTCCAGGGCCTGTTTCTTATCCTCCACTTGCTTATACCTTCTAAGACTAAAAATAGAAATAAAAATCCGAATAGTTCTCAGAATAAATAGTAAACACCGTTGAAAATGATCTAATACACCACAAAAAAATGACAAGAATAGGACAAAACTTGAATTTGTGGAATGGAGAAAAGAAGTAAAGGAAATCGAATAACCAGTCAATTTTTTACGCCTTTTGTATTTCTCTGCTGTGAATTAATGACTGCAATATTACAAATTGCATTGTTTGTTTATTCTTCGGACGCCACTATATGCTGATATGGCTAATCTGGCGATACTACAGTGGATACCCTAAGTTTTGCCTCTCTGGATATAATTAGAATAGAAATCTTTAACGGGTACCTGACTCCGTTCAGGCTCGGAACCTCCATTTTACGTCACTTCCGAAGGACAGCACAGTCAAGGATTTTTAAAGTTAGTAAAAAAATCCTAGGGCCACCTGCCGGGCTACGCTCTGCGATCTTGTGCGTATCAGGTTGTGCTAACCACTAGACCACAGATGATCCACATATTACATTATCACACTAAATAATAAATGAAAAAGATTAAACTTTCAAAACACGATCGTCTTATTTTATCTCTGCATGCTAATCGCTTAATGGATTCGGAGAAAAAAGTCTGTTTTCGAAAAATTACAATCACCAGCTGACAGTTAAGAAAGTTCAAGTATTGATTTTGGTAGAATTCATAACATATGCATCATCTTACTTTCATTGACATAGATTTTCTAGAACCTCGTTTGAAATTTATAAACCTTTAAATATTATTATAATTCTTTTTAGATTTGGGCCCGATTTTTTATTTTATTGTTTCGTCCACCAATATAGAAATAATATTGTTTTATGACTGCCTACTAAATCATAATAATATCACAAAACATAGTTTAATTTTTCTTAATTCTTTGTCCGATATATCAAGAAAGTTGTAAAAATGTTGTAAAGTAAAAACTCTAAAAATAAGCGTTCTCTTAGAACTTGTGTATTGTTTTTTTTTTATAACTAAATAAAAAATATGAACAAATGTATTAGCAGTCCTTAACCATCATTACCGTTGGTTTAACCCTAAACTTGGAAGACAAAGTTTTCTTATTTTATTTCATTAATGTTTTTTTTAAACATCTTAGGAACTCTATAATATTGGATGATATTATCATTTACATAACCCTGAGCCTACCAATGTTTAAGTAAACACACGGAAGTTGACAAACATGTACCATTAAAATGACCCATATTAGCAATATCCAATATTCATGGGTAAAAACTAAATCACATAATTTTAGCCTCTTTTATATATAATTTCTGGATATTATTTTATCGTTTTACTTTATTAAATCATTAAGTATTAGTGAAGAGATATTGGGTTTTGACATCTGCCGAGATTCAGAAGTTCTCTGAGGAGGACCTTCTTCCACAGCTACTTTAAGATCATTGCCCTTGATTGCTGTTGGAAGCCGTCCAAGGAGGAGCGAGGGGTAGGTTTTCTATAGCTGGAGTGAAGAGGATTTTTGACGACGATTTCATTCATTTAACCAAAAAACTATATTGACATACCTTGATGTATGCGCAGAAGAATGACCAAGATCAAAATGAAAATAAAAAATCATTCCGAAAACCCATATTCCTAT
Organism: Arma custos; assembly: GCA_037127475.1. Classification (NCBI taxonomy): domain Eukaryota; kingdom Metazoa; phylum Arthropoda; class Insecta; order Hemiptera; family Pentatomidae; genus Arma; species Arma custos. The sequence continues at coordinate 52,639,175 of CM073761.1, forward strand.
TGTCAGGTATGAAATTAAACGAAATCTGTGGGCCTACTTAAAAAAAACAACAAATACCGTTAGTAAATAGATCATCAGCAATCGTTTATATAGATAGTAAATTTTTTTTTTTTTCCTGGAATAAAAATATAACGCATAAATGCTCCTAAACGTTAAGATTGTAAAAATCTATTCTTTTTTATAAATAACAACATAATTTATTCGGTCTGACCGGCAGGGGCCTTGGATAGCTCAATTGGCAGAGCGATGTCACAGTGAGACAAAGGTTCCGGGTTCAAATCCCGGTCGAGGGCCTATCTTTTCTCTTTAAAAAATATAATTTTATTTTTATTTGTATTTAGAATTCATCTGTTGTATAATTTAAGATTATTGTTCGTTCGAATTTCAGACTTAGACAAACCTTTTGAGATGTGGGCCAAAAGCTAACGTTGAAATGCGGTGATACGTTTTGCCCTATTGATTACGGTAAAAAGTACAGTGTTAAGAGTATTGTAAAAATTTAAGTGCCACACGGAACTAGAACACAAGAGTGCCTTTTAAAAGCTTTGCTCTGTAAATAGAGTTGCACTCATACACTTGTTTCTTATATGAACGGAAATTGTGGTAGTGTCTATCCCCAACGACTTTATCTTTTCTCTCACTCTCTCTCTCTCTCTCTCTCTCTCTCTCTCTCTATATATATATATATATATATATATATATATATATCTGTATAATCTGTTTGTTTGTTTGTTTGTTTGTTCATTTAACGTCACTTTATGCTGCTATGGCTAATCGGACGATGCTACAGTGGGAGCTCTAAATTTTGCCTATCCAGGTTTAATTAATCTGTATAATCTGTATGTATCTATATAATCTCTGAATTACTGTAATAATTAAATAATCATTACAGAATTAGTACAACAAAATTTCGTTAAAAAAATGATATTAAATTTTAATCACTATTATTTATGAATGAAGTCATGAATTATATTCGGCTTTCCACCGTGATTTAATCCTAAGGGATCGGTTATTCATCCTGGAGCTCACCCAGCCTCTGTAAAATCAGTAACTTCAATCATAGAATAACCTGGCATGACCTCGGCCAAACCACCAGCCACTGTTGACATAGTAACGATGGAATAAATAAATAAAACATAGTCGTTACCATGGAATAAATGAATTCCTCTCAGTTTTCCATCTATAAAAACACCTGTTTATGTCTTTATCAAATTGTATTTAACAATAAACTACAGATTTTTGTCCAATATCAAGTTCAAAGAATAGTGTGTAATAATACCATATTTTCAATACAAAATTCAAGAAGTGAATATCTAATACCTAATATTTCAATAAAGGTATTTGAAAGTTCCATGTGAATTCAAATAATAAAAATTTGGTTATTGGGTAAAGAGAAACATTCCTAATGAAGCTACTGTAATGATGGTATTGCAATACATTTTTTAAACATTGGAAAATTTTTAAAAGCTTGAAATTTGTTTTTAGCTTATGTTATTATTCAAAAAAAGAAAGTTTAAACATTATACAACTCAAAATATGACGTTAATGAAATAAAAAAAATGTTGGAAATAGAATATCAGATATGTAGTTCCTGAATTAAAAACTTTCTCTCCGAGGCGTCTCAAAAGAAGATGGCCTCGAGACCATCTACTATAGAGCTTTATTGGAGTGCTACCGATGGGTAGTTTCTCCACAAGTGTTTTTCATGTCTTATTGTACATATTAGCAGATTTACTTATTGTAATATCATTATAGTAGTAAATATCAATAAATTAAATTAAAAATGTATATATAAAATTGGCGTACGTCAACCAGATCCTAATTAAAGTAATCTTCAATGAACATTCTTCCCCCCGTATATACATCGCAAAAATTGCAAAATTAAAAAAAAAAAAGCTTAAACCAATGCAATTGCTACTGAGTGCTTAACTCAACAATGCCATTTTTTCAGTTACGCCATTGTTAGTTTAAAAGAGCGATATATTCGTAATTAAATTATATCTGATGCTTATGTGATTAGTAACATAAATAAGAAATAAATATTGAAGAATTAGTGAGAGATAACATAAAGACGGAATGAATGACAGAGGTGGTCTGAAGGTAGTAGCAGGAAACACAGTGAACGTATAAAGGCATATTGGAGAAAAGAACAGAATGAGATATTGAAATAAGAACTTGGTGGCTTCTCCGTGGAGAAACAATTTTTTATTTTTTCTATGATTTAGTGTAAATTTTACTTGAGATAATAATAATTATGAGGTAATAATTTAAAATTAATTATATTTTTAGGGAGCGTAGTAGTTCAGTGGTAGAGGTCCATTCCGTGCTGAAGGGTTCAAATTCCTCTGCTTAGCATTCTTAATTTATTCTGCTAACTTCCAGAGATGGATCCTTTAGGATCTAGGACCCTATTGTAAATATATATAAAAATATATATATATATATATATATATATATATATATATATATACTCGTATAATAAATTATGTTTAGTTTAGGAGCACTGAGATTCTGTACTGTAATTCCGGATTTGAACCCAGCTCGAATTTAATCAATTGATAAAAATAAAGTTGGTGTCCTTAATTGGGAGAAAACATGTTGGTTGAATGTGATTTCAGTCAAGTCAACTCCTTCAACAGTTGCCTTAGAAACAGAACAGTATTTTATATATACTGAACCCGATTCTTTTCGTGGGTTGTAGTGGCACAGTTCCTTTTTCTTCCCCTTTATAGGCTTTCTTTGGCCCATGTCGATTTAAGTGTCCTCTATTAGCTTTGATCATTGACCCATGCTTCTTCATACGCTGCCGGTGTTTCTCTTTTCTTTCTTACGTCCATTTATTTCCCTTTTGTCAGCATTGTTTTTCTCTGGCCATTTAGTTTCATCGGGTGTTGTTGTTTTTTTTAATTTCAAATTTTACAAACTAATTATTAAAAACTAAAGAAATAGTTTGCAATCGCACACTATTTGGTGTACATAAATAGCACATCGATTTTTTTTCAAAGCCTTACAGTAGACCGTCCGTCATTACTATGGAACTAAAATAAGTTTTAACAGAACTGAAATCGTGGATCCACTAGGAAATTAGCTGTCCTATAACCGACCATCTCTTCCGCCAAGTCCCTTTTTGTTGGACTTTGAACTTTCTCTGTCAAAGCTAGTGATTGATGGTGGTTGGCTACTGCTTTGGACGAATAGAACGAAGTATATTCTGTCCGCACTGATTTAATGTCGTTACTAACACGCCCTGACCGCTACAAAAGTTGGTCAGTCGACAACAAGGCGGTTCATGGTTCGTTAGGTTTGCATATCTACGGTTGAATATTTTCAGGTCGAAGCTCACTTCTGACGATTCTTTTTTATTTCGCCTTGTGAATCAAAATTAAACTTAATATTGCTAAAAATTAAACAAACCGATACATAATTTATTAAATAAGGTTTAAGTAATAGCATTATTAGTTATATTTTAGACCTTATAAAACAAAAAGTTTAAATCAATCCGACTAAAAATAACATTTATATACAGGGTGTCCCATTTCAAGTGGATAAAATGTTTTTAATTTTTAAAAGAAGCAAAATTCGGAAAACGATTCAGGTAAAAGTTGTAGTTATTTTATGAAAGTTCAAAGTCCAACAAAAAGGGAATAACATGGCGGAAGAGATGGTCGGTTATAGGACAGCTAATTTCCTAGCGGATCCACGATTTCGGTTCCGTTAAAACTTATTTTAGTCCCATAGTAATGACGGACGGTCTACTGTAAGGTTTTGAAAAAAAAAAACCTATGTGCTATTTATGTACACCAAATACTGTGCGATTGCAAACTATTTCTTTATTTTTTTAATAATAAAATATATGAACCTAGTTTGAAGAAATAAAAAAACATTTTTTTGGTTTTTCACTTTGAGTAGTCAATATCGACCTTCAAAAAATGTAGTTTCCTCTTGACTCCCATTTATTTTTATTTTCCTGAAATGTATAATACAAAACATGGAGAAAATGTATGTAACATTTTTTTCTATCTTTCATAGGTCAAGTAGAAGAAGTATCTGAAGCTCACTACTTCAGTATGCTGTCCTCACAGAAGGTTTTTAAATGTCCAGACATTTTCTGAAAGATTCAAAATACCTTAGTTAGTAAGTTATTTCGACTAAAAACTCAGATAGATGAAACTAGTGCAATAGACCTTAGTTGGAATGAATATTGCAAGTTATTTAAGGTGGTGGCTGGGAATATCCTCTGAGAGCGGGTGAGATAACCCAGAACCCAGTGGTTAGATGAGGAATGTAAGGCAGCTACCGAAAGGAGGAATGTGGCATATAAAAGAATGCTCCAGAGGAGAAGTACGCGAGCCTCGCTCGAAGAGTACCGCCAACTGAGAAGGGAAGAAAAATGTCTACATCAAAAGAAGAAGAGGAAATGGGAGAGCGATAAAATCGTGACCTCAGGTTTGATAATAAGTTTTAAAAAATCTATCAGGAAGTTATTACGGGAAGGAAACCCTTCAAGCCAAGTCTCATCGCTTTAGAGCCGAGGACGGGTCCCTTTTAACTGAATCAGGGCAAATATTTGCCAGATGGAAACAGTATTTTAGTATGATCTCCTGAATGGCCTTTATGAAGAAGAAGGATCGGAAGAAGAAGGACACTGGAGCCTTTATTATAACTCGGTCAGCAGATGACGAGCTAAAAAACAATGAAACACCAGGTCAGGAAGACATACCAGCCGAGCTATTTAAGTTTGGGGGCGATACCCTTAGTAAAGCAGTACACGAACTTATCCTATCTGTTTGGCTGGATGAATTACTGCCTGTATCCTGGCAGAGAATTAGATGCAGGAACTGAAGTTCCCTAAGAACTTAATTGTTCCTCATCCACATCTCGATTGGTGACTAAACATTTGAGACGGTCCAACAATTACTTTATCTGGGCTCCCAAGTAAATGCCGACAATAATGTGTCGAAAGTAATATCTAGGAGGATCTGGGCTACAAATAAATGTTACTTTGGCCTGCCACGGTATCTAAGTAATCGCTTTATCTCAAGGAGAAACAAAAGCAACTCTGTGTAAGACGTTGATTCGTAGAGTCCTCACATACGGAGCGGAAACGTGGAGCTTCTGCAAAACAGATGAAAGTAAGCTGCTCGTCCTAGAAAGAAAACTACTAAGTCGCATTTATGGACCAGTATGCTCAGGCAATGATTGAAATAGGCGGGGTAAAGCAATACTGGCCGCCATGGACTTAGTCCGGTTCATTAGGATTCAGCGTCTAAAATGGGCGGGTCATGTGACCAGGATGGAGGAGAGTAACCCAACCAGCAAAATTATGCTGACGCGTCTAGGAAGAAAAAGAAGAGTTGGAAGACCCAGATTGCGCTGGATGGATGGGGTCGATGCTGAGCTCTTCTTGGACTAGAGCACCGTTGCAAGAGAGTGGGACCAATGAGCGAAACTGATCGAGGAGAAAGGGACTGAGCACCGATGAAGAAGAAGATATATATATATATATATATATATATATATATATATATATATATATATATATATATACACACACATATATATATATAGATATATATATTAATATTTAGTGTCTGTCAATTCTTCCAGTCTTATGATCATGAGGCTTCGATATCAAACTAGGAGAAAAAACGTATATTGTGAGTTTATGGATCATTCATTCACACTATTATTATTTATCATAAACTATTTTCTGTTAATCAAGCTCTATATATTAAATACTATTTTTTTAGCCTTCTTTCTATCAACAGTGTTTAAATTTGTATACTTTTTTTGGGGACCTGTGATGTAGTGTTTAGCAGAGCAACGTCTATACCCAAGGCTCCGTATTCGCAGCCGGCAGATGGCCATGGGATTTTTAATACAGTAAAAAATGATTGGTTAGGGCGTCGATTGGAGGGTCCAGAAGCCCGTGCGATGTCAAGTACTCATTAAAGATCCCTGTTCTAATTACACGTGGATAGGCAAAATTCAGGACTCCCTCTGTAGCATCGTCCAATTAGTTATAGTATCATAAACTGACGTAAAATAAATAAATTAACAAAGAAAAGAAATAATAACACCTATTTGCACTTCTACACACTCAAGCATTTTAACGTTGTTCTTTTCAGTGACATGGCAACGTTGTCTGATTCTAACATAAAGTCTTGAACGTTAATTTTTTCAAAGTAACCGACCTATTAAATTAGTGGTCTTCCTCAAGAGTAACTCCTGCCATTCAGTGGTCGTTCACTAAACTTTTTCCCGGCGCAATCTCAAAAGTTTTCATAACCGGGACGTTTCAACTTATCTCTTTTCGTGAGCATTCGTGAAAATCCCATCTAGAACAGATTTTTATTTATTTTTTTTTTTTTGTTATGATAACATAGAAAATTTGAATAAAAACTTTGCCCTCTTATAGCCATATTACATAAATGTTTAGGCCTGATAAACTCGAGGAATAAACCCAATTCGGGGCTAGAACAAGATTAAGCAAGGAGGTGCCTGGTACGCTCAGCTACGGCTGATAAAAAATATCTAATCGGATAAGGGCAGCAAAGGTTATAACCCTTCAATGGAAAAGCTGCTAGACTATCAAAAATACATCAAGGGCCTAACTCTCTATCGTCTCACCTCAACATTTTCGAATAACACAATGAGAAAAGAAAGGAATTTCATACTTAATTTATTTAAAGGATGATAGATTAATTAATCAAGTTTGAGTGGAAGATAGTTGACTGGATAATTCTAATAATGGAATGAATTTGTCAGGGGCATAACTTTTGCTTATTTTATCATTGACTGCACCCCCTTACAAATTCATTCCATTATTAAGTTATCAATGTGTATGTATATATAGTCTAGTATATAAAATTATCGTGTCACATTGATTGTAACAAAAACTCCTCCGGAACGATTTGACCTATTCTTATGAAATTTTGTGTGTATATTCAGTAGGTCTGAGAATAGGATGTAAACTATTTTTCAAACACCTAAGTGATATGTGTCGGCCATTGTTATTGATTATGCGTCGATCGTAGAAGAGACGCTTATGCTTATCATTTTATTTTCTCAGTGCAACTCTCATGTTAAGTATATCTTCATAGTAAATGTATCATCCATTTGCAGTGCTATAATTATTTTTTCCCATTTTGCTCAAGATAGTTCTCACGTTCAGTTAATTAAATGATCTCATATAAATTAATAGTTTTCAACAAGTGTCATGAGCTCCCGCCAACAACGATCATTTTCGCACGGAAAGTAACTTTGTTCAACTTAATAATATAGGCTATATTTTATTTTCGATTAATGACCGCGATATTTTTATAAAAAAATTATATTTTTTCCTAACCATGATGCTAAAATTTATTTTACACGTGTCCATTTATTTACGTTTATTCACAAATGTTATACGTTATAGAAGCGTTTATTTATTTTTTTATTTAATATTAATTAATTTATTGTCATGGTGCTGTGTAGTTAATAATTACTAATTAATTAATTAAAATATAACTAATCATAAAGAAATATACATATGAATATTTGAACAACAAATACAAGCTATTCGGTGGTGCTGCCTTTTACTATCTGGTAATTTCCGACAGACATAGCCAGTCATTCCTTGCTCTATTTTGCCGATGAGATTAAAGCATGTTTAAATCAATCGTCTTTGTGACGAAATGTAGAAGCACTTCGATTGAACATAAACATGCGAGTACAATTACAAAATGATCCATCAGCACAAATATTTTCAAAACTGCTTACTACTGGATATTGGAATCGCAGAAATAGACCTGCTTCGAAATACACAATCTATAAATTGCCTGAAAATTTCAACACTGTTGTTCAGACAAAAAAATAATTAAACAGGAGTGTCTTCCCGAATGTACAAAATAATTACATTGACCATAATTGGCTCTGTAATCGTGCTATTTTGGCAGCGAAAAATGCTGATGACGAAACTAACTTTAAATATAACAGTTGCTACCAGGTGATCCAATGTCCATTAAATCAATCGATACTATTGTTGATCTATACCAAGCCGTAAACTATCCAACGGAATTTTGTGAACCACACAATCTTCGGTTGAAGATCGATTCACCTATTACTCTTAGGTGAAATAAGTTTAATTCCACTAAAATAACGAATTTCCTCCGTTTTAGTCTCTTCAAATTCTTTTAGATTTGTGATAATAATACTTCTATAAAAAATTAGGAAAAATAAATATCTATATTCTGAATGCCTGGGCACTTTGTTTATGATCGAACAATCATAAACAGTTTTGTTTTTAGGTACATGTATAAAAAAATAAATATAAAGGTCACCTGTGGTCTAGTGGTTAGCGTAACAAACTACTAAACCCAAGATCGCGGGTTCGTAGCCCGGCAGGTGGCCCTAGGATTTTTTTAAGGGAGTAAAAAATCCTTATTTACGCCGTCCTTCGGAAGGGACGTTAAACGGGTGACCCGAGCCTGTACGATGTCAGGTACTCTTTAAAAATCCCTATCCTAATTAAACCTGGATAGGCAAAATTTAGAGCTCCCACTGTAGCATCGTCCGATTAGCCATCGCAGCATAAAGTGACGTTAAATGAATAAACAACAATAATATATAAAATTGCGATCCGCCTTTTTTATTGGCGGTAAATTACTGTTCTTTACTTACAGATGAAAAATTAATTTTAAAAAATCAATTCGCATTATGCAATTTTGAAATAATTCAATTTCACCGCCGGACCACCGCAAATCCCGACGTTATTTGATCCCAATCTACTTAATTATTTTCAAACAGTCTAACATAGTAATAACTAAAAAATAAAAATTAAATAATAAAACAAAAATAATAAATATAAGAGTTTACGCTCAATCTATTACTCTTGAATAATAATAAAGCTCTGTACAATAAAAATTGTTTCGTAAGTAAAATAAAGTGTTGTGCCATCCCGGCAGATTCGTAAATGAAATTTCGCATTTCAAAAACTTTAGAATGATCTACTGATCTTGAAGCCCGCTGCCGGCAAATCTAACTCCAAGACTTTAGAGTACTTTGTTCTTCCTGCCTACTGCTATTAGTCTTGCATTTTTTTTCTTCTTTAACTTAGTCGATGGAGTAGATAGAATGCTGATTTTTCTTCACAAATTCAGTCTTGTTATTGTAGAATGTGTTGGTCTTGAACCTGATTGTGGTTCTCGTAGCTTCAGTAAGAAATTTTTTAGGTTCTCATGGTAAAAAAAAAATATGTACCACCACAACTAATGAAGGGTGTGGGGTTCATTATGTGGTTGAGACTGAACTGTTTCTTAGACAACGGTTGTGCAGAGAGATTATTTGTCCTAGATCGCGCTCAACCACTAGATTTTTCCCATTTATTATGGCTACCTACTTTATAGAGGGTTCTAGACCACATAGGATCCATACTCCGGTAGGTAATTTTTTTTTTAAAAGTACATGGTAACTCTTCATAATATAAGATACATTTCTATATTTATAAATTTATTTAATATTATTTAAAAATAAAGCTGTTAACACAAGCACCCCTAAATAATATTTTTTTTATTTTAATTCTTATTTATTAACTTTTTATTTTATGATATTTTGTTATTTATATTCTCATGAATTCTCTTCCGTTATCAGTAGTATTCTTTTCCATTTAATATTATTTTCCCCATTTTTTTTCTTTTCTATTACAATGACTTACTGCTAGTGTTCATCTGTAATTACTTATTTGAATAATTCTATCTGGCTCAATTTATTTATTTTATTGATAAACTATAACGGTCTTCATAAGATCATACGGTTTTCATGAAGTGGTTAAAATAAATCTCGGTGTAAAAACAGTAATATCTCATAATTAAAAAGACATAATAATTTTTTGTCCTACAATCAAGTTAGTATTGTTTTATTATTAATATACATTTTTTTCGTTCTTTTTTTCTGTTGTTGCTTAATTATTGGCAAGAATTAATTTTTTTTTAACATGCATTTAATTTTTTTTAACACTGCATCTTTTAAATTTGGTATATTGAGTTGTTTATTTCTTATCAATCAATTTTTGATCTACATTTTTTCTGTATCTTCATTTTTTATTATTTTGCCATATGCCAATGTAATATTATATCCTTCTAATGTGACGTATTGTCTCTTTAATTATGAGATATTGCTGTTTTTACAACGCGATTTATTTTAACCACTTCATGAAAACCGTAGCTTGAATAATGGAACCGCGGCCACATCAATCAGCGTTAAAAGTTTTATGTTTATTTAGTTAAATAATTACTCTTGATTTATAGTCGTTGCTTAAGTATTCAAGGAATGGGAAGTGTATTAGGACTCTTCACCGAATGAACTGAAAATTTACGCCCGGTCCAGTTACTTTCCTTTTTTCATTAATTCGAATAAACCAACTTGATTATACGCTGGGTTAAACCATCCGCTCCTCCCTTTAAAAAAAAAAAAAAAGTATCAACTCCAAAATAAGTATCCAAAATAAAGTAAAGCTACAGTAAGAATATTAAGTTAGAAAGACAGAGATAATTTAAAAAAATATTTTTCCTTTTTAATATTTAAACCCATAATTGAGCCGTTCACTGGGAAAATCAATTAATATTAATTGATTTTCGCAAGTCCGAATTCTAATAAAATAATTCTTATCAGCGTATTAGGAAATCATTTCATATCTTTCCTACTTTAGTTATATTGTCAATTGAGATCAAATTTTTAAATCTACCAAATTTAAAGAGAGCTAATATTTTTTTAATAAATAATAAGACAGGAATTCTTATTAATTTTTTATACCTGTGCCACTACAACCAATAAAGGGTCTAGGGTTCAGTACATGATAGAGACCGTACTGTTTCCAGAGCAACGGTTTTGCAGGGAGGTAATTTGTCCGAAACCACGGTCAACCGACATGGTTTTTCCTCAATTAAGGTACCCGCTGTCTTTTTTCGTTAAATGTATGGATTAAAAATTTTTCAACATCAGGTTCACAGATAACTGAAACTAAATACAATGTAAGACAATTACTATAATTTAATTAATTTAAAGTCCAAGTACTAATCTGGTACTGGATCAATACGGCCAGTACGCTAGAAAGTACGGCCGCACAGTGGAACGAATCAACGCATTTGTTGGACATTGGGCCAATTCTCTAATAACTAAATTAGTCCTTTATTTTGATCTTAAATTATACTTTATACTTCTTCTCAACAAAATCCATAGATAAATTAATTGTGAAATCAAAACAAATGAAAAAATCTGAATTGTAGTATAAATTTTTCTAAAAACTCTCATGTTTTTTAAAGCTATCCACTGCTTGATGTAATGCCTTAAATTAATCGTGCACCTACTGGAAAACAACTCATCCATAATAAGTTATTTTAGGCAAATAAAACTTGGGATTACTTCAAACGTCTGGGATTTTCGGTGAAAATGGGGGGGTAAAACTAAAAAAATCAATTGCGCAAATCGCTTAAAATCGCCCGAAAAACTACCCTCACAGTAAATAACTAGAATGTTTGTACTTTTTTTTCCATTAGTCGGATTCTGGTACTAGTTGCTATTTTCCGAGAAAATTATTTTTCTTTTTCTTTTCTGGGCCTTGAGAATTAATTTAAAATAATTTCTGTAGATATTGGCGTCTACTATACGCAAGTTTTCTTTTGTTTACCAATGTTTGTTTACCCTCAATTATTCGAATAATCCTTATCATTATATACATGATAGTATTAACAATGAAACTCAGTTTGTGTGTGGTATTTGAACGATATAGGTGCAATGGTTCCTACAACAAATCGTCAAGTTTTTCGATTTTTTCAATTTAATCATATAAGTTTTAAAGATTATGACATGGTATTTGAAGCATGGATTAATTCGTTTGGACTGGAACAAATTTCAAATACCGCAAAGTTCTGCTTACGGGAAAAATTAAGAAAATTCAGTGTTAGCTTGTACTCCCCCTGGATTTCGTCCCACAGGAATATCAATTATTTTCTGGGGAAGCATGAAAACTGGTTGAATTTGGATTTCATTGTTCCTGAAGATGTTAGCCAGGACCTACCTTCATTGTCATCATCAACAGCCGCAAGTATACCATCTCGTTTTCAGTCATTCAAACAATTATCCGATTTACAAAGGCGGAGACAAACGGAAAGTTTTAGAAAATGTTCAGAGGATATTTTCGCTTTTATCATGAAAAACAGATTCAAATCTGATGAAAATTCGGATCCTTTAATTTAGACTCTTTGACCGAAAATAATAAACATTAAACGTGATTTATTACAAGAAGCACAATTACTTATTGTTACTTAGAATATAGAAAAACAAATCCTAATTAAAATTAAGTTGTTAATTTTGGTTTAATTGTGATCGTTATTTAAATAAACCAATTTTATATAGGCACCTACATTTATTATAATTTTGATGCATCAATTATACCTAGTATATTGACTAACAAAAGTAATTATCAATTATTATATTAATTTTGTTCAATGATTAAATTTTTTGATTTGTTACTTTTTCCTTTGTAGATCTTTATTTCATACCTATGTATCTGTCTTTCCATAGAATACTGTATTGTATCTATTCTCGTAGTATATATGTACAATAAATGGTACAATGATAGATAATAAATTATCTAACATCGAAATACCAAATCGAGAATTTTTACATGTTTCCCCTAAATGATCTGATCCTGTTTATCATATAATTAAATAGTCCATTCAAAAAGCTTTAAAACCGTACCAGTAGCCTTATTCTAGGAGAACCAGAAGCGGAGATATTAATGAATGTCCAGTCCTCCCTAACGCTCGTTCCACTGTGGGCCGGTATGGTATGAAGTACGGCCGGAGGACAGTTATAAAAAGGTTCATAGAGATTTGTTATTATTTAAACCAAAAATATTATTTTAAATACCACATGGCATATAAGGATAGACATTTTTTTTACTAAAAACAGAGATAAGTATTGCCGTTTCCATACCATATAGGATCGCCGATTTTACGGCATATTGCTTTAGTTTATTTTAATATGCAATATTTTGTTTATAATAGTAATAAATACCGGAATAAAGCAAAAAAACACTACTTCACTTATTTTTCTGCAGAAATTAACAAACACTCACAGAATGAAAATTAACTGACAACTGTCCGCTGTTTCTAGGAAGCTAGTCTGATATTTAGTTAGGTTTGTCGTAATTAATATTTTAAATTAAATATAGCAGTTCATAGCTAATATTATATAAATGTGATTTGGTTATTCAATTTTATTCATAAATACTGTAAGACGTACAAGTTTTGGATTAAGGAACCTTCGGATTCAAAATTTTTAAATTTCCTATAAAAATAGGTGAAAATAAAAGTATGAGAAATTTACATTGATTTATTAAGTGTAAGTTGATGATGTTATTTTTAAAAAATGCGTAGTCTTCATTCTAATCGAATTCATTCGAATATTTATTAAAATATCAGGACTTTGGAAAAACTAAACATACGTGAAAGGTGATTCGTCGCAGGAATCACCTTTCTTCACAGCCGCTGTCCTGAACCAGAACAGTCCCTACCGTGTAATTAACTTAACTTAATACCCTTCAAGGGTTGTAGTAATAGAGGTGTTATTACTCATAATGTGTCAAAACTTTGTATGTATTTCAAAAGGTATATTGAACTTCGAAAAAATGTACGTACATGAACTTGCAGCGCCTTCAATAGCTAGAGCTACCATTTTGCATTACCGGATGGCAAATCGGGCTTCGTAGCTTGATTAATTAAGGGGCTGATTAATCAGCAAGGCATAACTGTTTAAGCTAAAAAAGGAAACTTATAGTGCTAATCAGGATAAAAATGGTCGGACAAAAGCTTTTATAGACAATAATACTACCAAAACGAATTTTTAATATAACAGTTCAATGCTAACATTAACGTTGTTAATGTTACATTTTTAATATAAATGTTCAATGCTAACATTATTACTATTACACAGTACATACGTACTCGTTTTGGGTTCAGGAGCCTTAAACTTTTTTCTTTGGAATGTTCGGATTAAAAAGTTTTCAAGATAGCATTATAATATTTCATATAAAAATAAGTGAAAATAAAAATATCAGAAATTCACTTTTATTTATTTAGTATAAGTTGATGATGTTTTTAAAAAAATGCTTAATATTCATTCTATAAGGGGACATATTAAAAAAAAAAGTATGTGAGCGTGTGTGTGTATATATATATATATATACATATAACTTATGTATATATATATATATATATATATATATATATATATATATATATACATAATAATAATAATAATAATATTATGTGTATATATATATATATATATATATATATATATATATATATATATATATGTAAGGTTACTGCATGTGATAACTCACTGTTGTAACCTTCAGTGTTTGTTTAGACTTTTGATAAAAACACATGTGCTAAAGTTTGTTAGTTAAATTAATTTTGTTACAAGTGTTTAATTACTAGTTTGAAAGAACGTGTAATTTAATTCCTTTATAAATAAAGAATAAAATCACGTCAAAACAATCTTACAAATTAAATTACAAGATTTCAACTAGTAAAAAAAAAAAATGGATTTTCTTCATGTTCAAGTGGTTAAGAAAGTTGAGAAAGAATTTGTGATTCAATGTATATCCATTGATAGGAATACTTGGTATTTAGTGCCAGAAGAATTTAGAGATGTAAGTATCCACATTTCTCTATTAAATAAAAAACCCATAAAAAATGCAATGTTTGCTATTAAGAACCAAACAGGTTATAGAACAGTTTCTGTAAAAATCGATGAAAATATAAAAAAAGAATACTTCGATGAAGCTGCTAATGTTTGTTTTAGAGAGTTTCCCTTAGAAGAATGTGACCCAATAACAAATTCCTCGGTTGCTAAAGCTGAACAAATAGAGTTAGAAAATCGGATTAGACAATTAGAAACCCAATTATATTTAAATTTAAAACAAGAGGAAATAAAACTTCATCAAATCGAAAAAAAATTTGTTATAGAAAAATTTGAAGGGAATAAATCAGATCCTAAAGAATGGTTAACTAAATTTGAAGAAGAGTGTAGCCGCTTCAAGGTAAATTCCGATAGTGGTAAGATTCAAGCTTTGCGTTTTTTTGTCATGGGCCCAGCAAAAGATTGGTTTGAAATAAATCTAAAGAAAATAGGTGTAAATGGTCACTGGAGTACTTGGAAAGAGTCATTCTTGAACGTTTTTGTAGATAAAGGCTGGCATATTGTTAGGAAAGCTTTCAACTACAAATACTTGGGTGGGTCTTTAATCAATTACGCGCTTATAAAGGAGAGGTTATGCCTAGAAGTAGAACCTAAGGGTACTGAATTATCCCGTATCAACCTCATCGTTTTTGGATTGCCGAAAGAAGCTCAAGAAGAACTTGATAGAGAGAAAATTAACACTGTTGAAGACTTATATGCGGAACTCCGAAAACTAGAGGACTCGTTTTCTACAAAGAAGAAGGAAAATCCGTCAAGTCCTAGATCTAAAATAATTTCTGGCCCGAAAACTTTTCAGAGAGATGAATTTCATTCAAAGAACAAAGTTCAAAGGACAGCATGTTCAATTTGTGCAGCTATTGGTTTTCCGAATCGATACCATCTCGTATCGGAATGCCGCAATCGAAGTAAAGTTTCAGAAAAACTAAAATCAAACATAACTGAAGGATCTTCTGAGATTGACGACTTAGAAATATTACAAACAGACCTGGATGACAAACATTTAAACTGAAGAACCGGGCGAAATTAGATCCGTTGATAAAGATTAATGTAATCATATGTGATAAGGTTAAAACTAAGGCTATTTATGATAGTGGCTCCAACGTTACATTAATTTCTCAACGAATTGCTGACTTGCTAAAGTTGAAATTAATTGAAAAAAAAAGTGTATTGAAAACTATCAGCGGATTAAATTTCACTTCAGCCCGGGCTAAAATTTTACTTCGTATTGGACATATTACAGACTACATAACAACTTATGTTGTCAAGAATGAAAACTTTTCTTATGACATCTTATTGGGGATTGATGCCATAAAAAAGTTTCAATTGATTCAAAATGAAAACTTAAGAATATTACAACGAACAGATAACAACAATGTGATAGATTTACATGAAAACCGATCCAATAGTGATCGAGAGGATAATTTTATTCGATCTAAATTAGATCAGATGGAAAAAATTCAAATAGATGATAATCAAGTTTCAATTGATAATAATGATCCCAACGATAATACTCAATTAAATTTTAATGAAAGTTTAAAAAAAGAAGAGTTCGACGTCAATTTACATCATATTGAAAATGAGGAGCGAAAACAGCAGATTGCAAAGCTAATAGAAAAGCATAAACACATATTTGCAAAGGATAAATTTGATATTGGGAAAGTGAAATCAAAAGAAGCAGAGATAAAATTATTATCTAATGAATATGTTACTTGTCGACCGTATAAATGCTCAATTCCAGACGATGAAGAAATACGAAGTCAGATTAAGGCATTATTGCAAGCAAAAATTATTGAAGAATCTGATTCTCCGTTCGCTTCCCCTGTAACCCTCGCGTTCAAGAAAGAGGAGAACAAGAAATCACGCTTGTGTATCGATTTTCGCAAATTAAATAAATTGGTAGTTCCAGAAGTTTTTCCATTTCCTACGATACAGGACGTAATCGACAAAGTTGTAAATTGTAAATACTTTACGGTTTTAGATATTAATTCAGCATTTTGGTGTATTACACTAAAAGAAGAGGACAGAGAAAAAACTTCGTTTATAACAAAATATGGAAAGTTCATGTTCAAAGTCCTTCCATTTGGTCTGAAAAATGCTCCGGCCACGTTCCAGAGAATCTTATCAAACATTATCCGAAGAAATGATTTGGAAAAATTCTGCATCAATTATATCGATGATATTTTGATTTTCTCTCAAACCTGGGAAGATCATCTTGAACATATCGAAAAATTTTTGCAGGTGACCGACGCTGAAGGATTCAAACTAAAACTAGTCAAGTGTTTGTTTGCAGCTAAATCTGTTAAATATCTGGGTCATACAATTTCAAAGAACAGAGTCTCACCAGCTGAAGGTAATTTAGTATCAATAAAAAACCTACAAAGTCCATCGGATAAAATTGGAGTACGAAGTGTTTTAGGGTCAATAAACTTTTATTTAAGATATATAGAAAATAGTTCTCAAAAACTGGAACCATTACATCGGTTATTAAGAAAGGACGTGAAGTTTGAATGGTCCGGTGATTGTGAAAAAGCTTTCAATATGATAAAAGATTATTTATGTACGGCCCCAATACTGTCAATTTACGACTATAATAAGCCCGTCTTTATAGAAACAGACGCCAGTTTTAAAGGGATAGGCGCTACTCTGAAACAGCCACAAGAAGATGGAATACTGCATCCTGTAGCTTATTATTCAAGGAAACTATCGGAAAGGGAAAAACGTTTAAACATCATTCATTTGGAATGCAAGGCGATCAAAGACGCTATAAAATTTTGGCAATATTATTTAATAGGACGCCACTTTACAGTATGCAGCGATCATAAGCCATTAGAAAACTTGAAGACAAAGGCCAGATCAGATGAAATTCTTGGCGATCTAATTTTTTATTTATCACAATTTAATTTCAACATTATTTATAAAAAAGGCAAAGAAAATATTCTAGCCGACTTACTATCAAGAAATCCGGTTTTGGAATATTTCAATAATGAAGATGCAATCAGGATCGTGAACTTGATCGATCTACCTCAGATATTAAAAGACCAAGCTGAACACTTTCCGGAGTTAAAAGTAGCAAAACGGACTGACTATAAGCAAGGAATGATCCTTAAAAGATTAAAAGGCAAACTGAGAATATTTGTTTCTCCAAAATTAGGAAATGAAATCATCCAGCTGGTTCATGATCATTACGGTCACATTGGTCCAGCACAGATGATCGCCACGATCCGACCGCATTATTACTTCAAGGGTTTCGACAAAGCAATCCATAACTTCTGTAAAAGTTGCCAGATATGTGTTAGAAATAAAGCCCGTCGCAGTCGAGCTATCGGCCTTCTCTCACAACTGGGTCCTGCCACTGACCCGTTCCAAATAATGTCACTTGATACTGTTGGAGGGTTTTCAGGGAATCGGACACCAAAGAAATACATGCACATTTTGGTGGATCATTTCACCAGATATGCATGGATCTCAACGAGTAAGGGTCAAAGCGCTCACGACTTAATTAATCTGATTAATCCGATTGCTAAAAATTATAATATTTCGGTCCTATTAGCCGACCAATATGCTTCCATAAATTCAACCCATTTTAAAAACTATTTGGAAAAAAAAGGAATACAGATTGTTTTTTGTTGCATTGATCATCCAGAATCAAATGGGCTTAACGAAAGATTAAATCAAACGCTAGTGAATCGTTTACGATGCAAAATAAACAGTGAGACAAATAAAGCCTGGCCGATTCTCGCAAAGGAATGTGTCAATGAGTATAATGATACAATTCATAGCTCAACACGATTCGCACCATCATACTTACTTCTTGGGAAGAAACAGTCTATATCTCCTCTTATCGAAGACAATACATCTTCCTTAGAAGAGGATCGAAAATTAGCTTTTCAAAATTCTTTAAGGAACTTTCAAATAAATAAGGCGAGAATAGACAAGAATAGGAGACATCATGATTTCAAGATTGGCGATTTGGTTTACATCGAGAACGGAAACCAATTTCTTTCATTCCAGCAAGCTACTTCCTTTTTCTCCGTGTGAATCGTCTTCAGAGGTGGAGGTGTAAGGTTACTGCATGTGATAACTCACTGTTGTAACCTTCAGTGTTTGTTTAGACTTTTGATAAAAACACATGTGCTAAAGTTTGTTAGTTAAATTAATTTTGTTACAAGTGTTTAATTACTAGTTTGAAAGAACGTGTAATTTAATTCCTTTATAAATAAAGAATAAAATCACGTCAAAACAATCTTACATATATACACATAAACATATTATAATAAGTTATAAAAGTAACTTTATTCTGGGACTAAGTCCCTTTAGAATAACAAGAATGAACAGAAAAAGAAACATAATAATAACCAGAAGGTTACATAACACAAATCATAATTTTATTTATAAAGTTAAAAAAATAAAATGTATGAATCATGACAAAATATTAACATATTAAAGAGAATAAATAAATTAATAACAAGAGCTAAATAAATGCATGTGCTAGCATGCAATAATTTCTTTACATAATGTATATTTTATTTACGAAAATGAAAAAAAAATCTATATATACATATAGTCAACTGAAGTGAATTAAAATGATATAAAAAAAAGTTCAAATAAGAACGCAACGATGGCAAGAAACGATAGATTGTCATGTGTTATTTACAAGATGAAGTAGGATCAAGATCCAATATCACCCAGGTCTGATCCTTAACTTTTATATATATATATATATATATATATATATATATGAATGTTTTTATGATTCTGTAGCAAACCTGATGGAATAACAATAACTGCTATTGATGTAAAAAGTACCCCAATCGAACTTCAAATAACAAATAACAATGAATTTCAAATAACAAAAACATCATTCAACAAAATTGGTACGAAACAATTATTCATCCGTAGCGACTGGGGATGAATAACGGGAGTCAAAACTGAACGTGAAGCGAGGAGGGCTCAATGGATCCTGTAAAAGACCCTCAAAACTTCATCAGTGCCCTCCTTCCATTGTTTGCCTTCTCTTGTCTCTTACAATAATCATCTCAACGAGCATTCCCTTCTCCTGCTCATCCACAGAGTTTAGAAGGTAATGTATATCTAATACCACTGAATTGGATAGAAAAAAAACCTAGTACCATGTCCCTTAAGAACAAGATAGTTGTATAATAAAAAAAATAAAACAAAAAAAGTCATACCTACCAATATAGATATCAAAATTAGAAAATTGAACCACAATTAATAAAATATCATTAAAAAGAAGGTAAACAAATCATGTGAAACATTATAATATAGTTACTAATACAAAAAAAAAATAATAAGCCTGTTCCACAACCTACGAAGGGTCATGGGTCCAGTATGTTGAAGAGACTGTACTTTTCATGGACAACGGTTGTGCAGGGTGGTTGTCCTAGATCAGACTCACCGAAAGCACCCAGTAGGACCTCCAAATCCAACAGGGTACATCTCCAGCTGTTAAAATATTAAATAAATTATCTGCCACGGCCGGATTCTGATCCTTAGGACCTTCGGCATGTAAAATCTAAGATAGAAAAATATTCTTTCAAAAATTAGTCATTAAAATAAGCTTATACCCAGAAAGAAAAAAAAAGAACCAAGATAACACATTTTATCACCTTGAAATTTGATGATAAATAAATCTCCTATGCATTGAGCTGTGAGCGCCTTAGTTGATAAACACTATGAGCATTTAAAAAAATAATAAAAAATAGGAGAATCTACTTTATCTTAAAAAAGAATAACCTATATTTAAAAAAAAGTTCCAATTAAAATTTGGAATTGAATATGTACTACGCATCCTTAATCGACTTCTGATTGCAATACGGAACAGTATTAAATCAATTATTACAATTCCTATTTATAAGTTTCTTCAATTTACAATAATTTATTATTACAAATTCATTTTTCCGTATAATTATTAACTGAAGTATTTTTCACGATATACTCGGAAGCTCAGATTTTAGGGAATAAAATATAATTATAAATACATATATTAAAATGAGCAGAAATTACAGTTAATATAATAACATTAAAAATAAGGAAAACGATTCATTTGAAACATTATAACTCAGTTACTAATAAAATTATCAAAGATAGCCTAAAAAATAAAAACAAACTCAATTTCAATAAAATATGTACTAGGTACCTTTGGCCAGCATCTGATAGGAATGTGGAACCGTAATAAATCAATGCTACATTTCCAATTTATTTGTTTCATTTCAATTAAATTAATTTTTTATTATGAATTTATTTTCCCCTATAAATATTTATAAGTAAATACAGAGTTACTAATAAAATTATCAAAGATAGAAAAACATGTACTTTAAAATAATGAGTCATTACATCTACAAATATACAACAATACTATACAAACAAATATTCAACATCTTGAACCAAGAAAAGAAATATTATAATTTGTAAATTTGATATAAGAAATTAAAAAAAGAGGTTTTATTCCAATCCATTGTCCAATGAGTTTGTGAGAACCTTATTTGAACATTACATTAAAACAATAAAAAAAATAAACAAAAAGTAATAGAATACCTCAACTAAGAAAATAAAAACAAACTCAATTAAAGTTGAAATAAAATATTTACTACGTACCTTTAGCCAGCGTTTGATTGGAATGTGGAACTGTATTAAATCAATGCTACATTTCCAATTTATTTGCTTCATTTCAAGAATATTAATTTATTATTACCAATTTATTATTCCTTAAAATATTTTTTTTTATACTAAGAATGCGAATTGGAAGCCAAGTTGGTAAATCGATGAGTCACTGTGCAAAAGATCCCAAGTTCAAATCCAGTTTTGGCAGATGAATTATTTAGTATGATTACAACCTCCGATTGTTAACCATTCGTGACCTGTAGAGTCTTCTGGGGCTCATCCCGCCTCAATAAAGTAAATACTCTTATTTGGGGAAAAATCGGTTGAGCGTGAACTGCGACAAATCACCTTCCTTCAAAACCGTTGTCATAGAACCAGAACAGTCCCTACCGTGTAATTAACTTAAATTAATACTCTTCAAGGGTTGTAATAATAGAGGTTTTATTGCTCATAATGTATCAAAACTTTGTATATATTTCAAAAGGTATATTGAACTTCGAAAAAATGTACGTACATGACCTTGCAGCGCCTTCAATAGCTAGAGCTACCATTTTGCAAGACCGGACGGCATTTCAGGCTTGGTGGCGTAATTATTTAAGGGCGATGAGTGATAAATCAACAACGCGTTTCTATTTAAGCTAAAATAGAAAATTTATAGTACTAATTAGAATAAACATTAACGTACAAAAGCTGTTATAGACAATAGGACTACCAAAACGAATGGATTAATTAATGAAGGTGAATGGAATGGAAATGGAAATAATCCAATAATTCTTAATAAATCGTTTAGTTTTTTCCTTATTGGATCTCTAAAATGTAGCTTATCGTCTGAACTGTAAAGAAGTGGGAGAATTGCTGGGTAAAATCATTTTAAACTAACAAAATAAAATTATTTAGTTATTCATGCATTTACCAACTAACAAAAATCTATGAGTATCAGGTTTTATTTTTTTAATCTATGGTTTGATGATTCCCTTATGAATTATTCTATTTTTTTTAAATCATATCAGCTCGCATATTTTTGCATGAATATTTTAGAGCACTTGTTGGCACGGTTGTTAGATCAATCGTTGAATTAAACTTTGTTATAAATTCATTGACTGTAAAATATTGAATAGATATGTCTAATAGTTTAAATATAATTTTAAGTTTCAAAGAAACCTCTGTGTGTTGATGTATTTTTTTTTATTGTTTAAATATCATAATTATTTTTCTAATTAAATTCAGATATAGCAGATTTATTTATTGTAATATTATTATAGTTGTAAATATCAATAAATTATTTTTTTTTAAAATTCAGATTATGTAAAACAAATGTTTACAGGAATTGATGCAGCTTTTTAATTCAATTTAATTTTCAACTGCGTTTATATTATCAATAAAAACTACATTTTCTATACTATACAGCTTAAGTCTCGTTTTCTACAAATGGAATAACTACCTGTAAAAAAATAACGTTGAATTCAATAAGTCTACAAATGTGTTTGAGTTATTTTTCTAAAGATGGTATGGCATTTGACCAGTTCATAGGTTTTGCATAATATTTATCATCACCATTCATAAAATAAAAAGTTCCACTTACCTTTCTTGGTAAGATTTTACTTAACATCTCTTCTTTAATTTTTCTTTCTAATTTTTTATCTGCATCCTGACGAGGAACCGAATATATATAAAATAATAATTGGATATTCATATACACCTTTTTTCTTACTGAATAGCATTCCAAGGATCAGCTATCACGATAAAAACGACAAGTTCTACACTACAAAGGTTTAAACAATATAGAAATAATCAACACCAATTCTCTTGTATATTATTAATTATATTCCAGTGTAATATTTATTGGTATTTAATGAAAATGGTCCCATTTCAATGTGAATTTAATTCTCAACAATGTTAATTTGTAAAGTTTCCTTAGAAAAATACTTAACTTCGGAGAAATATTAGTATACAAAAAATATTTTTAAGTTAAGCGCCCTCGGTAAGCAACGAATTAAAATTACCTGTTACGGAGTTATGAAATTTCATTCCCTTCAGCATTCGTTAACAGATAAATAAGCTTCATTTAAAAATTAAATAAAAACTCAAAAAGAGACATAGATTATAAAATAGAATACAATAGGGGAAATCCCAGCAAAAAAAGATTTTAGTAACTGATATACTGGAAATAACTAAGCAGTCAACGATTGTGTAGAACATCTCACATCAAAATTTCAAACAGATTCATCAAATAGATACAGCAACCTTGCTCTAAGCAATTCTACAAGCGACTAGCGCATGAGGAGGGAATACACGGACAGCTGGGGAGGTTATAAAAACAGCCTGTCAGTAGAATAAAATTACCGAACCAACGTACTAACGAACGTATACTAAAACTGTTAACATCAGGATTATATAAAATGCTTAACTGTAAATGTGAACATAACAACTGTAAAAAATGTAAATTCCGGAGGAATATTCTTACTAACTTTCTTCAGATAATCCAAATGGGATACCCCAAAATCGTTTCTGATATTATTACCATTCTGGAATTCAGAGATTGTGAGGGGCTATAAATTATACCCTTTATTAAATGTTATTATATTAAAAAAAAATTAATATAAAAAAAGAAACAGGTATGTTATATCTTAGTGTTATCCTATATAGTGTATAGGTACGTGTTTTATAGCAATAGCTGGTGAATAGTCGAATTCGAGTCGATCTAGAAACCTTATACTTAAGAAGCTCCTTCGGAGAAAATTGGAAAGTTATGTTCCTGTATATTCGAACGGGAAGGAGTTCATAATGGACAATATGTAAAACAGCCCTGGTGTTGCATTACAACCCTCGCTTACAACCACAACGGTAAGATTTTTAAGTGCTAAAGTGGGATAAACACAATTCGCAATGCTTATGTATATCAGATATTACGTATTTATGCGTAATACTGTTTGTAGTATTGCACATATCCGGTACGGAGAACTATTACTTCTAACAATTTACAACAGTGAATATGGCATACACGCACTAGTCCGTGTGTATATACAACGTTATAAACTAATAATTTAGAAACTCTTATTTGATTTATGTTACATGTAACATTTTTTTAAAATATATTTATTGAAATTTACAACTGTATAAAGGTTACATCAAGTAAATATAATGAAAGGTAAATCATATCCGGAGACACAGGCAAGTAGAGAAACTACCCAGTGGAAGTACTCAAATAAAAAGTTTAACTTAGAAGGTCACGAGGCCATCTTTTTTTCAGACATATCGGAGGATTATCAGGAATTAAAGAGGTTGCGAGGTTTGAAACTAGTGGGTTTGAGTGGAAATGAATTTTGTCATGAAAAGATCGATATCGGATGCGGGCCAAATCATTAATAAGCGGGACATTTAGGTCAGTATAGATTACTTTGTTCCTAACAAAGTAAGGAGCATTGAGGATTTTGGAATGTAAGGATTGAATACGAGAGGAATTCGATGTATTAGTGGAGCCTCAAAGCTCTATTCCGTTTGTTTGTCTAGTAAATGTTGAAGCAGCCTGAATCGGCGAATATATAACAGAATAGTAAATAGTAAATTTATTAGCAAATTATTTTCTTCGAATAAATATTATAATGAAGATCTGTTTATTCATAACCTTACAAATAAACTTAACTAGGATGTTAACAATAAAAAGTCAATGTCTTTGAATTCAAAAATCAGGCATTATTGTTCTTTCATGCGACCAGTGTTTCTGTATGCTGCGAAATGCCTCACTATGAATAAGAAAGGCGTGGTAGAAAAATAGGAGATCAAAGAGAGAAAGATCTTGAGGAAAACTCTTGGTCCAATTAAAGAGCAAGGTACAGACGATGGCATAACAACGAGCTGTACACTCGTGTTCAACAAATATCGGATGTTATGAGGAAAAGGAGAATAGAATTTTATGGCCACTTGCTAAAAATAAAATCCAAACACATAATTTACGCGTGAATAGAGTGTCTCACAATTTATGAATTCGGTTATAAACAAACAAATAAAATATTCTATACAGTTAAGTGATAACATGAGTACTCTATACAGTAAAGTTGTAATATTAAAGATGAAATAGGAGATAACAAAACTGCAGGTAATTTATGTAAAATTAACTGCTTAATATATATGTATTAATTGCATTCATAATTACTAGCATATGTTAATAGCTGGTCTATCAGGGAATGGGAGATGTAAATTTCATTAATTTAATGTAGGTAGCTTGCATATGTTAACTATCTGCTCTATAAGGGGAGATTATTAAATTATATGGCATTATACATCATTGTTAGCTTTGTAATTATTATTAAAACCGTGGAATAGGACTTTTTTTTGTGGAGGTTACTGAAAAAATATTTCTATTTTTGTGTATTTTATGCTACTTCTATAGTTCTAAAACAATAATAAAATAATTAATAATAAAACTATTGTTTTAGCAATCCTTTAACAGGCTACTTTCTTCAGAAAAATATATGTACATTTATTACAATTTATCATTTTTATTCATAGGATCAGAAATCATAGTTATTTATCTATTCTAAACGCTTATCTAGAAATACACTTCGAAGAGATAATAAACGACACTTTTGAGGTAATAAATTTCTCTTCTAAATTATATTAAAATAATAATAAATAAAATGTAGTAAAATAAAATAGAAATGGATTAATTCAACATTACAGTTATATTATGATTACATAATCGTTAGCAATGTACAGTTGCTTGTTATACATCTACATGTTTACGTTGTATGAATTCGTTATACATAAATACAACAGTGGCGTATATAAGACATCAAGGCATTAACTATCCTGGAAAAACAAATGAAAAAGTCCTGGTATCGATCCCTTGGCTCGAGGAAGCAGAGAACTGACGCTGTGAGCCTCGGACCAGTGAAGCAACCGAGTTCGGATAAGGAGGGGCAAATGCTTAAACAGTAGGCCCCTTAAACTGATAACAACCCAAGCGAAGTGATAACAAATGTCATTTCAATTTCAGTTAACACACACACGACTACGAAACAATGTTCGCTAGCGTAACAGTAGAACTAGAAATGAATGTAGGTATTTAAGTATTAAATTATATTCTTATATATATATATATATATATATATATATATATATATATATATATATTTGTATATAAATTTTAATTTCAGTATAACAGAAAATAAAACCATTTTAAAAAACCACTGTTAGGACACGATTATCAAAGCAAGTTAGTCTCAAAGGAAATTGAACTTGTAATAAAATTGAACTTGAACGATGTTAATACATAAATATTACTTTCAAATTGATGAAGAAATGTTATTACCGCACCAATCAACCAAAATACTTACTCAATACTAAAATGTATAATATTACGTAAACAAGAGTAGTAAATGCTGAAATGTATAATGTGGGATTGTTCTATTTCAGAAAGATCAGGATCAGCAGTTTTTATTTAATTCTTGTCATTATTTTCGATTTATTATTTATGTATATATATATATACACTTTATTGAGATATTACAGTCTGCCACTTTTAGAGAATATGTAATAGTGCTAAATAGCTATACAATCATTCAATAAAAAAAAAATATATATAATAAGAATGTGTGTATATAAATAATAAAAACAAAATAAATACCTGCGAAAATGATAATATAAATAAAATAATTTCTCACGTTCATACCATAATTACAATAATTTATTATTAAGAGTTAATTTTACTTAAATTGGTGAGTGTAGTGGCTCAGTGGTAGAGCACTGAGTTGCCATGCCGAAATTCCTGGTTCTAATTCCGCTGCAGGCAAGACTTTTATTTAGCCTGTTAGCAGCCGGAGATGGATTATAACTCAAAGTAAGAGAGAAAAATCTGGCGCTTGAAATTGACTTATGACAAATCACCTCCCTACACAACCGTTGTCCTTGAAAAAGTAGTCTCTACCATACCCCCAGACCCAGACCGTTTACGGGTTGTAGTGGTACAGGTTTTTTTTTTTTTATATTTAAACAATTCTTATTTAGACCTTGTACATCCGGTTTTTCGTTCATATTGCTTTATTATTTATACAATAAACATAAATAAAATAATGTTGAGCAGATATGTTCGTTTATTGATGTGGAAATAACATTTCTTCATAACTTTGCATGTACCATTTATGTTTTAACATGATATAAGTGTCAATTTTATACAATTTAGTCTAGTGTGTTATTTAATATAATTCACTAAAAGCCTTTTTTTTTCACTGCTGTGGTATTTATTATGAGAACAATATAGTTTACATAAGTCGCCAAAAGGAAGTTTAACGAATTGACTGAATCTCAAGAACTGAAGAAAAATGTATTTATTAACCGTCGAGAAACGTAGATTACAATATAAGTATATATACAGATCGTTTCTGGGCATTAATTTCTTACTTCTTTGCATACCTTTATGTATTTAATTTTTATATCTACATATTTTTCTTCTTTATTTTTTTTTTACTGAAGTTACCAATGTTCCTCTCTAATAATATTTTTTGTAGAATTTCCAATTTTCTTTTCCTATCAAATAATATATTTTCTCTTTTATTTAGTTCGTTTTTATTACATGGTGCAGTATAGCCCTGGACTGCATTGTCATACTGGGCCAAAATATTGGTTTTCATAATAGAAATAGAAAAATAATTTTATTCTGGGACAAGGTCCCTTTAGAATAACAGAGATGAACATAATTAAGAAAATATTTATCTGGCCAAAGGCCTACAACTGAGTAAAAACTTATTTACAAAATATCCTGAAAGTAAATAACTAAACAGGTATGTTTAGTGTTATTTATTAAAGTGGTGCAAAAATAAAAATAAAAAAAACAAACAAATTTACAATAAAAAGAACTTGGCTTATGGAAAAAAAAAAACAGTAAATACATGATAGCATCTGGTAACAGAAATAAAAAAAAAAAATGATTTCATTGTGAGTGAGGAATATTTACAGTAGTTCATCAATCAATAAAGTTGAAAATATCTATCAATTATTTATTGGTTATAAAGCACCTGATTGGGAATTTAGAAGATGTTGGAAAAGTTTAGATTTAAATGAGGTTAAAGAAGACGCATGACGGATATCGGGTGGGAGTGAGTTCCAAAGAGAGATAGAACGGGCGAGAAAGGAACGCTCAAAAGTTTTGGTTCTATGGGAACGGATATAAAGATAGGAAGGACGAGATCTTGTGCCTTGGGATTGGATAGAGGATTTGAATTGTAGGAGACTATAGATGTAAGATGGATGTTGTGAGTTGATAGTTTGATATAAGTAACAACCAAGGAAATAGAGCCTGCGGATAGAAGGAAAAAGCCACTTTAACTCAACGTAACGACGGGACACATGAGACCTTCTCGGGGCATCAAAGACAAATCGAAGCGAACAGTTCAAAATCCGCCTCAACCTCTCCTCGAGCCTGTTCGAGAGTCCACCATATGCCACACAACCATAGTCAAAGTGTGAAAAGATAAAAGATGTGATGAGGAGCTTACGGATTGGTAGAGTTAGAAGATGTTTGGAACAGTGGAATAACTTTAGAGAGCTTATTGCTCGACAAGAAATTTGGGCAACGTGGGGTTTCCATGAGAGGGATTGGTCGAAAATGACTCCGAGGTTTCTAACAGAGGAGCTGAAGGCAATAGGGTGATCATTTAAGGTTAATCGGGGAAGTGATTTGATAGATTTAAGAAGGATGTTGGAACCAATTAGGATGGCCTGAGTTTTCGCAGCATTCAACGACAGTTTATTCAAGTTTGCCCAGGCACTTATCCTATCTAGGCCCCCTTGAATGTTGGCAAATGCTGCTATTATCTCAGACGGAGGAAAGGACAAATAGATCTGGGAATCATCGGCGTACAAATGGTGGGAACAGTGAAGGATTGATTTGGGAAGGTCATTAATGTAACAGTTGAAAAGGAGTGGGGAAATACTAGAACCCTGTGCCACTCCTGTGTTCAGCGGTAGGAAAGAGGATAGGGGTGATTGGGGATGGAGACTGCTTGAGTCCTATCCGAGAGGAAACCTTGGACCAGAGTATGGAACTGTTGGAAAATGAAAGAGATTTTAGTTTAGAGAAGAGGATGGAATGGTTCAGTGAATCGAACGCTTTTGAAAAGTCAAGTAAACTGTCAGTTTTTTTTCGTCCATAGCAGTATGTATGTCAGTGGTGATTTTAACGAGGGCAGATTGTGTGGAAAGGTCAGGACGGAAGCCTGATTGAAGTGGATCAAGGAGTTGGGACTGCTCCATGAAAATTTGACATTTGGGATTGAACTATTCTTTCGAGGGGTTTGGAAAGGTTAGAGAGTATAGAAATAGGCCGGAAATCATTTGGGTTTGATGGATTGGGTGATTTGTTAATAGGATGGACTATTACTTTTTTCCAGGAGGAAGGGAAAACTGCATTTTGTAGGGAAAAATTGTAAATGTACAGAAGGGCAGGTAGAATTTGGGAGATGCATGTTTTTAACAGTTTGACGGGAATGCCGTCAGAACCAATGGAATTGGAGTGGGATTTCAATAGGGAGGAAAGAAGGTCAGTGGGTGAAATGTCGGAGAAATAAAGGTTGTTGTGGTTGAATGATGGCGCTAATGGGAAAGTAGCAGAAGTAGATCGTGAGTTAGAAGAGAAAGACAAAAAATGGGTGTTCAGTTCATCAGGTGAGACCGGAAAGACATTTGGATTTAGGTTCGGGCGCGGAAGAAAGGGCTTCATGGAAGTACTTGGATTTCGTCTGCCTTATTGTAGATTGCGTTAAGTTGCTTGAAAATCGTCGGTCCGTTTTGTCCGTCTGTACCGTCTGCGAGCTGCGTCGCGCTTCCTCTGCAGTTCTTTTATATTTTGATCCATCCAAGGAGCTGGTAATCGACGGAGGGTTGTAGTTCTGAGAGGAGCATGGGTATCCAGGATACTAAGAAGATAGGAAGTGAGTGTGTCAACCATTGAATCAATGGTGGGACAGGAATAGATATCACCCCAATTCAAGGATTCAAGGGAAGGCAAGATGTTTTCACGACTAATAGCATCAAGGTTACGGAAGGTAATGGTTTTAGATAGTTTGTACGGAGTTTGGATATTGTATGTGATTTGGATTAGGTCATGGGAAGAAAGAAATGGGACGGGCAATTGAGAAGAAGAGAATAGCTTCTGAGGAGAATCGATGACATACAGATCTAACCATGTGTCTGATCGGTGGGTATGATGGGTAGGAGAAAACGGAACAATGGAGAGCTTTAGGGAGTGGAAGAGATTTTCCAGGTATAGGGTGTCATTTGTTTTAACAAGGAGATTGGTGTTGAAATCGCCAGAAATAATTATATGGTTATAGAAGGGAATATAGTTGTAAAGGATAGATTCAAGGGAAGAGTCAAAAGGCACCAAAGGAGGCCGGTATACAACTACGTATAGGTGCGGTTGTCCATTACAGGAAATTTCGGAGAGAAGGAATTCAATATGAGGGACTTCGGATGGAAGAGAGGATTCGAGGATTCGGGCTTTTAGGGTTTGATGGACATAAAGACCTACTCCTCCACCAGTCCGGTTATCTCGGTCATGGCGGAGAAACGTATAGTCAGGTAGGGTGATGCAGGAGGAAGGAATATGTGGTTTAAGCCAAGTTTCAGATACTGCGATAATATGATAAAAATTGTGGGTGAAATATTCTTGAAATTCGTCAAAATGGGCAGGCAGGGATTGGGAATTAACTTTAAAGGAGATCAGGAGATTAGACATTTGGATTTGGTAATCGATGAATTATCAGAATGAGATGATGAAATAAAGAGTATTTTAATGGATGAACTTATGTAAAAATTAAAAATTACAGTTTGGGTATTTAAAATTACAATAAGTCCAAAGTTCGCCGATTGTGTTGTAAAATTTGAAGTATTAAAAGGAAAAAATATAGCATAACCTAAAAAAAAAAAATATTAGTAGATAAAGAAACAAAAAAAGTAAATTTGTAATTGAGAACCAGTGGAAGATCCAACGAGAAGCCAATAAACAGCGGACGGGTGCCACAGGGTCAGCAGTACACATCTAAGTCGGATGGATGGTCGATATAAATGACAGGATGACCGTCATCCTTCCGGCACCGCACTCTACCTCAGGCGAACCAGACGTACTTCAGCTTCCCAGCCGCTCTTTTCTGTCGGGCCAACCAGTACAGACGTCTGACGAATACAAGAAACATATAAAATATAATCGACCATCTTGATTCCTCATAAGTTTAGGTTATTCGAAACTAATAACAGACTTCCATACTTTTTTTATTATATTAAAAAGTACAGTTGACTAAACCAGTGCAAAAATAAGGAACTACTGTAAATTAATATTGTTAATTAATTAATACTGTATGGTACGGAAACAGCCATCAGGACCAGGAGGCTGAGGTTCTACGGCCACATGGTCAGAATGAACAATAAGAGGCTGCACAAAAAAATGTTCGATAAACTCTTAAGCTATAAGAGTGTAGGTGGATATGAGAAACAAATAAAAGAGGAGCTGGATAGGCTAAAAATCAAGGATAAGGACTGCTTGGATAGAGAGCTTTTCGGAAAAAAAACTAAAAGAAGTTGGGGTTCTAGCAGGAAAGAAGAAGAGACGGGGGAGAAAATGGACTAAGGAAGAGCGAGAGGGACAGTCCAGGAAGATGAGAGAGTATTGGAGTAGAAGGAAGGCGGAGAGGGTGAAGAAGATTTAAGTGATATTCGCGTGGTCCTTGCTGGCCGATTCGAGTAAAAAAAAAAAATGCATGTAGAAAATAATGTCTAAACAATTAAATAAAAATTGTTGAACCTAATCTTTCCTAAATTTAACAATCCAACATTACTCTTTTCAGCAATCACTACTCTTGAACAATATTTACATAATATTATACATGTTAATATTGATTAAGTATTTAGATTAATTAATTTGGTAATAACATTTATTCATTTGTGTATTTACATAGTACGAGTTTTAATTTTAAATTTAGACTAGTGTGTTATTTTTCATTCAATAAAAGCCTATTTTTCACTGTTAGGGCTTGATTATAAGAACGATGTAGTCTTGAAACGTCACCAAAAGGAAATCTAGCGAATAGAATGAATATCAAGAACTGAAAGCAAACCTTATATACATGTTTTTTTTTTTCAGAATAGCTAATATGATACGGAGACATCTGGATATCTGCAAAAATATTTATATATCAACGATTTTGAAATTACGGCGTAAATTGTGAAATAAACCAATTATGTCTGAATATATCACTATATTTTCTCTGGTAAGCTGTAAATTCGATCGTATTACTTATTAATAAATAATTTCAAAATTGTTTAATCAATTTTACCCCCACTTCTTCCACTGTTACTACATCGCTGTAGATTTTATATTTATTCGTTGCCCTTACCACCTGTCAACATACACGCATACCAAAGATTCTTGTAGAGAAATTTTTTTTAGCTTCTACGAAATAATCTACCGTTATTTTTATTTCATTTAACAATACCTACATTCAATCAATTTTAATCATTATTCAGTATCCTAATATAATTTTTTTTATATTAATATTTTTCTAACGTTATTTTTATACAAAAGTATTTTCAATTATTTTATATAATCAATTTTTAGACCTACATATTGTTCTTTAATTTGTTACCGATGTTCTTCTCTTCATATATTTTTGTAGAATTTCCATCTTTCTTTTCCTATCAAATGATATATTTTTATTTTATTTTTATTTCATACCCACATTGTGTTATTGCAGCCTTGGGCTGTATTGGTTTGCAGGGCAAAAATATCGGTTCTCGTAGTACAAACGATTGGTCTTGTTTCCGACAAATTGCTGTAATTTGAAACCATCAGCAGAAGCTTCCATCGCATTTTCATTTTAATATTTTATTTGTCTTCCTTTTATATTTTTTATAAAATAATTCTCGTCCTATAAAATATTTCAAACGAGCTAACAATGCTGTATAAGATATTCTCAGTCATTTTTTTTTTACAGAACAACCTCAGTCGTGCAGTATCAATAGCTGAAATACATTTTCTACAAACAAAAAAAAAGACTATAATAAGAGGAAATACCCTAGGACAACATAAATAAATTTTAAACAAGAACAAAAATCATTTTAAATTAAATATCTTAATTATCTCAATTATTATTTGACATTTGATAATACGTAAGTGTACTCAAGAATATTCTCATAGACACACATATCACATTTTCACACATATACACTTCCTTGTCTGCTGTCCAGATGATGATATTGAGAATAAATTATACAAAACTACAGTTTACATTACTGAAAAGTTATAATGAAATTCTTTATTTAAAAAAAAGATTAAGATTTTCAATAAATTTCCTTATTTAGAATATTACTATGCCTTTTTATTGAAATTCTAAATGGTTTATTTATTTATAGCCTTGAAAATCGCCATGGTAATGCGATAATCCTATCTATTTGAACGCTTGGAAGGATCTATTGAAACGTGAAACCCCCGTTTGAGTTAATTGAGAATAATCGAGTTAATCCGGTCTTCATTATTAATTAATAAATCAATACAGTATCTTTAATTATAATTATAGTTAACTATTCTATAATATGCATTATAATGAATACTGTCTAAATAATCTAACACAGCCTACTGTATAAACTGCTTAAAATTCTAAGAATTTCATATTTAACAATAGATTTTTTAATTTTAATATGTTACAGAAAATTAGCTTTACATACAAATAAAACACTTCCACACATAGCTGATAGCTTATCATAAAAAAATTAATCGATTAACTGCTGTATCAAACAATCGATACAGTGAAATACTACTAGCTAAGAAAAATTGTTTCCTTGTCCTTCGTATTAATTCAATGTAATAAATTGAAAATTACAAGAAATAAAAACAACATTATTAGCAGTATTTTTTTCTAACTCTTAATAAATTAAAAAAAATTAAATAACTTAAATTGATAGCAACTCTTGCGGCCTATTTTGTTTAATACCCTCTATGGACTCTTATGTTATGTTATTATCCATAAAAGGGATCCCAGAGAGATTACTCCAGAATATTAAAGCTTAGCTTAAGGCATTATGCCAATACTTCAAGTTTTTTTTTTTTTTGGCATAAGCCTATCTTTTAATCTAAAAATAAAACAAAAATAATTTTCAAAGCTTAAATTATATCCTAAGAATTTTTTTTTCTTCTCCTTATATTTACATCCACACCTGTCAAATAAAACAATGACAATCAGCAGATTGGCTGACAGTAAAATAAAATACAATGGCATGAGAGGCATGAAGAAGAACAGTACCCAGCGGTTGCTCTCCCTTGGATTGATTCAATTTTCTATGATAACAAATCCCTCATCCACGTCCTTTTTAGTCTCCTCCTAGTGTTCTCAGGCATGAGAGTCGAGGCCATTAGTTTTATTTGTGGGTTTGGATGTCCGTCTAATTTTTCTTGAAAGCTTTTGTAGTATGTTAGTATGTGTTCGTCAACCGTTGGTATTTTTAAATCAGTATGTAAAGTTTTGTTATTGACATACCAGAGTGCTTTTGCGGCAAGTCTGAGCACTTTTGATTGGAAAGTTTGTAGTCGTTTTCTGTGAGTCTGTTTAGCGAAGCCATACATTTGTAATGCATATGTCCAAACTGATTTCATTAAGTAAGTGCACGTGCTTAATTTTTGTCTTGTTTCTAATTTGAAGTTTTTCCTGAATAGAGAATATATGAAGTTCAGTTTAAGTTTTATAACAGAAAAAAATCTTAAAAATTAAATATTGTTGAGTAAATATGATAATATCCAAAATCCATTTGTTCTGTGACATCGGGGATCGAGATTCTCATATGATGTCATAATAAAAGTGATGTTAAATTAAAATTAATTTTAGAGGCTATGTGATGACTTTACTTTTTATAAATACGAAATTCCTAAATTAATACTTAACTTCAAAACATATCTTTTTGCATAAACCCAATTGATAATTTAAATCTGAAAAAAAAACTTTGCAATTAATATTTATTTAAAGATTTACAATAGAATAAAAAACATTAGCATCTAAATATTATTGAGCAGATACGATAATATCCAGGATCTAATTATTCTGTCACATCAGGGATCGTGTTTCTTATATGCTGTCATAATAAAAGTGATCTAAAACTAAAATTAATTTTAAAAAACCTAAATAAGTGTAACTTATTTATTATGTGCCGACGTTTCGGCCTACAATGCAGGCCATCTTCAGGGCGAATAAAACACGCGGCAACTAGGCGAGCTCAGACCCAAGGCCGAACGTCCGGCACATAATAAATAAGTTACACTTATTTAGGTGTTTTGATTGACTGCACCCCCAACTATTTCTTCCTTACATTAAAATTAATTTTAGAGGCTACGAGGATTGTGATTTTTATAAATACAAAATTAATATATTAATTCAAAGCTTCAACAAATTCTATTTTTATGCTTTTGACATTTAAATTTGAAAAAACAAAAACTTTCCACTTCATATTTAACTTAAACGATTTGCATTTAAAAAAAAAGTTTTAATTAAATATTAATGAGTAAATATGGTAATACCCAAGATCCATTTCTTCTGTCCTATCAGGAATTGTGTTTTTATAAGTCATATGTGATGTCATATGTATGCTATGCCAAAGTGTTCTTACATTAAAATTAATTTTAGAGGCTACGTGTGTAATGACTTTATTTTTTATAAATACCAAAAATATTACTAAATAAATTGAATAATTAAATACAAATAAATTATTTAAGAAAGTAAATAGCGTACATATAGATTAAGGTTATCTTCAGGTTGTAGATGAGGAGAGAGGCTATTTCAACTTCAACACTCTTATCTTAGCAGATGGAGAGAAGGTACTAATTAAGTTATTAAGTTAGGACTTACCCTTGCTGGGTCCTGGGAGGTGAGGTACCAAAGTCCCACCGAACTTCGGCGTGCTAGGAGGCTGCGGCATCCGATCGAGCTGCTTCGCCGAGCAGACATCCTCCGCATCCGGTTCCACTCGCACAAGTGAGCCACTGCAATCCACATCACCTTCAATACACCATCTCATTCCACTAAACCGGTGCATAGTCATGCGGGAACTATCGCCCCCCCTCATGCCTATACATGCCATCTAAATTTTTAGGGTCATCTGTATGGAGTTTCTAACGTTATTCCCCATGTTCACTAAGAAGCATATAAGTGTTGCTAATCTATGTAATTTCCAAACGCAGGCATACATCGGCGGGGAACGATGCAGTGTTGTTCCCAATATAATTATAATTTTCAATTATAATTTATGATTGCTTTTTCCCTACAAACTATTTTTTAAATTCATTTATTGAAATATACAACTGCATTTCAATACAAGTAAATATAATGAATAGTACGTAATGGCATGAGACAACCCACTGAGAGTACTCAAATAACAAGCTCAACCTAGAAGGCAATTACTTTTGGAACGCCGAGGAGGATTAAGTTGTATCAAAACTAGGTTTGAAACTAGTGGGTTTAAGTGGAAATAAAGTTTGTCATCAATGGATATAAAATGGATTGATATGGGTTAGGGCCAAAGAAACATGTGACAAACAGGTCATTATGGATGACTTTATTTGCAAACAAGTAAGAAGCATTGATGATTATGGATTGGATACGAGAGGAATTCGATAGCTTAGTGGAGCCCCAAAGGTATACTAAGTAAGTTAAAATGAATGTTATAACTGTCATGTATATGAATCCTTTGTAATTAATTGAGAGCGTTGTCTAGTATGTGTTGAAGGTTTGAAACTAGGGGGTTTGAGTGGGAAAATAGTTTATCATGAAAGGATTGGCGTTGGGTTCGAGCCAAATCAGCAACATGGGAGATTTAGGTCATTATGGATTACTTTATTTGTAACAAAGTAAGTAGCATAGAGGATTTCGGATTGGATATGAGAGGAATTCGATGGATCAGTGGAGCCCCAAAAGTCTACTCCGAAGGTTCAAATAAGTGTTATAACAGTCATGTGTATGAATTTTTTGTAATTAATTGGGAGCTTATAGCGTTTGTCTATAATGTGTTGATGAATTGTCGGCATTTTGTGTATACAGGGGTTCAGGGTTAAATGGCCAAACTGAAAATTTGAACTAAGGACCTCAAAACAAGAAAAAAAGGTATGTCCGCAAACGCTTTGTTTAGGAGATATTCACATCTAAAGATTTCATTATTACGAATTATTTAGGCATAGTAATTTGATGATAATCCATCTGCCAGTGTACGAAGAGCTGGAGCAGAATTAAATGTTACGCCAATAAGAGTATGGAGAACTCTCATTGCAGATAGACTTCACCCATATCATTATCAACCGGTACAATAAATAAAACTTAATATAGTAAATAAATAAAATATAGTAAATAAATAAAACTTATTTTATTTGTTCCAACTACTTTATTTATTAAATATAAACCATTAACATTCATATTAAATGTTCAAAGTGATTTCCTTGAGCATTCAGACAGGCTCGGCATCATTCTTCAACAGCAGCAGTAACAGAACGAAACTGGATATGTATTATTGTTTCAGAAGACGCAATTATCCTTCTTCGTAAAGAATTAAGGTCATTCACTGGCCTTGCATAGACTTTTTGTTTAATGTCACCCCAAACAAAAAAAAAAGTGGTGTCAGGTCTGGAGAGCGTCATCTAATATAGCGAACCTGAAAACTGTGGATTGTGATCAGCTTGATTTAAATACCAATCTGAAAAATTTCTTCTTTGTCGTAAATCTTGCGGTAGTAAATTTTGTACCGGTTGATAATGATATGGGTGAAGTCTATCTGCAATGAGAGTTCTCCATACTCTAATTGGCGTAACATTTAATTCTGCTCCAGCTCTTCGTACACTGGCAGATGGATTATCATCAAATTACTATGCCTAAATAATTCGTAATAATGAAATCTTTAGATGTGAATATCTCCTAAACAAAGCGTTTGCGGACATACCTTTTTTTCTTGTTTTGAGGTCCTTAGTTCAAATTTTCAGTTTGGCCATTTAACCCTGAAACACCCTGTATATCTAGTATGTGTTAAAGGTTTGCAACCAGTGGGTTTGAGTGCAAATAAAGTTTGTCATGGAATGATATCAAGTTCTGGCTAAATTAGCATCAAATGGGATATTATGGTCAAAATGGATTACTTTATTCTTAAGGGACACTGAAGATTTTATGAAGGATTTTGATTTGTAAGGATTGGATATGAGAGGAATTCGAAAACTTAGGAGAGCCCCAAAGCTCTACTCCTGCGCAAATCAGTCTTATAACAGTGATTTATGAGAGTCTTTTGTAATTAACTAGGAGCATACAGGGTTTGTCTAATAAGTGTTGAAGTAATCTGAAACGGCTAGCGGTTGCTTATCGTTTCAACAGTCTAGTAAGATGATTCCAAGTTTGTCAAGTTTTAGTCCTAAGTATCGGATCTGTTATACATGAATCAGTGGGATATTATTATAGGGTACGAGAGGACAGGAAGTCATTGCTTCACTGCAGACTGATTACGATAAAACGTTAATATAACTTAATGTAAACTCCATTATTATTAAAGTACTTATATATTCTAAAAAGAAAGATAAATTTTGGATCTAAAGGTGAACTTGTCGGGTGATAAAATATAGAAGCGATGTTTATATGATAACATTTTTAATACCTGTTTCCTATGGCTACTTCCCTCCCTTCTGACCATTGCAATTGTTTCTGGAATCCACAAGGC
Source organism: Arma custos (assembly GCA_037127475.1). Taxonomy (NCBI): domain Eukaryota; kingdom Metazoa; phylum Arthropoda; class Insecta; order Hemiptera; family Pentatomidae; genus Arma; species Arma custos. Next base: position 52,678,265 of record CM073761.1, read on the forward strand.
CCTGTGAAATGAAGACCCTCCTGGGGCTCACACAGATTGTTTAGGTGAGTACACTTAATTGGGGAAAACCTGTTGGTAGATCTCAGACAAATCACATCTATTCATAATCCTTGCCCGAGAAAAAATACAGTTTCTACCATGTACTTTACCTAAGGCTTTATGGGCTGTTGTTATACTGTTTTTGTTTTGTTTTTATACAATTAAACAGTGATTTTCTCTATTTCTTTTAAGAGAACCAATAGGAAGATCTCTAATAAAAATAGCTGACATCCTTGCAAAAACTATAACTGATTTAAGTTTAACTCCATTTCATATACTGGCGAGTTACACCAGATGTCACTGGGTCCTTCCCATTTTTTCTCTCTTTCCTATTAGAGTAGTAGCGGACTTCTCCAAGCTAAATCCGAATTTTCACTCACCCAGCTTTACCTTACAGTCTATCCCGTTAGCAAAATTGTTTTTAATTAAACCAATTCGTAATAACTTTCAAAATTAATAAATTTACTTATATTTAATTAAAAAAGAAGGTTTTAGCTGGCGACTTAAGGTGCATATCAACTGCCAAACTATTTAATCTATCATTGCGATTGAGTCTACCTTTGCAGCTTTTTATGAATAAAATATGGATACAAAAGGAACCAGGCATTATAATCAAGAATTTTATTATAGTTATTTCCAAGCGATGATAAAGTTAAAGGACCATGAAGAATGCACAACATACTAAAAATCACTATACTTCTGCAATATTTTTTTATGAAGAGTATTAAGAGTATATAAAAACACTTGACCATTTTTCTAAATCATTCAACTTTTTTTTTGCAACTGCATCTTGTATAAGTTCAATTAATGTTTTCAATATATGGATAGGTAGGGTGACAAAACTGGAGCCGGGTGGTTCAATGGCAGAGCGCTGAGTTGCAGTGGTCAAGGTCCTCGGTTCAAATCCGGCTGTTGCAGATTTTATTTAATCCGTAAACATCAGAGGATGGAACCGTTGGGATCTGGGACCCTCCTGGGGCTCACTCATATAAAGTGGGTACTCGAAACTCGGGGGAAACTCTGCGGTTAAGCATGATCTCGAACAAATCACCTCTCTACTCAACCGTTTTCCAATAAACAATGTAGTCTCTACCACGCCCTGAACCAAAGACTCTTTAAGTGTTATAATGTTAGATTTTTTTTTATTTTTTTTTTTGTGGACCGATAAACACAATTCAGAATTCAGAGGAAGGGTGAACTAAAACACTTGTCTAAAAAAATGTGTCGAGTCAATAGGTTTGTTGAACAAATATATGGAAATTAACTAGTAAATTATTTCAATCATTCTTACACAATGATATCTATTTTTGGTACTTGTATATTATGGTATCACCACTTTAGAATTTAATATGATTGATTTAATTTGAAACAAATAATAAACATACGTTTCATTAAAATAATTGTTTACATCAATCAAAAAATCTCAAATATCTAATAAAATTTGGGCGAATGGATCTTTACCCTTGAGTTGTGTACGCCTCATAGGAACTCAGCAAGATAAGAAGTCAAAAAAGTGCGGTTTGTTCCTCGTCTTCGTTTGTTACCCCACTCGGGGTAATCTTCTGCGTATTTGCCAAAGTTCTTGGGTCAACAAAACTGTAACTGTGGTTCACAGTTTTATGTACATAATCCAGCTTGTACAGACTCATGTATCCCTTTCAGCTGTCGGGTCGAACACTACAATCCTTCCAGGACAATACTCCTTTCTGTCTTTGTATTATTGCTAATAGTGTAGCTTCCGATCTGTCCTGCACCAATGCTGGGAAACATTCATTATATAAAACTCACTGTGTAAAAACCGTATAATTAACAATTTGCATATGTTTGCTTCACATATGTTTTATAATGATTGTTCTTACCTTGATTAGAATTACAGAAACAAAAAAAATAATATTTTTTCTGAGAAGTGTTAGGAAAATTATTATTAAACTAGGCCAGGTGCTGAAACATGGGTTTATTAGAACTAAAGTACAATAACATAAAAGAATGCTAGCTAACGTTAAAGAGAAAAAGGAATAAATTTGATACAAAAGGAAAGAACAATAAATAAAAAATGAAAAGAACCATGAACACTTAAATTAGAGAGAATAAAAGAATAATCGTATAAGAAAAGCAACATTTTTGAATCTTACAGTTCTGTATACCCTAATAGAAAAAAAACGATTGGGTGACACGGCGAAATGATTCTATAGTCTTTAGTTTGAACTTGTGCTCGGCGAACTCCATTATGGCGATCACTGGTTAGTAGAATCAGAATAATTTAATGAGACGGAACTAACAGTTTAGCTTCCGGCGACTCGTTACCTCGGCTCTGTCATTCATCTGACAGCATCTGGTTGCTAGGCGACGGCTCCTTGATGCTGCAGGATCGGCGTCTGATGATGAAGAGAGGGACCTAGGCAGTGGGAGACATCCCCTCTACTCTCTCAAAGTCTACTAGAGTTTTATGTTCATGATTGACGCCTGTGACCAGGCGGTTAATTTAAATTTTAATTCTACTGCATTAATTCACGCTACTGAACAATGATGAAATTCAATAAATTCTAAAGTGATACCATAACATACAAGTACCAATTTTTTTAAATCTTATGTTAATAATACCTACTTACATATATTATTTTAATTAGCTGACTTTTATTCTGGTGATTTCAGAACATCATTTTGTAAGTAAATCATACTGCTTGCATATAAAGGGTGTCCCATTTCAAGTGGATCAAATGTTTTTACTTTTAAACGAAACAAAATTCAGAAAAACGATTCAGGTAAAAGTTATTCAGGCCTAGTTTGATTTTTTTGGTGTTTCACTTTAAATGGTCAATACCGACCTTCAAAAAATGTAGTTACCTCTTGACCCCCATTTATTTTTATTTTTCTGAAATGTACAATCCAAAACATGGAAAAAATGTATGTACAATTTTTTTCTATCTATCATAGTTTAAGTAGAAAAAGCATTTAAAGTTGACTACTTTAGTATAACTTCTTTACGAGGAAAAGTAATGTAGCATTAAGTTATTTTATTTGAGAGTTTTTAATCGAAATAACTTGCTAATCAATGTATTTTGAATCTTTCAGAAAATGTCTGGACATTTAAAAACCTCCTGTGAAGACAGCATACTGAAGTAGTGAGCTTCAGATACTTCTTCTACTTGACCTATGAAAGATAGAAAAAAATGTTACATACATTTTTTCCATGTTTTGTATTGTACATTTCAGAAAAATAAAAATAAATGGGGGTCAAGAAGAAACTACATTTTTTGAAGGTCGATATTGAACATTTTAAGTGAAAAATCAAAAAATGTTTTTTTTTTATTTCTTCAAATTAGGCCTGAACAACTACAACTTTTACCTGTATCGTTTTTCTGAATTTTGTTTCGTTTAAAAGTTAAAAACGTTTGATCCACTTGAAATGGAACAGCCTGTATATAACTATATCAAAATCCATTCTCTCTACCACTCATGAGTGTGAGATATAGTTAGGTTTGTTTTTAGAGCACTAAATGTTATTAACTAAATTGTATTATTATTGTATTATATTGATATTTAAATTAGGAAAAAAGAAAAAGAAAAAATAATCAAGCGTAATTTGTAATATGGAAAATATTCTGTAATATTTTATATCCTCTATTTGTACAGCGATATTCCTTTAAAAACAAATAAATAGATATTGAATTGAATTCAAGCTCTGCCAGTTTTAATATGGGCACTTCAGTGCTCATTCAATTTCGATTTCATTCAATCGATTTGTATTTATCGATGTTTACTTCGAGATAATCGTTGTGATATATGATTTAATCCACTTAATGCGCTTTGAAATAATTTGATCTGTATCTAGGAAAGACCATTGTTATCCTCTTTTTTCATGCATCGAAATAAAAAAATAACATCCTCACTCTAAACCGTGGGATAAAAAGAAGGAATGCGGTGTGTGACGTGTTTCCCTCTGCTAAAACCATTGAGCAAATATAAAGGAGCTAAAATCTTCTCTCAGTTACCTCGCAACTAAAATTAAGCGAATATAAGTCAATCCTATTAAGAATTTAACTTACCTCAAAGAGGTTAAAATATATTTGCATAAGTTTATTAAAATACATTTGCATACTGTCTCATATGCCCAAGTACATGATAATAACCTTAATTTTAGGAATATTCTAACAGGAAAATTCATCCTCCCCCAACTAATTAAATGTTTGAGTACCACTTATTTTTCCAATACATATGTTTTACTATTAAAATTAAACATAGAGCGCTACAAATTAATAATAAATACATTATAATATAAACAAGAGGGAGACAATGGTCCGGGTGGGGGTAAAAAAAAAATTATCTTATATAGGATGAAATGTTTATTGGAAAGCCGACGTTTCCACCCACATTGCAGGTCTTCTTCAGGGCTAAATATAAAAGATACAAATAAATTAATATAATATATGATAAAGAATAACAGTGTATGTAGTATAGTGATAGAATAATATTCTATGTAGTAAGTAGTAGAAATGAGAACAAGAGGGGATTGAATTATATAACAAAGAGGTACTGTTTAATTTTTTTTATAAATTTTTTATTTTTATTTACTATAATTATTTTTAATTTTTCATTTGGTACTTTTTAAGTTTTAAACAGAACCTTTTTGTTAATGTATAGTACCTCTTTATTATTGTATAATTCATTACTACATATCATATTATTCTATCAATATACTACATACACTGTTATTCTTTATCAAATTATTTTAATTTATTTGTATCTTGTATATTTAGCCCCGAAGAAGACCTGCAATGTGGGTCAAAACGTCGGCTATCCAATAAACAGTTCTCCCTAGTTAAGAGAATTTTTTTTACCTCCACCCGGACCATTTTCTTCCTCATATATATAAAGTCAGTTAATATTAGTCAACATTTAATATAAACAGTTTATAAAAGCATTTTTATATCTATTAAACTATATTTAGCCAATTTTCGTTCGCCAAGCTATATAGCTCAATTAATAATACTATAGCGTCATGCAAAATGTTATCAGACAAATCGTGTGTGGGCTTGTGCAATTAGTGAGTGATTAATTATTACGTGGTATATAAATTGCTGCCTACAAGTTTGTTGCATGCCTGGCAGATTTAGCAATAAATCTGTTTAACAATATATGATTTGTTCAACAATTTTTTAATATCATGTATACTGTATTGTGATTGCACAATAAGAAACATCATGTTTTCCTTCTCCTAATTAAACCTGGATATGCAAAATTTAGAGTTCCCAGTGTAGCATCGTCCGATTAGCCATATCAGCATAAATTGACGTTAAATAAAAAAAATATTTCTAACGGAGAAAAAGCCATTTCTTGTAGCTGGTGAGGAAAGGCACTCTGACGAATCGTCCAATTTAAAAGCATTCCAGTTCAGCCGAGCACACACACTTAACGTTAAGTATTAATCCAACACCTGTGTACCTGCGGTCTTTTCAAGGTCAGTCTGCATTGACCAATCTGTTAACAAGCTAACCTGTAGAACTGCTTAACAGCTCTTCTATAACGTTCGTGCGAGGAAGAAGGGTATCATTTATTTATGTTTAAAATAAATTATTCTACACGGATATATTTTTATTTTAATTAATGTATATTCGAAAACATATTTTAATCGCTCTAATGAACGACTTTTTTCGGAATTTTTCTCGACAGTCGTAGTATAAAAGTATGCTAACGTTTAGGCCATCTTCAAGGCTGCGAAAAAAGAAACAGAAAAAAATATATATAATACATTGCAGTGCAAAAGAAGAATAACAGTTTATATAAACAGAAATGATAAGAATGAAAATAAATACAAAGAGTAAAAGATAAATTATGAAATGACTGATGAGAAATAATAAAAATGGAAAGAAATCTAGAAGATGATAAAACGTAAACATTGAGAATAATTAAATATAGTAAAATAACAAGAGGATGGTTCAGGCATAAAGTATAATAATTACCACGTTATTGGTAAAATTACAAATACATCCCGACTATTTTGCACTACTCTTTTCATTTAAATATATAATTATATTTCTTGTTTTAATCAGTACTAGAACGAGGAGTAGCCGTGCCGATGGTCCTGGGTTCAAATCCGGCTGTTTGTGATAAATTATTATTTCTTTTAGCAGCAACGGATACACCCTACAGGATCTAGAGTTTCTATCAAGTGGTTACCCAAAATATGGGGGAAGAAACTGTCCTAGAAACAGTAAATTCCCTACCATATACAGAACCGAAGACAAGACTCTTCATGGGTCCTAGTAGTTCGTGTTTTATTTATATCAAATAAAAAAATAACAGGACTTGTGTTTAGGAATTTAAGAGAATTTACTTCAGACAAATTTTATATAAAAGTTTTTCACTGGAATTAATATCTAACGATATATATAAGACTAATTGTAAATAAAAAAAAGAGATTTTTAAAAATGAATTTCCTCCTTTTCTTATTAACGCCGTTTTTTTTCCAGGAATTAAAGAGAATTATTTTCTTTCGGATCAGTTTTGTATAAAATTAGTTTTTCGCTGAAATTGATATCTAACGAGATATATAAGACTAATTGTAAAAAAAAAAATTGTTTATATTTTTTTATTATTCAATGAAATTTACAACTGTATTATACTAATACAACAAGTAAATAGGATGAAAGATACATATTGGCATGAATAAATACAAGAAAATAAACTACCCAGTGGTAGTACTTAAAATTAAAAAATAATAGAAAAAAAAAGACCTTTAAAAATGAATTCGCTGTAAGACGAAACAATATTTAAGAATTAAACATCTCTGTCCATTCAATAGTCATTTATATTGATGTTATTCAAAACAAGGACAGCGAAGAATCGTGAAGCAAAATATTATTATTAACAAATTCTGAATATCCAATCACTAACAATCACTATCAGAGAAAAGCTTATTACACGTATTTTTGATAATTCGTTTTTAAAGTTTTTTTGAGAGTATTGCACATTTGGTTATGAGTGGTAAATAAAACTTCAGTAAAGGTTGTCAATGATGCTAGTCCTAACTAAAAACTAACAACGATATCAAGGATTAAACTTTTTTTTCCTGTACCACTACAACTCATGAAGAATCTTGGGTTCAGTACGTGGTAAAGACTGTACTTTTTCTTGGACAAGTTGTTGTGCAGGAAGGTGATTTGTCTTAAATCACGTTCAACCGCCAGTTTTTCCCTCTATGTTGGGAACCCACTAATAGAAGCTGGGAGAGCCCCAGGCGGGTTAGCCTCAAAGGATCCATTCTCAGCTGTTTGCAGATTAAATAAAATCTGCCAGATTCTTCCTTTCCTTTTTGCGAACAAACTCCTTCCATTACTTTATTCCAAGAAAATTCCATTACCAAGAACAAACTCTTATAGAAGACAGAACAATCAGCATTAGAAATGTAATGTACCACTTCATTGTCATCTTAACTTGTTTAATTTCCAATTTTAAAAAACGTTACTGAATAATTATTTATATATTTATTTAATTTAAATATATATATACTGGCTCACAGTCAAAATGATACACTAGGATATTGATAGGAATCATTGAATAAATAAATAGTTCTTCTTATATTACATCAAAAATAATAATTTACTGCAATAATTAAATATCCTACTAATATGTTCTTTGTGAATGAACATATAAAAATAAACAATGATTTAGCGATACAAATAAAATACGCTTGTTTATCAGTTAAGATTGCAGTAAAAATGATACACCAATATTTGTTTACCTAAACTTTCAAGAGTTTTATCTATTTTCCTTTAGTTAAACTCTAGAGTGGAAAGTGTTACACAAAATCTACCGCATATATGAACTTTTTTTCAATACGGGAGTACGCACAACGTTTAAAAAAGAATTGATCATCCAACATTTTAATGATGGGAGATCTCTGAATGAAATAGCCGAATCATTAAAAAAAGCCGTTCAATTGTCCAGCGTATAGTGGAGTGATACAAAAAGAAAAAACGCGTAGCCAGAAAAAATGTTAAAACTGCAAAACATATTTTAAATTCACGTTTGACCACACGAAACTGCCACGGAACTATCCAAACACTTAGATAACCTAGTAAGTTGAGAAACAGTACGACATGTCTTATGGTCTAGTGTTAATAATAAGTTTGAGTATTGTTTTGACTGTGATATTAAATTATTTATTAATTTTTTATTAGTTATTTTTTCTAAATAATCGAAGTTGAGTACTTTTTTTTTATAACGGTGCTACAACCCGTTACTTGGCTCCCTCCAACCGCTTCCTCCGAACGTCAAGGTCGTGTGCCGATGCCTTCCAGTTCCTAACTCAGAGGATTTCGAGCATCACCTGCCACACCATCTGACCACCTCCGCTTAGGTCTCCTTCTTCGTATTATCCCATGATTCAGGATAGTCAGGAGTTCATTAAATTTACTATTTGTACATCTTTAAGTGTAAATATAATAAATTTAAATAAAATTATAAATAAATGTATTTCAGAGTTTCTAGTGTCGATTCCTGTGATCAATTAAGTTTTTTTTTTCTTGTTTTCTAAAGGATGTATCAATTTCACTGTGAGCCTCAGTATATATTTTTTGGATAGCTAATAAAATAAGGAAACGTGGACACCTTAAAAAAAATTTGTATTTTTGATATGAAAGTATTTTTGTATTATAAATAATAAATTTAAGGGATACAAAGAAAACTACAGACGCTCCAGATGCTAAACACTCTGCCTGTCGATAATAGGAAGCTCCCACTGGCAGACAAAATTCAAATTAGCGTTAAGGAGACGGAGCCAGCTCATTAAGCACAGAATAGGGACCTAAGGTGAAGCCGTGCCACCTTGCTCTCTAAACTAAACTCCTCTCTCATCAATCAGATATCTCACTAAGAAATTATGGCTGGACTATAAAATATTATATTATTATTAAAATATATTAATAGTAATAGTTTGATTCATAAGGAAACAGTTGTATGAAAATCGTATTTCTTTAAATCATGTCGGATTCAAAGATGATTATCTCTAGGACTTCAACTGCTTCGCGAATTCCAACAACAAATTACTTTAACGGTATATATATATATGTATATCACCAAAATATCTGATTAAAAATTATAATTATTGTAATTATAATTTTACTCTAACATGTAAGTTAATAATTCAGTCTATCAGATAATTTTCTTATTATTATTCAGTCCATCAGCGAAATAAAATTATTAAAAAATTATTTAATAGTTAATAATATTAACTCATTATGGTTTTTAATATCGAATATTATTATTATAAAGCAATATCGAAGTGAGAATTTCGCATGATTTTTCAATAAATTTCAATAATTTTTGCTATTACTATTATCATTATTATTATGTGTATTCAATAACAATCGACCTATCCTAATTAGTAAATAAATAAAACGAAATATAAAATAATAAATGTATCTTCTTTAAGTTTATTTGTATATTTTATGAACTGATCTGTTAATATAAAAATCACATGTGATGTAATATGTTTATTTAAGTATGACGCATTCCGATAAAAAAATGTCCTTCAATAAGGTTACCATGGGGAAATATATTATAGTTTGATAATAATACATAATATATAATAATACAAAATATATATATATATATATATATATATATATATATATATATATATATATATATATATATATATTGAAAATATTTAATAAAATATATAATATAAATTTTATTTAATTAACATAAACCTCAGTTTCACCATTCCTGCCATCATCAAATTACAATCCATAAGCATAAATCTCAATAGTTTAGAGTTGACGTGTCCAAAGTCCCGGGTTCAAATCCTGCTTTGACAGATGATTTATTTAATCTGTTAATAGTTGGGTATGGACACTGTGGAATCCGGAGGACTTCCTGTGGCTCACCTAGCCTCTATAAATTCGGAACTCTTAATTAAGGAATGCCGGTTGAGTTTAAACTCGGACAAACATTTTTTTGCCCGTACGACCGTTGTCATCGATGCAGTACAGATTCAACTATGTGCTTAAATCTATACCCTTCAAGGGTTGTAATTGTAGAGGTTTTATTACTCAGAATTTATCAAAACTTTGTATGCATTCCAATATGTATCAAATTGTTTGAATATATATTAAAAAGGTTGGGCTTCTATAAAAGTACGTATTTGGAAATATATACGTAAATAGCCTTACAGCGCCTTCAATAGCTAGAGCAACCATTTTGCAAGATTGGACGGAATTTTAGGTTTGGTGGCTTGACTAATTAAGGGGTATTGAGTGATTCATCAGCAACACGTCTCTGTTTATGCTAAAAATGAAAAATATATATATTTTTTTCTTGTATTCGTTTTATTACCGTCGGTAGTTTTTTTTTTAGTATGTTTTAATTAGTACAAATATAAGAAATAAAATAATTTCGAGATGGGCCCTATTTTTAAATTCACAATTCAATTATGAATTCTTTCTGCTTCTAAATTATGAAATGGTCCTGAGCGAGGAAGGATTGCTGGAATTAAGGGCTGAGTTAATCAATCCATTTAAGAAGCAATGGCGCTTTCACCAGCTCTTTTTTTTTTTAAATATTTTTACTGAAATAGAGAATAATCTTTTCCAAGGTTTATCTCCTTCTTATAAGATTGTGATTGATTAACACTAATGTTAATATATATTAATTATATTATTAATTAGACAACTATAGGACAAAATACCAAAAAGCAAAGCCTTAAATCTAGAAAAAAGTAACCTATCATCATATTTGGACAATTCAGGCTTAATCAGGACACATTCCATAAGAAAAATCACTTCAAAGCAGGCAAACAGCAGCACGTCTCACGTCAACTATCCAAACAGACTCATCAAAAAGATACAGCAACCTTACCCAAGACGTTCCATAAACGACTTATGCATAAGAAGGTAATACACGAACTACTGGTGAGGTTATGAAAACAACTGATCAGTAGGGTAAAAATAACCAATCATAAAAACATAAATATAAATATACAAAAAATATTAATATTTACCAGGATTATTTAAAATTATCAATTTTTTAGAATATTTAAATTATTATGATCTGTTTTATAAATAACAGTATTGTCCAAATTATGTAGAATATGCCTATTGGACTGTTGATGTGAGTTGTGCTGCAGTTTGATGAGATCTTTCGTCTGGTGAATGTCCTGATGATACCTGCATTGGCGAAACATTAACAGATTATATTTTCCAGTACTCTAGAGTCTTATTCGATTTCTTCAGTTAATAATAATGATCTTTATTTATTCTATGGTAACTGTCCCTGAAGAATAATAAACAATTGTCCAGAAGTGGCTCAAATTCTTAAAGAAATTATAAATCAATATTAAGAACACATTTTTTTTTCAATATTATCCAAGATGGTGGTCGTTTTAATTATTGACCGGGAATCTGTTTTAAAGCACGATTCATCCCCTAACAGATTGTTTTTCAATCGTGTAATTACTAAAAAAAGTCGAAACTCTGCGAAGCGAAAACTATTCATCTATAATGTTCGGCATTTTGATTAACGGTTATGACCTGTGCGTGGTTCTACTTCAAATTTGGTAAAAATGTTGTTTGAAATCAACAATTTATGTGTGTGCGCGCGCGCGCGTGTGTGTGTGTGTGTGTGTAGGTGTGTGTGTGTGTGTGTGTGTGTGTGTGTGTGTGTGTGTGTGTGTGTGTGTGTGTGTGTGTGTGTGTGTGTGTGTGTGTGTGTGTGTGTGTGTGTGTGTGTGTGTGTATGTAATGATATTTATTTTTTCCAATCGAATCCAAGTTAATGTTGGTTTTAAAATGGCTCCATATTATCCCTTTAAACACACTTTTTCTGAAAAACATTTAGTTATATAATAATTATTGCAAAAATCTAAAGGCTGTTTTGTAAATGAAATCTTAATCCTCATTACATTGTTTATAAGTTTATTTATAATCGCTAATTTTATCCCATGTTATAACTAACAATCATAATCAATTTAATTATTAAAGAGATAAGATAGACCCTCGGCCGGGATCCTATCTATCCTACCTATCCCGGCCAAGGGCCTATCTTTTCTCTTTAAAAATAAAAAATAAAAATATTTAAAACTCAAAAAAATTGACCAATAATTATTAAAAAAAATAACTAATTTAAGTTTTAGAATATTAAAATCAATTTCAATTGAATTAATAATTTTTTTACTTTTAACAACCTTCTTCTTTTAAAGAATAGTTGAATAGATGTTAAAATATTTTTCATGGTACCTACAAAGTAATAAACCAATCCAAACAAAGTAAATTGTGAGTGGGTAGCTTAAATAAAATAAAATTAAAAAGAAAGAATTCTATATTATTTAAATTTACATTTTTTATTTAATTATTATTAAATTAAAAATTTAATTGAAATTGACAAGTATAAACAGAGTTATAAAATCAACTAAATTAAGTTTACAATGTGGAGTAAAATTTACACTGAACAAAGTGTTAAAAACATTTTTAACACCATTGTGAGGTTAAAATTCTTTTAAGAAATGCCTAACTAATGAATGATGATTTATAATAGTTTCTAAAAAGTTTTAAACTCCGTACTTTTCTTTTTTCACAGTAATTATTTTGAAGGGGCCGAAGTTTTTACGAAGCATTATAAAAACATTCCGACTTCATTTGTGGTAATAATGTCTAATGTTTCGGATAAATTATCAGATACATCATGTATAATTATTTAAAAGCATTAATATTATTTAATTGTACGAGGCGTGTTTTTTAAGTAAGTACCGTTTTGCCACACCGCGACCGCAGCGCTGCGGTCGGCGTCCTGCGCATGCGCACTGGTACCTACATCTCTTACCTACGAACTGACGCCATTACAGTCTGATTCTTCCTTGTTTTCGTTGTTTACTGAGTGTTTAAAATGCCTCCGATAATCGCGAGTCCCGCCGACTGTGAAGTACGGGCTGTTATAAGATTTCTTAGTGCTAAAGGCCTAAAATCGATCGATATTCCTCGTGCGATTTGTGCAATTTACAGACAAAACATTATGAGTGATGGAATGGTAAGAAAGTGGGTGAGAGCATTTAAAGATGGCCGCACAAATGTGCATGATGAACAACGGAGTGGGCGTCCTTCGGTTGTTAATGAAAGCTTCGTGCAGGATGTGGACAATAAGGTGAGAGAAAACAGACGCTTTACGAATTCCTCCTTGTGTGATGACTTTCCTAATGTTTCGCGTAGTGTTTTGTATGACATTGTGACCGAGCGCTTGAATTACCGAAAATTGTGCTCACGTTGGGTACCGAAAATGTTGACGGATGTGCACAAAACCAAACGTTTACGCAGTGCTTTGGCTTTCCTTGAGAGGTACCACAACGACGGTGATGATTTCTTAAGTCAAATTTTTACGGGCGATGAAACATGGGTGGCCTACGTCACACCAGAATCAAAGCAACAGTCCATGGAATGGCGGCATTCAGATTCACCCGCAAAAGTGAAGTTTAAGCAAACAATTTCTGCCCGGAAAATCATGTGCACAGTTTTTTGGGACAGAAAAGGAGTATTGCTTGTGGAATTTCTCCCTCGTATTGAGACAATCAATGCAGCAGCTTGTTGCGAGACATTGAAAAATCTGCGCCGTTCAATCCAGAACAAAAGACGTGGCAAGCTGAGCAAGGGCATCGTTTTGCTGCATGACAATGCCCGTCCACATGTGGCTAATCAGACCAAACATCTCATCACATCATATAAATGGGAAACTCTAGATCATCCTCCGTACAGCCCTGATCTGGCGCCCAGTGACTACCATCTGTTTCTGCACTTGAAAAAACACCTGGGCGGCCAGCGTCTTCAAGACGATGACGAAGTCAAAACAGTTGTGATGCAGTGGTTAACCAGTCAGGCGGCAGACTTCTATGAGGAGGGTATTCATAAACTGGTACAACGTTATGACAAGTGCCTCAATAATGAAGGAAATTATGTAGAAAAGTAGATTAAGGTACAGGCTTTCATGTAAAAATAAAATTATTGAGATATCTTTGCACGTATTTTTTTAAATTTCAAAACGGCACTTACTTAAAAAACACGCCTCGTATTATTATATAATAGAATCGAAAAATAATTTTATTCTGAGACCACATACTTTAAAAATAAGACATGCACAATAATAATGGAATATACAGGGTATTTCAGGGTTAATTTGCCAAACTCAAAATTTGAACTAAGGACCTCAAAACAAGAAAACAATTTCCTATGGAGGAATGTCCGCAAACGCTTTGTTTAGGAGATATTCACATCTAAAGATTTCATTGTTACGAATTATTTAGGCATAGTAAATAAATAAAACTTATTTTATTTGTTCCAACTACTTTATTTATTAAATGTAAACCGTTAACATTCCTATTAAATGTTCAAAGTGATTTCCTTGAGCATTCAGACAGGCTCGGCATCTTTCTTTAACAGCAGCAGTAACAGAACGGCACTGGATATGTATTATTGTTTCAGAGGACTCAATTATCCTTCTTCGTAAAGAATTAAGGTCATTCTGAACTAAGGTCATTGCGGGGATTCACTGGCCTTGCATAGACTTTTCGTTTAATGTCATCCCAAACAAAAAAATCCAGTGGTTTCAGGTCTGGAGAGCGAGCAGGCCAAGCCACTGGTCCTGCACGGCCAAACCATTGATTAGGATAATTAGCATTTAGCCATTGTCGTATAACTCTTCAGTAATGTGCAGGACAACCATCTAATTGAAACTACATGTGCCTTCTCAGTTGTAGTGGGATATCTTCAACTAAATTGTGGTAATCATTATTAAGAAATTCCAAAAATGTATCCGCATTGAGTCGAGGTGGTCAGAAATGCGGGCCTATTAAAATATCGTCTATTACCCCGAACCACACATTGCACTGAAACCCGTGCTGAAAAATGATGCTAACGAATTGCATGGGGATTTTCATGCGACCAGAGATGATTATTTTTCTGACTGAAGATATAAGATACCTCTTCTTGTGAAGGTAGCTTCATCTGTCCATAAAATTTCTCCTGAAAAGTGTGGATTGTGATCAGCTTGATTTAAATACCAATCTGCAAAATCTTGCGGTAATAAATTTTGTACCCGTTGATAATGATATGGGTGACGTCCATCTGCAATAAGAGTTCTCCATACTGTAGTTGGCGTAACATTTAATTCTGCTCCAGCTCTTCGTACACTGGCAGATGGATTATCATCAAAATATTGTAATACGATCGCACTCCTTTCTTTATTTCGTAAAGGGGCTAAAACACCATCAGCATGTAGTACGACAGCAAACATATCAGTTTCTCTAAGACGTAGAGTTAAAGGTAGTCTTACTAGGTAATTTTCTATTCACACCTACAGACTTTCATTGTTATGAATTATTTAGGCATAGTAAATAAATAAAACTTATTTTATTTTAGCCAACTAATTTATTCATTAAATGCAAACATAAACATTCATATTAAATATTGTTCAATCTAGATGCCTAGCTTGTCTCAATACTCAAGGAAATCACTTGGAACAACATTAAATATGAATGCTAATGTAGTCGGAGTAATGAATAAAGTAATTCATATCAATAAAAGTCATCCTTAGTTCAAACATTAAGTTTGGCTGCATAACCCTGAAACACCCTGTATGTCTGGCCACGAGACTACTCATTAAGAATCATATAGCATTTAAATAAGTTCTTGAAAATAAATATAAACAAAAAAGTATGTTCTGGTCAAGAAACTAAAACACAAATAAAAAAATAAAATAAGAATAAATAAGAAAAAAATAAAATATAAATAATATTTATACAGCATAAACTAAAGGCAAAGGTCAAAATTAATTATTTCAATAATATTAATATGGAAATATTGGCCTGTGTCTGAACACGAACTATATAATACATTTCGGCCCAAATTCATTAATTTAATAAATATTCTTGATTCTGAAAAGTTGTCATCAAATTAAGAATATACATCCATTGTAAAGCATACAAAATCATTTTTTTTAATTTTAACTGGATGTAAGTAATGTTTTTCTATGCACTTTTATAATCGCATATATTATTAATTCATATTGTAAATAAGTATTTAAAAGGCAATTACTGTAGTATGGAACGTGGCAATAAACAAATGGCCCTTTGATATATTTTTCATAATTCCGCACTTGTTGGTTATTCAAAATCTTATTTTACGTTATTTCATTAAATCTTTTGTTGTTGTTTGTTATCAGAAATATAATGTAATGTGTCCTATAAAAAATCACGAGTCGCTTGCAAATCAACGATGAGGTCAGCAATAACGAAGAAAGATGGGTGTTTTAACAGTAATACGGTCCTGTGAACAGGCTGTCAATCCTTAAGCTCTAGAGCAATAAAAGTAATTGACTCTTGTCGCCATTATCATCGCTTTACGAGGTTACTACTTCTTCTTTAATAGTAATAGTAGTTTAGTAGTTTTTTCTCACTATGTCGCAATCTTAGGTTATAAGATGAGCTTTCGTTGCTTTAAATGCAGGTTGATTTTTCAAGAGAGGTAAACTAATTCCTAAAATATTTTTTTCCAATGTTCTTCACTAACTGTAACCTAGGAAAATGGCTGATCCAGTTAGCGATGGGACATATACGCCAACTAGAAGCATACATCAAGTCAGCGAGTCACCACCACCCGAGACGCCCGCAGCAGTTAATCAATTCGGCGCCCAAACCGGAGTTGAACCAGGGCATAAAACCACCATTAACGGATACTTGGAGGATCTGGTCGAAAATATAGACATTACAAAAATAAAATTCCAAAATACTTATTTGATCAGCTCGAAATAAGATTAAACAAGGATTAACAGTATCTACTCCAGTGTGTAGGTAAGTGAAAACCCGGTTTTTCCATAGGGTGGAACGGAGCATTCCACTATAACTATGAAAAATACCGACCTTAGCACTCAACACAATAGTGAGTAATCATTCTCCTTGTAATCTCTGCGAGACGAGATGAAGGCAAAGAAAGACTTCTCTATCGGCTTCCATCTCGGCAGGATAATGGCTAACACCAGATAATCTCTACGACGAGATGGCTCCTACTAATAGGAGTCGGTAGTGGCTATCCCATAAGAGAGCGGCGGGGGACATTAACTACATCCGGTTTGAAATCGGTAGATTCCGGTAGAACCTTGTAGCCTGCTGGTTTTTTTATCAAAAGTCTATATTTTTTTATTGATTAGAGATTCTTATAGGGCTCGAACTTATTATAATTCTGAGAAGAAAATGGCCTTCTTGGATGTCAAATTTATAATTCCTTTAATGGTGATAAGCTATTTATTAGAAGCCGACGGTTCGATCCACATTGCAGATCTTCTTCACAGCATGTGTATGTAAGTTACAAGTGTTAAACCACAAACCAAAAACTTCCTTAAATATATTCTACAATAATATAACAATAGATTATAGTATAGCATTAGCATAGTTCCGCATTATTTATTCATTTTTAAAAGTTAATTAATTAGATGTTATATTCACATCTCATTCTAATCTTCATAACTTTTTTCTATGGCCGTGACTTCCTGTCATGTTAACTCCCAACTCTTACCGGCTCATAATGAACAATTACATTATTTTATCTTTTATCTTTCTTACCTGAATTTCTTCTCTCTTTTCCTATTTCTATAGCAATCATTTTCATAAATTAATCCACCTGTCCTCACCACATACAGACAGTTTTCAAATGTATTTATCCTTTACTCCTTCCGAACGATTTGTACCATCTTTCAATATCCAGGAGGAACTAGAAATAATGTCAGGACAAAACTGAGAATATTGAAGTTAAATGTTCTGTAAACTATTGTTTTTCCTCAGATACCATCTTCCGTGAATTAATCCGAATGAATCATTTATAATTTCTTTATTAAAAAACCTAGGATCCACTACTGACCAAACTCTTTCCTGAAAATCTCATATTATCCTGAATTATATCAATTTTTTTTTTGCAAATTTTATGGTTAATAAGTTCTCAATAAGTAAACTATACCATTTCTCTCGACATCTTCTACCACAATCTTGCCGAAAGCCTTTTTTATCTTCCCCTACTTTGACTATCCCTGTGTGGTATAGGTACTGTAGTCATGCACTTGAGGACAAATTGAAGGGAATCAAGACCTGCTTTCTAAGATTTGTCTTCGGTATCTCTAAAGTGGCACATCCTTCTAGACAATGTTTTCTAAGATCCTTGCTTTAACCATCAACTCCCTTCTTCTTACATACTTAGTCTCCTACAATTCAAAGTCTCAGCCCACTCACAAGATCCAAGATACTGTGATACTCCAAGATTCCTTCTCATAAATTAAAATCATTTTAACGTTTCTTTCTTCCCTGCTGCAATACCTAATGGACTTACTTCCCTTCAAATATTCGCCATTATTCCTCCTTTATTATGAAAGCCCTTTCTTTTCTAACTGTTTTCTCAACAAAAAAAAAAAGATGCTCTCTGTATGCTAAGATAATCATGGAATTTAATCGTAGATAGATAAAAAATCGAAGTTTTCTTTAAAAGTAAGGTTTCTTTGTTATTTTTATTTACAATATATTTTGGGTAAGAGAAAATAAAAACCATTTTCCAGTTGTTGTTCATTTTTTATTGACCATGGAGGACTAGTGATCTCCTAAGAATTTTTAAAAGTATGACTTTCCAGTTAAAAAATGCAGGAGAAGAAAGGATTGAGAATGACACCAGTGTCGAAACGTCTCTAAGGATTGAAAATAACTGAATAAACAACAACTGGAAAATGGTTTTTATTTTCTCTTACCCAAAATAAATGAAGAATAAATCCAGTTTAAAAAAAGAAAAAAAAATATAAGAATTTACAATATATTTTTCAAAGCGATTTGGGCATAATATTTCAATGCACCATCAGACGGTGCAGAATTACTCTTAACGGATAATTGAAGTTTAAAAGTATATTGAAGTATATAACAGAATTCGACATTCCTATTCCATTAATTACTTAATATTATAATTGGATTGAACAACAATGTTTCCATATTATTGGTATGCAACTACTACTCTGGCCAATAAAAAGAAAATAACAATGATATTATAAAAATATCACCTATGTAGTAGACTTTAAAAATAATATAAGATATATCGCTTAACATTGCAATGTTTTAATAAGCTGCTTGTCCGAAACAACTTTAAATAAGAGGTTAAAAGTTTCAAGATGCATATAATACTTTCTAAAAGCATAGTTCTCAGCAATTGAAGCTTGAACAATAGATTGAGTCTACTTCCATCATTTTTTTTTTTTACATCATTCTTAATGTTCATTCAGTTACTAATAATCGTTTAAAAAACAAATCCTTAATGGACTTTTTCAATAGCATATAATTAGAAGAAAAATAGTATAAATGAATTGCCTTAGGTTTTAGGAGAAAAAAAATACTGAGGAAAAAAAAAATCAATATACTAATATCATCTCGGAAAAAAATGACAAATCATGCTAATACTTTACTACAAATGTGAATAAATAAAAATCGCCATTTACGTTCGGCATAATATGCGTCAATAGTATGCCCATTTTAAATGTTTTGGAGACAAAAAAAAACAAAACACAAAAACTCTTTTTTAATATCTTTTCTATACAGGTGAAAAATTATACCTTAAATATATATATATATATATATATATATATATATATATATATATATATATATATATATTTGAATTAAATTAAAATTTAATAATTATATTTAATATTTTTTTAAGTTGATTCTATATACTAAGACGCAACTTTAATCTTTATTATAAAATCCGTATAATTAATTTTTATAATTCAATTAATGTTTATCATTAATATTCATACTTTTAGATCGTTTTAAACATTAGTCAAAATTTAATAAATTCCAAACCACGTGTCAACAACACGAAAAAACAGGTGTCTGGTCGAAATCAGAAAAGTTAAATATCACTTAAATTATCGCTTAAGAGTCGAATTACAGTCTATTAACTCTTGCATGTGCGTTTTAAATTAATTTGAATAAGTAATTAAGGATGTGTATGAAAGACTAACGCGATATTTAAATGTAAATATGTAGTATCGGGGACTTGTAAGTTATAGTGTAAATTTTATTTTCAGATATGTTGTAGGGACGTGAATAAAAAATATATTTATATTAATACAAATCGTATCGAAATATAGATGGATATATCAATTAAATCTTGATATTTCAATTCATCGGGCTTTGAAAGGGTAACCCGCCAGGCTATCGTCAGGTATTTTTGTTATTACTGGGAAATGGAAATTTACAATGATAAATTTAGGTATAGTTATTCCATCCTCTATTCGCCTCTTCCAATAAAAGGGTAAAAGAAAGCCTCAATTGTTTAGTGTTTAGTAAAGAGAAAGCAATAAAGCGAAGAAATTGTTACCCGCCGCCCGAAGTACGGCCAGCGCCTGGTAGTGAAACAAAATTGTCAACAAAATCTAAGTAAGTCAACAAAATTGTCAAACAAAATCTAATTGACTTCTTTCTTTCTCAAGTTTTTGTTTATTATAATTTATTTTTGTTTATTATATTACCTGTTGATCAAATACCAATGTTTACATGCATTTATAATTGTCGGTTGCATGGAAAATAGCTGTCCTTCATAAATTTCGAACACAATGTGTTTTAGAAAGCATAATATCCGGCTAAATTGTTGCTTATTTATTTCAATTACGTGTTTCCTTTTGTAATTTTTATTTTAAAAATATAAAACAATAAAATTATTATTATATATATATATATATATATTTATATAAGTATTCACGATTTACCTTATTGGAAATAAAATTATTACCCACAAATTATTTAAATCTTCAAAATTAATTCACTTAATTGTAAGTAAAATACAAATTTTGTCTGTCAATTAATTATTTTTTTTATTTTACATAACTTCATAAAAATAAATATAAATACATTTTTTTTATTTATCCTTTTTTTTATACTTAAATGAAGCATATTCTAATTTTAACAACAAAAAAAAACATCATTGGGGAAGAGAAAAAGAACAAAATATGTACGCCGCGCAGAGTGGTTCGAGCCCAAAAGCTGGCCAAGAATCAAATTTGTCAACTTATTTGGTCCTAGGATTTTGGCCTAAAGCAGGTAGATAACATGCCCATATTTTTACGAACATGTTACCTGGATGGACCACTCAAGTCCGCCGAACCGCCAGCCACAACCTAGAGCACTCGCTGTTTATGCACGTCTTAGTTCACGGCATTTCATAAAAAAAAAAAAAAAAACGTATTTTCGCTTTGTTTTTTCTTATGTTAAAAGTCATTTCAGCAAAAAAAAAAAAAAATGACACCATCAATCAAGGTAGATACAATATTTTGTGTACAATTTTTTTGTATTTAAAACTTTATTTAGACATATAGCAAAACTGTCTACCTAAAAATATTTGAATTTTTCATGTTTTTTCGCAAACATTTGTATTTTTGAATGTATGCAACTCCTCGCAACAGCATCAGACCTACATGTTATAATGCTTTAGTATGTCGACTATAACTTTAGCTGTCAAAAAGAGTCACAAGTATTCACATCACAGAAATAAATACCCTTTAAAAGTCATCTATCATTGCGATCTTAAATAACATTTGTTTATATTGTTCTAGATATTGGTCAGTCCGTCATTTCTGTGACTAGAAAACAGCTGCATGAGATAGTTTAAGGAAGCTCACAATGACGGCTTGACGGAAACCTTGGAGATTTAGTAGCAGCGGATATAACAAAACCAAAAATGCGGGAGAAACTGTCCCCGCGAGAAAATATAAAAACTTAAAAATAGTATTAAGGTGTTTAAAGTAGTTTATAAACGAAAATGGCTTGCATGTAATAGCACAGAAGCTCGTTTGCTTGATAAGAACAAAGAATGGCTTAGCGAAGAAATTGTTCTACCTGCTGGCTCAATTAATTAATTAAGGTTAATCAATCCGTAAAAATGATTAACCTTCCTTTATCGTCTTCCAAAATACGTTTTTAGCAATTTGAAACCCTTATGACAAGAAAAAAGTATATATTTATGGTAATATATTTTGGCCCAGGTTTCAGGTCAAAATACCAGTCTGTGCGCCATCCAAAATACGGCTAGTGCCTAGTCGTGTTACAAAATCTTATAGTCTGGCGGAAAATTAATTTTTTTAAACTCCTCTTTTTGAAAAGATTCAAATTATTTTCAAAAAAGTCGATATGTTTTTCCAATCGGAATTAACCAGCTAAGTAAACAAAGAAATTTGTCTAAAAAGTCTATAATTTTTATCCATTGTAGTTTATATATTAAATTTATAGATTATTTTTTAAAGTTCTTAGTAATGAATCTTTTTAATAATCCGTGTCAATATATAATTAGATAGGTTTTTATAATTCAGTTGAACGTTGATTTTCTCCTTTCCATAAATTTTGTTTGTTTATTTATGTTTAAGAAATTTAAATATTTTCTCTAATTCCCATTATGTAATATTTTATTTTTATTGACAAATGTTATAGGCTTTATATATATATAAAGCATATACCATTTGTCAATAAAAATAAAATATTACTTATATACTTATATATTTATATAAATATACTTATATATATATATATATATATATATATATATATATATATATGAACAACACACCGGAATTAGTTTTTCTCATTTCACAACTAGCTGATGGCAAACCAAAATGTGCAACCAATAGCCCGATTTTTTAAATTTAGATCGAACTTCAGCTTATAGAGAAACGATTTGCGAACTAAATTCGTTCTAGGTCCTAGTCGTTCATCCCTGAGTTTTTCAAGATAGCGTATTTTTAGAGGCATGACATTTTATTGTGAGTAAACACCTACAAAAGCAACAACCAAGCCTCGAAACTAGTTTGTATAATGAATAAAAGTGCTGTCATTGAAGTTTTAAAAACTGTCATGTTTATTGAGTTTTGCTAAGTTGAAGTTTGTTGGCCGACTAAAAGTGTCCATATCTCATTTTTATTTTTTTTAAATATTTTTATATCAATGTGTGTGTGTGTGTGTGTGTGTGTGTGTGTGTGTGTGTGTGTGTGTGTGTTTGTGTGTGTGTGTGAAATCATTTCAGTGGTATTCAATATTTAAAAATATCTTTGTTACCTCTTTATATGACATTATAAAATAATACATATATTAGTAAGCGACAACTTGTCGAAGTCTATCCAGTCATAAAAATGTTTATCAGATTAATGGAGACAGACTTGTACTGAGTGACAAACCTTATACTTTATTTTAAATTACCAGTCAAACGTGTGAATGTAACCAGAAATGTCAAAACGTCAACTATAGGTGCATCAGATGTAGCTTTTTTTTGAGTTCTCAATCCTAAAACCTTATGAATTCACCAGGTAACACACGTAATCACTGAGTATAAAATATTTTAAAATGTCTACGTATCAAAATATTGGCTTTCCTCTCTGCAATCGAAAGTATTCTGTTCAGCGTAAGCCCACGTTGGACCAGTAATTGTTGAGAATAAATATTATCCAATTGATTTGTGGGTACGGATGGTTCTATGGATGAGAAATAAATCGGCGCAACTATTCTTTATTGATCTACAAAATAATTACAAGCAATGAGTGCTTAAAAATATTTTTAATACAAAATAAAATAAAAATAAATTACAATAGTTGCCTTATCAATGTAATTTACATGTTCAAGCATTTATCAATAAATAGTGCTTATAATGGATGTTTATAAAATAAAAAAAAATTTAATACAAAATTATGAAAACCGTACAACTCATCTACGAAAAAAAATAAATGTACATGACAAAATAAATGTTTACATAGCCATGCTCTAACTCAAGTGATATTGGCAATATGATACAATATTAATAAAACAATATCTATTATTTTATCAGTGCAGCCTTGTGTTACAATTTATTTTCTGTTGCTCAAACTTTTTGCTATATAGAAAAATGGTTCAAATCTATTTAATGGAATAGATGCAAACTATAAAACTCATTAATTAAGACTTTTTGGCTCAATTAGTACACCCTTAGCAAGCTAATTACGATTTGCGTATAAAGGATGCGGCGTTCAAGGAGCATCTGAGTTCGTTGTGAACGTACCTTTGAGATAGCGGGCGACAGTAGTGATCAATGTGAGGCTCTGGGGCCGACTGGGGGAAATGGCCCCCCACCACATTCGTTTATGGGAGGAGGGGGAGAATGATCCCCCCTCCTTACCACCGAATTGAAAGTGCTACCTCAGTAAAATAAGGTGGCCTTATTAAAATGTATAATTAAAAATCATCGTTGCCAGACCAGGTGCTGAATTCGAATTTACGACATCGGCATAACTACTCCCAATTGTAAAATCTGAATATAAGCAACGTCACGTATTTTGTGTGTGTATGTATTTTTAATCGCGCTCATAGAAGTAAAACTATGAGAAGTAAAACTAAAATATCATAAACGCTTACAATTCACCATATATACTTTTAATAAATTACACACTTGAATCCGCTAGTCTCTCGACTTGCTTCCCATACTATTCCTGATAACCCTCCGAGGCGTCTGAAAAGAAGATGGCCTCGAGACCTTCTACTATAAAACTTCATTGGAGTGCTATCAATGGATAGTTTCTCCACAAGTGATTTTTTTGTTCATGTCCTTTGTTCATACAGCCAATTTACTTGATGTAATGTTATTACAGTTGTAAATATCAATAAAAAAAAAATAAAATAAAAAAAAAAAAAAATAAATAATAAATTACATATTTCAATAAATTGTTCTATACACCAACTAAACTACACCATAAACGCTGAATTGCCATGCCGAAGATCCTGAGTTCAAATCCCGTTGCTGGCAGACCTTTATTAAATTATTAATATTTATTAATAACTCTTAGCAGTTAGAGATGGACCCTATGGGATCTAGGACCCTCCTAGGGGTTACCCAGCCTCCATTAAGTGGATACCCAAAATAGGGGGGAAATCTGGCGGTTGATCTATGACAAATCACCTCCAAACCATTGTCCAAGAAACATAAAGGACTAGCATTCTGATCCCAAGACCCTTTATACTCGTAGTTATATTGGTACAGTTTTTTTTTTTTTTAAATACTCAAAGATCACCAATCCTTATCATTCACTATATAGAACTGAATAGAATAGAAAAGTAACTTTATTCCGGGACTAAGTCCCTTTAGAATAACAAATATGAACAGAAAAAGAAACATAATATAAATTTGACCTGAAGGCTACATAATACAAATCATAAAGAATTTATAAAATGCTAAAAAAAAATAAATAAATAAAAAGTACGATTCATGGCAAAATACTAGGCAGCTAAAGAGAATAAACATATTAATAACATGAGTTAGTATATAGTAATTTCTTTACATAATGTATATATTCTTTACAAAAAAAAAAAAGACTAAACAAAATAGTTAAACATAAATAAAAATGCCATTTAGATTTTAATGAATTACAGACCTCTTTTTTGCTCATGCACATAGAATAGATGATCGAGAAAATATAGCTTAAATTGAAATTAGAAGAAGGTACTATAATTTCAACATGAGATGATGTGTTACAAAGCGATCGTATCTTTGATGTCATCATTTAGTGCATGTAAATATTTTTTTACTGTAAGAATGACATTACAGTATTGTCATGAGGAAGGTAACAGTTTTTAATAATGCGTGAGTGCTTGAGCCTAGTCAATTCTATTGTAAAGAGAGACAGGGCCACTTCCTACCTTCGTAGATCATGCCCATGGTGTTATTTTTCAAATATATTTTAGCAAACTACGTTGGATTTCGTCCCACGTGGTCCTAATGTTGCTATATTAAAAGTTCTTCTTAGTTTTGACGGAATGAGAACGGTGGTACCTCGGCCAGGGAGCCTGAATTCCCAGAGATCCATACAAAATATATGGGTAAGTGGAGGTACGGGTAAATATCTTTCAAACCCTCCAGGAAGTATGGCAATATTCCAACAAGTATGGCAATACTCCAGGAATTATGGGAATACTGAACTCAGTTATGGGCAAGCAGAAATATATAGCTGAAACTATCAGGTGGATTTCAGCGGTGTAAACAGGTGTTAATTTATTTAGCTTAAATTTTGGGGTTGAGCCGTTGAATTTTTAATACTTGGATCTATCAGTATAAGCTAAAAAATTATTAGGGGGACGAGGGACAACAATTTTTTAAGATCTATAAGAGAGTTATTATTTTTAAGAAAATAATAAAGATGTGGTAACGTCATAGATGGTTATAGAGTCCAAACCTGTTTTTGGATTTCAGGTTTAGATAGTGGAATAGTTTAACGAGTTGAAATTCATTCTTTCTGAGAGAAGTTTGAATTCATTTTCGAAAATCACGATTTATACGTCTATAGAAAAAATTTAGAGATATAATTTATGGCCGTTTGTCTTCTGCGTAACCGGGGAGATAATCCTGCTTCTAGACATAACCAGAGGACGAGATGGGTTCTGAACGCTCCAGTTGCAACCTGAATTCCTGTATGATTGACATAATGTAGCTTGCCTAAGGTTTGATGAAGGCAGAGCCGTAAATAAAAGACCCTGAGAATCTGTTATTCTTAATTAGTTAATTATAACCGTAAGTCCAGATAGGTCTAATGATTGTCATGTAAACGAGTCTTATGTAATTAATTGGGAACTTAGAGCGTTTGTCCAGTAAATGTTGAATTATGTTAGTTAATTTCCGAGATGTAATTAGGGAGACAATGGTGTGATTATTATGGCTAAAATAGAGGCACAGTATCTCCTCATAATATAGTATCTCTATGGATAATTTGAAACCTATAGATATGGCCCAATTATCAACTTTGTTGATGGCTTCTACTTATTTATTTTTTGGTATTTACATTATTCGATTGAGTTAGGTTATCTGAAAATAATAATGGTTTGATACTCCTTGATAAGTTGAGCCCCAAATCATTGATTGCATGTGAGAATAAAGCTGAAATAAGTATGCAGCCCTTAGGGGTATAATATATCGAAAAAGTCGATTCGAACCCAGAAATGGCGATTCATAAGAATTTGCTTTAGAAGGTTGTTTATTTGCCAATGAATTCCCACCATTTGTTTCCTTGCCGAGAAGAGCATTATGTTTTATAATATCGAATCCCTTCATCATATCAAATAATGCCACAATCGTTTTTGATCCGTTTATAAACTCATATTGAACCTCAGACTACTAAATAAATGACTGTGGCTCGTCCATTGCAAAACCTGTGGAAGAAATCTTGAACTAAACCATTTTTTTTTATCACCCACATTTTATCTCCACATAGGTAGGGGCTCGGTGGACCATCTTTTAAATTCTAAGGTTTGCTACCCTCGACAGAATTTTGAGCCAAAAATAGCATCTATTTGCTGAAAATATGTCTGTTTACTCTTCTTCGATTTTGGGAATTGACTTGAGCCCCAAGGTACGAAAATTATATATCCCTATGGAATTTGTGAATGCATGTTTCGACATTTCCTTCTTACTCTTTTTAATGAATGGTTGTATTCATATATTTCATCTTTTCGTTGTTCACTGTGTGTCCCATTCTACAGGGCTTCGAATGCTGCATCTTAGACTCTCCATGTTCTACCCAAAAGGCCTAAATCGCCAGCATAGGCAAGAAGATGGACAGATTGTCAATGTCCCTACGATCTCTTTCCCTGCATTTCTCACAGCCTTATCAAAGGTAATGTTTTTAAAAAAAAAATTCTCTACTAGTTTTTGATTCTTATCTAATACACTGGACTGCAAATACTATCATTATAATATTATCATTCAATTTAATATTATCATTGAATAAACCAGTTTCCAGTCATAATTCATTTATTCTTTTAAAAAGACGAATTAATGCATTTTTATGAGGTGTCTCTGCTTGGTTTTTGCTAACTGTTGGGACAAGTTTTTTTGTTTTGTTTTAGATTTGTGTAACTGATTTGTGATTGTTGTTTTTTATATAATTTTTGGCTTGTAACTTATTGAAGTTATATAGGATGTTGATCGATGCAGGATGCTTATTAAAATAATTGAAAATGACATTAATTGTCGAAACGTCTCTTTAAAAGAATAAATGGATTATTCTCTACTAGTTTATGGGGGTACACTCATCTCTAACGTAGCTACACAAGCCTCCTGATGATGTATAGAGTCGAAGGCCTGTTGGAAGTTTATGAATTACATGGTGTGTTTAAATCTGGTATTTCACTGTCACCTGCGGTAATATCCAGGGGTAAAGATCTGGTCGGGGATAACCATTCCTCTTCTGAATCCTACTTGGACTTCCGATTTCCTTTTCAGCTAGAGGTAGAGGTCTGCTGTATAATATGGTTGACAAGATCTTGGAAGCGCATGTTAGTATTCTCGGTAGTTGCAACAGTCCAGAGAATTACGTTTTTTTTTTATATTTACCACAAATAATCGTTTTATTGCGATATATAGGGCAGTATTTCTTCTTTTCATTTTTAATTATTAGTTCATATAGCAGCTTCACCAATTAAGAACAACCATGCATTATGAGTTTTGCAGAAATTTCATCACAACCATGCTCTTTATGACTTACTCAACTAGGACTAGAAGGCCTAGTAGCTGTATAAAGTTTCTGACCACTCCTTTCTTAACCTTATATTTTTGGCCAAATGGACATTCTAAATCCCAACTGTATACACAGGAGCTACTTCAGCTCTGGAAAAATGAGTTTAATATATTTTTTTTTATTAAAGGTTTTTTGCAGCTTAGTTGTTTTACGTATCTTAAAGTTCTCGCCACAAATATCGATTCAGCCAGTCTCCTTCTCTAAGACCCCTCGCTGCCATGCTCTCCTCCACATCCTGCAACCATCTTTTTTTGGGTCGTCCTCTTTTCCTCCTTTAGTAGGGCAATATTCAGAAATTGTTTTTGGCCATTTTTCCTCTGTCATTCTTTTTAAGTGGCCATACCATTTTAATCTCATTGTTACTAATATGAAGAGGATCGTTGGTTCCTGATCAACCAGTTGCCTTATTGTTCAATTAGGAACGTGCTGAATTGACAGCGTCTCCAGAAGTCTATCTCCACGGCTAACAACTCCCTTTCCTCCTTTTTTTGTAATCGTTCACGTTTCGGATCCATAGAGGATAGCATTTTCAACCAACGAGTGGGACATCATGTTTTTATGTTTCAGGTTAACCTGTTTACTCCACAGAACAGAGTTAAGACACCCAATAATTTTTCTGCCTTTTACTATCTTTTCTGTTATGTCATTATTGGAGCTACCATCGTCTGTAAGCCATCTGCCAAGATATTTACATGCAAGTTTTTTTTTCAATTTCCAAACTTTTGATAGGGTTGTATTTGCATGAAATGCCATCTATTTAGTTTTCCTCCTGTTCATTTCCAGACCCCAAGCAGCATATTCCTACTGTAGTTTTCTTAGCACGTACATCTTCATTATCACTTGTGACTATCACCT
Organism: Arma custos; assembly: GCA_037127475.1. Classification (NCBI taxonomy): domain Eukaryota; kingdom Metazoa; phylum Arthropoda; class Insecta; order Hemiptera; family Pentatomidae; genus Arma; species Arma custos. Next base: position 52,707,740 of record CM073761.1, read on the forward strand.
GGTCATTAGCAAATTGTAGGTTGTAAAGGAATTTATTACTAATTTGTACACCCATCCCCCACACGTCCTCTTCCAAGTTCTTAGGACCTCTTCAACATATAGGTTGAATAACAGTGTGTGTGTGTGTGTGCGTGCGTGGTGTGTGTGTGTGTGTGTGTGTGTGTGTGTGTGTGTGTGTGTGTGCGTGTGCGTGGGTGCGTGCGTGCGTGCGTGCGTAGATATTTAACTTAAGAGCTTCGGCACAGAAAACATAAAAAAAGAGAGGAATTGAGGAGCATAACAACACGCATGAAGTGTGGTTAAACACTGCTTTATTTAGATAACAATCCTCTATTTATAGTATTTACAATGTTTACATTCACCGTTTAGGATTAGTGTTTATACTGGGGTATGTCCTATCTTAACTCCCCCTGCCAGTTTACGAACACCCTCGTAAACTCAAAAAAAAATAATAAAATAAGAATACAAAAACAACATCAAAAAGAAAATTAAATTCAATATCATCAAATCAATAAAGCTGAACACCCACTTACAAAAACCAAAAGAAAAGAAAACTTTGTACTAGAACTCACTTAGCATTTTAAACTTCAGGTCATTATCACTCCACTTAACTAATTTAACAAACACCTAATAATAAAAAATAATTAAAAAAAATAAAAAAAACAGTAATAATACATACTTACAGTCTAGTTTCCCCAGGTGGAATTTTCAGCTGCTCAATATGTACTGTTCTACGTTTTCTGGGCTCCGCCAGACTCTGAATGGTGACCAGATTGTGCTCCCTAATCGCAACCACTTTGAATGGCCCCTCGTACCTCAGAACCTCCTTTGCGCGATTTGGCACAATCTTTCTGTACACAATATTACCTATCCTAAGAGTTCTCATGATATCCTTCACACCAAAATTATTCCTGGCTACTCTCCTACTCTTTTACAAGACCATTCGTGCATGCGCTGTTCCCCGTATTCGTTCTAGTTTTACCCTATTCGCGACTAGTCGTTCCACCATGGTTTCATCTACGACCTTACCGTCCCCGTCCCTACGTCATGCCCGTAGACCAAAGAGGGCTTCGAAAGGAGAAAAACCCGTACCCATATGGATTGAGTAATTATACGCCGCAACAGCCCGAGGCATTGCCGCATCAGCCTCCAACTCTTTATCCGCATGGAACACCCGAAGATGTTCGCCCAAGGTACTATGGACCGCAATCTTGTATTTCCTTCCGCAGTTGGGCATTGTCGAACTCTTTACCGCTGTCTGAGGAAATCGTATCTGGTATTCCGTAAAATTGGAACCATGTTCGGAGGGCGGCACCTACTGCGGCCGCTAACTTCTCTCTCACCGGATGGGCCATGGCTATTTTGCTGAATGTGTCCACTATTGTGACCCACTTGAAGCCCCTCCACGTAACGGTGTCAATTTGAAGATCCGTTAACGGCACTATAGGGGTACCCGTCTCCACTTGTTACCCTACCGGGGGATGGCAATCGTACTTCGCGACATGGCAAATGGCACATTCCCTCAGAATCTCTTCGACCGTTTTTTTCATCCCTCCCCAATGGTACCTCCGTTTTAATGCTGCCACGGTTTCATTAATCCCCCGATGATTAGTCTTCTGCTGGTGGTAAGGTAACGTCACTTCTTTTTGGTGATCGGTATTCCAGATCGTATCCACCATAACGCGACACCGAGCGAAAGATCTATCAACACCTATCTTTTCCCTTCTCCACAAATTCCGGATATTCTCCCATACAGTCGCGTTCCCTACATAGAGATAGTGGGTCGCCCCTACCTTGGAAGCATCTTTCAATACTTGGCATATCTGTTCTTCCTTAACTCCGGGTTGGGACCAGATAATACCAATATTATGCCTCTCGTATCTGGAAAATTCCATTTTCAGTAATCCCGTGGTCCTTGTCTTCCATATTATCTGCCGAGTCTTATCGTTTATCATCTCGTCCACCTCCTCCATCTCCGTCAATCTTTCGTCTTGTGATTCCTCCTGGTCGGGAGATTCCCCGTTGTCCCGACGGTCTGTTTCTCGTTCTCCTTCCCCATCTGGCGTCCATTCCCGTACGAACCTCTGGAGCTCCCCAGAAGTTTCCCCTTCCCCTGATTCGATAGCATTGACCTGTATGGCACGAGATAACCAATCTGCCACCACATTATCCTTTCCCAGCTTGTATGTTATCTCAATTTTGTACTGGCTCAAGATCTCCTTCCAACGCGTCACCCTAGCCGACGATTCTTTCAAATTACCCACCCACAGAAGTGCTTCATCTCTCTAAACATCTGTAGCATGTCCTCCTCTGGGTCCCATCACCACCCTCCATAGGCTTTTTTCAATCTCTCCTTAATCACCTGCCATGAGGTATCTTCTTCGGCTTGGATCTGGTTTAGGACACTCCTCCTGACCCGACGTGCTAGTCCCACTCGTAATCTTCTCACGTCTGTTTCCTCCAAAAGATCAGCCGCCACCTGGGATTGTATACTACCCATGATTCCATCTCCACCTTTGATGAAGTGGTTGAGCTCACCTACATCTCCGTTGAACTCCTCTAGGTCATAGATCTCCCTCCTAATGTCTTGCGCATTAGCCTTCTTTAATTTCATTCTTTCTAGTGCATTCGACTCTTGCGCTATTCGGTTTGCCTCTTGTGCGGCTATGTCCGCCCGCGCCATTCGTCGATGTTTACGGCGAGAACTCAGGGTTCAATTGTTCCGGTCGTGGTAGTTCCATAGTTAATGTTGCCGGCCGGAGAATGCTTTGACCTTGTTCATTCATGCTGGCACTTGTTGATATAAAAAAATTAAAGAACAAAGAAGAAAGAAAAATTAAAATTCAATGACAACAAATACGAACTGTTTCTATTTTTTTTCGTGTTCTTGAAAAAAAAAATCCTCACTATGAACTGCTAACAAATTCCTGGGTTTCGGCACCACTTTAGAGCTTCGGCACACAAAACATAAAAAAAAAGAGGAATTGAGGAGTATAACAACACGCATGAAGTCTGGTTAAACACTGCTTTATTTAGATTATAATCCTCTATTTATAGTATTTACAGTGTTTACATTCGCCGTTTCATATATATATATATTTATATTGTAATAAAAATTCGTATTTAAAGGTTTTTTCCGGTGCAAAAAACAAACTTTGAATCAACCAGATAATGTTTAAACTTCTTTTGAATTTTGTGACCATTTGAATTTTCTTGTGTCACGTCAACATAATTAATTTATATATGAATAAAACTTCACAAAAAAATCAATGGCTCTAAGATCTTTATGTGGAATAATTATTTTGGCATGTTTATTATTCCTTTCAAAGTAACCCTTTAAAAGGTCCGTTTATTTATTGGCGCATTCCATACTACGGCATACCTACTATGTTTTAATGCCTTTTAAATACTAATTTACAATATGAATTCATAACATATGTGATAATTGAAATGTATACGACGTTTTGATTTCTTTGTGAGGTGACCACATCATCAGCAAATGCGAGGTATTGGGTCATGTTATTATAAATACATCTCTTCGCCTTTGCTTTAGTTGTCATACTAATATTCTGTAGCTCCAATTTAAAAAACAATGGGAATATAGGATCTCCTTTTTGAATCGAGAAGTCTTTTCAAAAAAGGACCTTTAACAAACTACTACTATCCTCGTTTCTGTCTATGTTTGTAGTCTATGGAGTGGTGGTGTAGATCTCTACATTCCATTCTTTACATTTCTCTCGCCTGATGGAATATGTGGTCAACAGTAGATCTTCTGGGGCGGAATCCAAATTGATAGTCGCCTAAAACTGCCATAGCTATTACCATTAATCTTTCCAATAGTAGAATTAATAACACTTTGTAGATTGAACACAGCAGTGTTATCCCTCTATGATTTTGGCACTCTAATTTATCGCCCTTCTTATGCATCGGCACAATAATGGTATTGTACCATTCCTTAAGCATTTCTTCCTTATTACATATTTCCAGGACAAGTTCATAAATTTCACGACACAACAGGTCTACTCCATATTTAAGCATCTCACCAGGAATCTCATCAAATCCTTGGCCTTGTTATTTTTTAATTTTTCGAGAACTTCTTCCACTTCTTCTGGGTCTGGTTCCACTCCGAAAGGTTTGTAATTGGGATTTCTCGAGAGTTTTATGAGTTGGGGTAAAACAAACCATTGAAATAGTCTCTCCATCTTTCAGCTTTACTCTGTCCACTATACACCCTTTCTCCCAGTAGCTATTCCTGTATTTGCAAAAATCCATTCCGGATTGAAATCCTTTTCTTAGCATTTTCAGCTTTTGGTAGAAGCTTCTACAGTTTTTACCCTCAAAATTTTCTATCATTGATTTTAGACTTTTTTTCCTTCTATCTTCCTCTTCTTGCTTCTAGACAATTTTAATTTTTTGGCGACTTATCTCTTTTTTGTATAGTTTTCAACGGTTAGCCTAGATCTACTCTATATCATCCTTGCGTAAGGTTTCTTCTTTCCATCAAATAAAGCCTTGACATAGCTAATCAAACCAGTGGCAGATCTTTCCATTTTTTCCATTTGATATTGTTTCCTCAGCAGCGCTTACAAAAGCCCTCTTTTCCTATTTATCCTAAATAGCATATTCAAATTAAGCTTTTTTAGAAAGATAATTTTAAGTCATTAATGTTTGAATATGATTTAGACCTTTTGGCCATCGCGGTTGGCGCGTAAATAGCGGAATCTAGGTGTCCAATTTTCACTCCCTTTTCGCGACTATGCGTCCGTATTTCGCTAATAACCCTCAGAATTTTATATTACAAATGTTCAATCGTATCTGGTTAATATATCTCCAAAGAAAATAATCTAATGTGGTTATATCACACGATCTCGGTAAAATAAATGGCACCTATACAGGAAATTAATCATAAACCATCCTTACAGAACATCTTCCATACTGTAGATTCTCCTATGGCGGAAAATGACTTCGCATTGTTTCATTTGGGTCAAAGCTAGTCTACGTTGTATAGCTGTTACCGCTTGTTTGGTGTGCACTGTTCGGCATCTTACGGGATGTTTTTTTATAATACTGAGTATACGAGATGCGAAAACTGCCGATAGTTAATCGATTTGGCCGATCTGATGACCATGCAATTGAAGTAGTATAGGTTGTTTCGAGAACAGAATATTAATTTTTATAAAAATAAATAAATAAAACATTTGCAAACGTTGCTCTTGCGTAAGCCTATTGATTATACAATGGCAAACCCATCTAACCACAAAGCAACTGTCAGTTGTCACATTAGCTGTCATATGAAACAATGCTGCCAATTCAAAGACGCGAACCTCTAAAAAACACCCTTTATCTATCGTCAATTGACAGCAATGGAAGAGAACTATCTTAACCAAAGTGGGTATTTATACAAAATTATAAATTTAATTTTTATTTAACAGATATATTTATTTATTTTATTTTGTTATTTAATATGTTATATAAAATAATAATATTTTTTATAAAAATAATATAGAAAATGTGGGATTATATGTGCATATATTTTGTATTTACTGGTTATTTTATCTTCATATTGATTTTAAATGTTGATTAGGCAAAACTAAACCTGATGGAATGTTTAGAGATCTAAATCGGTCAGGAAGAAAATAAATACTATACAAGAAACTATATACATTGAAGACCGCTATTAACTCTAAGAATGCTGCAAACTGAAACTGAAGAATCTCATTACAAAAACCTTAAACAATTTATGTGAAATCCCCAATCTAAAGAGGTTTAAAAATAGCACTTTGCGACTAATAAAAGCAAATGCATATTTAAAGTCAACTAAGCAACAGTATAATAAAAAAAAAACTGTATTATTACAGCCAATAAAGGGTCAAGGGGGAATACATGATAGACACTGTAGTTTCTAAGCCAATGGTTGTGTAGGGATGTAATTTGACTAAGATCATGCTCAACCACTGGGTTTTCTCCCAATTGAGGGTATCCACTTAATAGAGGTTGGGTGAGCCTAAGATGGTCCGTCTAATGATTCATATTAATAATTCATTTTCCACAGCTGGATTTGAACGCGGGACCTTCAGCACAGCTATTCAACTTAAAAATAATATTCTCGCTTAAATTAAAGAACATCAAAATATGTGTAGAATATTTTCCTTTAATTTTAATTGGGTTCAACGGTTTAGTTAGAATCAGAGGCCAAAAATTCGATTATTTCATCATTATGACTGAATGAAAAGTATGCCATGCTCGTGTTTACACTTTTGTTATTCTAAAACAGTTATTTCAAATATAAAATAACCTAAGTTATTTAGCGACCACATCATAATATTCCTATTTTTACAATCTTCTCATTTCTATACATAAGGTGCCAAGGCTTCAATCACTAAACGATTTTGTCATCGTGAACCGAGAAGCGTAAAATGCTCAGGTAAGTATCTGACAATCGATTGCAAGTTAAGTTGTAATATGAAGCCAACTTGTATCTATTGTCATGAGCAACATCCTGCAAGTTACAGAGGATGTGAGGTTTCTAAATAATTACAGACAATGCGGAATCAAAGACACAAGCGCAACAAACAAAAGACCAGTACTAGTGGAATTCCAGCATACGACAATGCAAAGATGAGAGAACCTATTGCTATCTCACCTTTGAAACGTAGGGATGATCGTACTCCTACAGCAAGGAATGAAGCAGAACCAACTCAAACCTGCAGTGCAAGAAGTGAGATACGATATGAGCCTAGTTCTTCCTCACAAAAAAACAAATTTTTAACTCCATCAGTTTAATGCAAAACAAGATATTCCTAGTAAGGCAATTGAAGATCAAAATCAATCTTTTGCGAAAATCCTGAAGAAACTTGAAGAACTGTCTCAAAAAATTGAATAAGTTGAGACGCGTGTACGGAGGATTGAATCCCAAAAACAACAAAGTAAGCATGTGTAGGACTCCAAGAATTGTGACATGGAATGCAAATGGACTTCTACACCATCTATCGGAACTAAAGGTATTTCTAAATCGGGAAAGAATAGACGTATGTTTGATATTTGAAACCCACATTACCAATAACAAGTGAATTTGAACGGATACAGCTTCTATCATGCTGCCCATCCTGCTGACAGGGCCAGAGGAGGTTCAGCTATACTTCCGAGAAACACAATAAAGCATCATCAAGATGTAAAGATTGAAGAAAAATTTGTGCAAATGGTGGCAGTAAATGTACAGCTTATGGATAAAGGGAACAATATCCACGACATACTGCTCTCCTAGGCAACGTCTCGGAAAAGACGATTGCGTTAGTCTTTTTAGAACGTTAGAAAATCGATATATCATAGGAGGTAACTTCAATGCTAAAAACACCTTCTGGGTCTCAAGACTAACCACAACTAAAGGTAGAGAACTTTACAAAGCAGGGGGCGAAGTCAAAGTTGAATTTCCCTCCAGTGGCACACCAACATACTGGCCTACTAATTTAAATAAAACACCTGACCTGATTGATTTATTTGTGATAAAAGGAATATCTAGCAAGTACGTTCCCATTGAAAAGAGCGAGGACCTTTCATCAGACCACTCGCCAGTTCTTATGATAATAAACCAAGAGGTAGTCTCACAGCCAAACCCAGCTAGGCTCACAAATAGTAGGACTAACTGGACCCTTTTTAATCTGTAATGACCTTAAAGAGACGATTAAAAAAGATAAGATCGAAAAGCTTGGAAGATATCTAAGAAATCTTACAGCACAGAAAGACACTGATTATTCACTCTGGAAATGTACTAAAGCATTTAAGAGGCCAAACACCCAATTATCGCCCATCAGAATGCCAGATGGAACGTGGAAAAAAAGCGATAAGTTTTCAGTTGAGATAACGTTTCAACCACTACCTCAACAGGAAGAAGTAGAAAATACTTCCAAGAGCCAAAAAGTGGATGAGAGAAATATAAAAAAGATAACACTTCAAGAATTGAAAGGGGAGATAAAAAGCATTTTAAGCCTCAAAAAAGCACCAGGATATGACTTAGTGACAGTGCAAACAATAAAAGAACTACCAAAAAAAGCCCTGAGAAAATTGTTACGCCTTATAAACGCGGCCTTCAGGCTGAAGTATGTACCAATTCTGTGGAAAGTGGCCGATGTTATAATGATTTTAAAACCTAACAAAACCAACTGTCACGAAGTCGTATAGACCAATTTCATTGTTGCCAGTAATCTCAAAACTGTTCGAAAATCTGTTTTTGAAGAGATTTAAACCACTATTAGAGGAGAGAAGTAATTAATGAAAAATCCTCTCCTTCCTTTCATACTGTCCCATTCTTTCTTTAGTACCCATCTTTCTCCTGGTTATTGGTGATCTCAGTAAAGTGAGCATAAAAATTATCAGAATTTTACTTGAATAATAATTAGTTGACCATATAAATATGGTGGAGGTAAACTCCACCAGGCCCATTTTCTTCTCCATATCAGGATTCTAGCATTAAAATCCTATTTCTGCAGCTATGACCATTTATGCACACCCTACACGCAAGCACACACACACACACACACATTTTCATATGAAATAAGAAGTTAAAAGACAATAGTGGTTAATAAGAAATATAATAACTAATGAACTCATTTTTTTTTTATTGTTTAATAATTCTTGTAAAAAGATAATAATAACCAAAAAACTTATTATACATTTGTACATATATACATACATACATGGTTATATATAATACACTGTAAAAACTTAACTAATGAAAACTATAATTAATATGAAAATAGTTAAAGACTAGAGGAAATTATGAGACAGTCTGGTAATAACACGATTTGGCAGGTCTTAAAATTTTTACTGTGGAGTTTAACTTGATTAAATAATATATTACAAATAATTCGTAATAATACATTACAAAAAATAGATCATGCCCCTTCATAGTCCAATATTACATATAAATGAATCTGAAAGCTTGTTTCAAACCAATTGAACTAATCAGATAATAAGGTCAGCAAGAAGTTGATGGTTTACTCCTTTTAGGACGAATTTCATCAGGCTCCTGAGTTTTTCTCTTTTTATTTTGAGGTGTTTCAGCTGAACTTTTTGATGTCCGCGCTCTTGTAATTTGTTTTTCTTCAGTGGTATCACCAATAAGTGGTACACCATCACCAAGAGCTTGAACCATGACCTGAAGAAAGAATTTTAAAACAAAATAATTAAAAAAGGTAATGCATGGAAAACTTTCACTTCAATAAAACATAACATTTAATGCCCTAACTCTATGAACTGTAGAAAAGTTTTTGATGGTTAATGTACATTTTGACAATATGTAAATAATTTTAATATGAAAAGATTTCAAAACCAAGCTCTCTGCAGATCTAAATTTCTGATGTACCATATATATGTTTTAAACTTCCTAATGTGATCATCTGAGGGAAAACAAGTTAAAAGAAGTGTGATATAAAATCAATTGAGGGAGGATCCCCAAAAGGCTTGATAATGCACAGGTGAATGTGCAAAGAAACATATTTTCTATATTATGGCACTCCAAGTTTACCCAAGAAAGTCAAAGCCTGCAAAACATGTTGTTTGAGGAACTCTAACTCCATAACTGTCAGATATTACTATATATTGTCATATTAAGAACTACAAACTGTAAGTCCAAAAAATATGACCATATTGACAGCAAGAAATTTTTATTACCATTCAACCCCTATTGTAATTTTTTTACAACAGCCTAAAACCTTAAATATATAAAACCTAAAAGAGTATTTAAAAAACTAAGAAATTTTACCAGAGGGACGTTACACCCTCCCTATATATATATATATATATTTCTGGTATTTAACTTTTATTTGTAGTTAATATACTCCAAATTATTTACCTTTATTACCTTGAATTAGTCAATGGTTAACCAAAATTATAGTTTATGGGAACTGTTTTGGATTAACTTGCTAAGATTTTGCCATAACCTTGTTCTTGTTTGAACTTTTCTTGTTTGTTACTTTTTGCTTGGTTAACTTCTAACTTTGACACTCAGTTTTAGTTAATGATTCTAAAGTATAGATTGCTAGAGCTATTATGAGTTAATTTTTGTATATTAAACTTACAATTGTATCTACAAAAATTTGTTAATTTTTATGTATTATAAAAATACATTTACAATGCATAGGTTATAATACCTATACAGGAGTAAACATTTACCTGCACCCTACCTACTTAATAAAAGTGAATACAGCTGGTTAATTTTTTTGAATCTTAAAAAAATAACTACTATTAGTGTTAGCACAAAACAATCTAATTCAAATATATCATGTATTAGAGAAACAAAACCAAAAAATGCACTAACAGAAAACAGTAAAAGCAAAAAATATGGTTAAAATACAGTAGTATAGGTACATTAGTTGAGTTCATATCTTCATGAATTTTCTTGTTTTATCTTTTTTAAAAAATTTATCTTAGTTTGATAGAAAAATTGTAACCATAAATATATCAATATTTTGAAATACCAATATTAATGAGTCCCCTTAAGATATCAATATTGTAAACTGATATCAATATTCATAATTTGATTCCAATTATGGATAGTCAGTGCCCCACACAGAAGTGACTACCTCCTACTGGCATTAATGAGAAAGAAACATATCACTGAATAGCTATATTTCTTCTTATAACATGTAACTGATATTTATACCAGAAATTAAACAGTTTCCATTGTATAAGTGATTAATTGGTATCATTAAATAATAATTAAAGAGACTTCCATAGAATTTTGCTGGGAAAATAAAATAAAATAAATGATTTTTTAATATTATTTTGTAGTGAATTTTTCATTTTATTGACTGTCATATCAGTGAAAAAAATAATTAAATGGGCTTACACAGAGGTAATAAAATGGTGTGCCAAGGAAAAAAAATAACTGAATTTTTTTGACAAATGAGCTTCAAATTTCTTTATGTAAGTGGATGTTTCATATAGATGAAACTCTACAGTAGTAATCAGAATTAAATCTAAACTTTGCTATTTTGAAAGATTTAATAATCAAAAGCATAACATAAAATTTTTAAAATTAAGATATAAAAAATAAATAAATATGGGCATTCACAGACCCAAAATGATATTTATATCAATGCACAGAGAGATAAAACAAAACTAACTATTAAATTTGAATAATTTCATGAGGTAGGAAATAATTAAATAATTTTCTTTAATTATCAAAGTTATGAAATTTTGATTTTCTTTAATTATATAATTATGAAAAAATATATTAAATGGGGAAAAAACAAGATAAAGGAAGATAGTTTGTTATTAAAAAAAAAAAACACTAAATGAAAAATCAATAACCTCTTTAATAAGAAAAATGTTCAACACCAGAGGAAGAATGCCTAAGAAAATGGAAAAAGATGCTGAAATGATCATAGCAGTAACACTGCTAAATATTTAAAAATCTTTAAGAAATATTTTAGAAAATTTGTTTCTCTGTTTATGAGTAATTATTTATTAAATCATCATAAACTAAATACTATGATTTTAAATGGTAATTTATACACCTAAACATTTTCTTCATTAAAAGCTATCAATTAATATATTACAAACAATTCTTTTAAGCAGAAATTTACATTATTGTTTAATTTCATATACTTTAAATTGATCATAGTCTAGAACAGGTAATATCAACTTTAGTATGTAATAACAAAGAACATGTTAATAAGAAAACCTTATTACTCACTTCCATTTGAGCCAACATATCTTCACCCATTGCCTTTGCCATATCATAGACGGGCGTATCATATTTGTTATACATTATGGCATTTTGCACCATCAAAAGCATATCCCGTTGGAATTCAACAGTTGTTCTTATAACCCCATTCTCGATATTTCGTTTAATAGTAGAAAGATCCATAGGGCTAGAATGTTTTGAAAATGAAATTTAACATAATGCAGAGCTAAAAATATGTTAAATTCAGTAATGTTCTACCAAATATAGTACCGTAATATTAATTGGTGATAACTAGGAGCTTCATTTTCTGTTATAGGTTTTGAAAACACAGATGCATATTTGTGAGAGGCTAATCTGTTATAAACCAGAAGAATAGATTTTTTCCATGATTTGTAATCTCTGTCTTCATCCCTGTAAATAAAAATTGATACTAAATATAATTTTTTTCAACTAAAACAACAAAAATAGAATAAACCAAATCAATTGTACAAACAGTATGTTATTTCACTTTTGAAATTCGAAAGAAATAATGTTTGAAAAATACTTTAATCACCAAGTCATGCCTGATATAGGAATAGCTAATTTCAGTCAAGACAATTTAAATTTCAATTATATTGTAATATATTTCAAAATGAACTTTACATCACAATGTCAACAAAGTGAAACTCTGAAACACCTCTGTCTTCTCACACCTCAATTCAACCCGATGGATTTGGATTATGTCCTGAAAAATTATATAGCGGAAAATCAGCACGGCTTTAGTTTATTTTGTCTTGTATCTATGGATGTGAATGAGATAATTGTGCAAATTGAAGTTCTGATAACTGAATAAAATTTAATATTAATGGGACTATTGGACTCTGACTATAACATTCTTCAATTTCGAAAAGAGGAACACTTTTTTAATGTTGTGCCTGTCTGATGTAAGAAAAAACAAGCAAAACAAATTTGCATATTTTATGATCAGCTAAACATGTTTGTAACTACAAAATAAGCATTCCAAACAAAAAATGTCAAATAAGCAAATTTTTAGTGTATAAATGTTTAAGTTTAAAGAACTCCCACCTTTATAATTTTCTCATTAATAAGCACTATACTTGTGAAAACTAAACAAAGTCTCAGCACTGATTTTCAATAATCTGGCTATTTTTTAACTTCATGCCCATTTAAGTTAATGAAGAGACTCTTAGCAATGCACAGTAAGTAAGTATTAACCACTTGACACTCGGTTTTTTTTTTCCACAAAAATGTAACCAAAAACATCAGGTCTTTTTATTTTGTATTTAAAAAGTTTATATTGTTTAAAAAAAAAGTAAAAATAGAACAAAAGTAATTTTATTGTTCAATATAATATTCAAGATAGTTCAATTCTTTCTAATCAAAATAAATAGAAATTAACATATCATATGAAATTGAGTAAAAATGAATTTTTCATTTTTTTATACAATGAAAAAATCATTTTTCATTTTACTATAAATTGAAAAAATCGTTTTAATTTTATTTAATTATAATATATATAATTATAATCATTGTATATTATATTATAATTATAATTAATATATAATTATAATCTTTCATTTATTGCTTCAAAAAACACCTACAGAAAATTGTAAAAAGTTTTATAAACTATAAGAAAAGAAACTATAGGCAGAAGCCAGTACAAATGACAAGTAGCGACTGGCAAGTACGATTTGTCGTATGAAATACGAAGTCGAAATCTGCGAGCAGCGCTCGGGTTGGTGCGTTAGACTATGCCAACCGCACGCGAGCAGTGTTCGTTCAAAATCATTAACCAATTAAGAAAAGTTTCAGTCATAGAAGTTAGTGTTTTGGATGTTCCCAGTCATAATTATTATGCTTTTATTTAAGAAACATGGGCTTTTTTAAAGGGAATTTAACCCTTATCACTCCAAGAAAGTAGAGAACTGGCTAAAGCTTGGCAGTATTACTGTCGTTAGGAGTGATAAGGGTCAAGGTATCCTAGTATATATGAAGGTGTCCTACATATAATATGATACATATACATAAATAATAAAAAATATAAAATATACTGAAATAAAAAAAACAAAAAACATTATAGTATTCATATAAAAGGTATATAGTTCATTCTTAGTACAAGAAAAATTAAACCCAAATAACATTAAAATTTGTACATTCATGGAACTTTGTCTTGATAGTAGAAATCGAGACCTAGAACTAGAAACAAAAATACCATGAAAACATTATATTAATCAACTTAGGACAAATCCATTATCCAGCCCCCTATTTGGGTAAAAATGTGGATGATCTTAGAAGATTTCACTTAATACTTAAGTTATCACCAAAGTTTCACAAATATTGTTGCTTCTTTTATCTATTTTTCTTGATATATGTATGTATAGATTTTTTAGTTGTGAAGTATCCTCTAGTCATAAGTAGCATTCTGTATTGAGAATCCTTCTTGTTCGTTCTTTCATTTTGGAAAGGAAAACATTATTCCAAGATTACTTTCAAGTTATCTTGTTAATATCATTATCATTTTGTTTATTGCTTCCTCATTACTGAAGGTATAGAGATTTTGTGTTCATGCAAGAGATTAAAATGTGTGGCCTCAGAATCGAAAATTTCCACAAGTGTTTTTGGCAAGAAGAATAAATTTGGTCAAGTATCTGCCTGTGGGCTGTTGCAGGCTAAATCCATATGGCAAACATAACACCAATTATTTCTAACATTAAACTCATGAAGGGCTTTAGGTTCAGTACTTAGGGCTAAGAAGTTTCTAAGCCAATAGAGGCTACATTTGATACATCACGAAAAGTTGGGTATAGACATTTCAAAAATTGCTAGTCGGATTTCAAATAATTTGATATTGAATTTATCATCAATGTTAATTCTAATCTCATATTATGTTTGATGTTTTCCTTGATAATGGAATCAAGCGATGGTTTTTAATCCATTTTTTAAACAGGATATCTAATAACAAAAAGACAATTAACTTTTTTTTTTTCAAAATTTTCCAACAATGTTCAGATAGACAATTAAAACATTAAAGTTTTATCCTTGCAGATTTCTTTTATGTACCCTATAGAACTTGTAAGGAAAATACAAGGAACTAATTGGTAGACATTTTTATAGTAAACTTGCATTTTTCATGAGGTTAAAAATAAATTTGTATCAAGAAAGTATAAATTACCCATACCTTGATGGTAAATAAATATGTTTGATTTTGTTTCCAGAATGATATTGACACAGAACAAAAATTACATAACTGGGTACTTTATGAAAGACTGGTTCTCCACTTAAAAATGTCTACATAAAAATTACTCAATAACATAAAAATTCGAATTCCTAATGAAGATTTTATTTTTAACAAAAAAGTGCGATTAACTAAATTAAACCTCTAGGAACACATTATTTTTTCAAATTTGGCAAGGCTTTCCATGAAAAATGAAACATGACACTTTAAAATTAAAAGGGGAATACTGACTAGAAAAATAGACTGCCATGACTGCATGGAATCGAAAATCATTAAAACTAGGATACAAGATATTTGGATGAAAAACAATTTTTAAAATTATGAAAAGGAAACAAATTAATTTAATAAGCACACCCACATTAAATATACACACAATCATTACATAAATTTATAAACAACTATAGAAATATTCACCTTGGAATACCTGTTTGTTTTCTTTGGTTTATTACTCATTATAAATAGAAATATGGAGGATGAAAACTACTTGACATGGTAAAATCTCAATACTTACGATGAAGCAGTTGAAAGAGAAGGACTGCCTGGCTTAGAATCAAAAGAATTGAGACATTTAGACTTTCTCCCAGAACTCGAGGGCTTTTCAGTACTCAGCTTGTCTTTACCAACTCTTTCTTTGCTAGATTTTTCTTTCAATTGTTTACTATCATTTGATTTCCCCCTGTTTGCCTTTTCTGTCATCTTTTTTGATTTAAATGACTTGTCTTTTTTAGTTCTTGACTTACTTCTTGTTTTTCCTTGTTTTCCTGATAAAGATTTTTCTTCATAAACATTATCTGGTATGTAAACTAATTCTGCAGCTTTACTCTTCAGTTCCTCCTATAATTTAGAAAATTAATAAACATTATTGGTCATAAAGTTTTTTTTCAAAAGCATTTTTTTTCAAGGGTAATAGGTCAAAAGTAGATTATAATAAGTAACAGTGAAGCAAAATATATGCAAATTTGGGCTATTCATATTTGTTTTTTTGTTAATTCATTTAACATCACTTTATGTTGCTATGGCTACTCAGATGATGCTATAGAGAGAGGCCTGCATTTTGCCTACCCTGGTATAATTAGTATAGAGATCTTTAAGACTACCTGGCAATGTACAGGCATAGGAACCCCATTTTACACCCCTTCCGAAGGACAGCATAACTAAGGATTTTTTACTCCCTTTAAAAAAATCCTAAGGCAGCCTGCTAGGCTGTGAAACTGCGATGTTGGGCATAGTAGGCTACTAGACCACAGGTGACAACCCCTTTTCAATTTTTTTCAAGTGGTTGTATGTGTGTGTGTGTATATATGTATATATATATATATATATATATATATATATATATATATATATATATATAACATGGACATATAAACAAACCTATATATCTAAACTCTATGCATTTGTGGGTGTAACTATACATCTGAATCCTCACATTCCTTAGGAATAGAATAGAAAAAGTAACTTTATTCTGGGACTAAGTCCTTTTAGAATAACAAATATGAACAGAAAAAGAAACATAATGTTTATCTGGCCAGAAGGATAAATGTTACAAATCAGAAAGAGTGAAAAATGTTACAGAAAACGATTTAAAAATAAATATTTAAACAAAAAATAATAATAAATAAATAAACAGTACGAATCTTGACAAGATATTAAGCATTAAAGAGAATAGATAAATTCATAACTTATATTAAATGCATGAGCTGGCATGCAATAATTTCTTTACATGATTAACATCTTCTTAAAAAACAAAATTAAAACAACTAAATAACACAATGAATTATTCTATACATTACATTCTAAGCAAATGACTAACTTCCTTAGAGAGCATCTTTTTGGGAAGCTAGGAGATGTTGGAAAAGCAAGGATTTAAATGATGATGGAAAGGGATTATGACGGATGTTAGGAGAGGTTGAGTTCCGCGCTGTGGTGGAGTGGGCGAGAAAGGAACGTTCAAATGCTTTAGTTCTGTGGGAACATATATAGAGAGCGGAAAGGTGGGATCTCGTTTTATGGTGTTGAACTGAGGATTTGAATTGGAGGAGACTGTAGATATATGAAGGGTGTTGAGAGTGAATGGATTGGTAAGAGAATAAACAGAGGAAATATTGTCTTCGGAAGGGAGGGAAGAGCCACTTTAACTCATCATAAAGGTGGGAAACACAGAATCGCCTCGGAGTACCAATTACATATCTTAGAGAGCAATTAATTATTCTCTTTAATCTGTCTTCGAGCATTTTAGAAAGGCCTCCATATACCACGCTAAGATGGGGGAAGATGAGAGAAGATACGAGAAACTTACGGAAAGATTGTGTAATGAGATGTCGGGAACGATGGAATAACTTCAGGGAACTAATTGACCGTCGGGATACCTGGGCGATGTGGGATTTCCAAGAAAGGTTTTGGTCAATGGTAATGCCTAGGTTTTTCACAGAGGAGCTGAACATGATAGGGTCGTTTTAGCAAATTGTAATATAATCCTGTTTCCTTTTAGTTTTCCGTTTTATAGTACTATAGTTCTGTTTATTATTACATTACAATTCTTTTATATGAAAAAAACTATTATATATTTATATCTTCTCCTGTAAATAATCTGATAATATACAGTTAGGGGTGTCTCTTGCATGAGACGAAACCCACACATTTACCTTACGCTAAAGTTTAAAATTCATTATTAAAAAAAAAACATGTAAGAATAGGAAGATCATTGATATGTCAGTTGAAAAGAAGAGGAGAGATGCTTGAGCCCTGTGCCACACCTGAGGACAGAGTGAGGAAAGTGGAAAGGGGTTGACTAGGTATGGAAACTGCTTGAGATATGTCAGAGAGGAAAGATTGGAACCATCAGATAGAACTGTGAGAAAAGGACAATGATTTTAGTTATTTTAGTCAAAAGCTTTAGAAAAGTCAAGAAGGATAAGCACTATTAATTTTTTGTCGTCCATAGCGGTATGTATGTCTTTGGTGATTTTAGTAAGTACAGATTGTGTGGAGAAACCGAGACGGAAATCTGATTGAAGTGGATCAAGGAGGTTGGACTGTTCGAGGAAATTTGACATTTGCGAATAAACCATTCTTCCTAGAGGCTTGGAAAGGTTGGAGAGAATTGAGATTGGGCGGTAGTCTTTGAGTGAAACAGGGTTAGAGGATTTGTTGATAGGGTGGACTATAGCTATTTTCCAAGAGGTAGGGAATACTGCGTATATGAAGAGTAGGACAGGTATAATATCGATATGGCATGATTTTAGCAGTTTGACAGGAATCCCATCAAAGCCTGCGGAGTTGGAGTGGGATTTCAGAACAGAGGAAATAATGTCGTTGGGTGAAATGTCAGCAAAGTAAAAGTTGTCAGGGTTTAAAGATGGCGTTAAGGAAAATACGAGAGAGGATGAATTTGAAGTATTAACTGGGGTGGACAAAAAATACGAGTTTTTTTTGGGAGAGGCTGGAAAGGATCTAGGAGAAGATGAATTAAGGAGAGAAAGCTTACAAAGGAGATGCCATTTAGATTTAGAATCGGGAGTAGATGAAAGGGTATTTCGTTTTTGTCTCCCTGATTGTAGACTGTCTCAAATTTAGGAGAGCCCTGAACGCTTGATAGTCATCAGTTAGCCTTGTGTGTCTAAAGCATCTTCGGGCAGCATCACGCTTCCTTTGAAGATCTTTAATTTTTTGGCACATCCAGGGAGCAGGCTGGTGACAAAAGGTTGACGTTTTCAATGGGGCATGGATGTCAAGGATATATTTGAGAATGGAAGTAAGTATGTCAACCATGGAATCAATAGTGGCACAAGAATAAATCTCTCTCCAATCCAAGGTTTCAAGAGAAGGTGAGATGTTCTCTGGGGTGAGAGAATCTAAGTTGCAAAAGGTTATGGTTTTGGATAGTATAACTGGAGTTTAGATATAGCATGAAATTCGGATAAGATCATGAGAGGACAGAAATGGAACGGGTAATTGAGAGGAAGAAAGGAGGTTCTGCCATAAATCAATGACAAACAAGTCAAGCCAGGTGTCTGATAGAAAGTTGTGATGGGTGGGAGAAAATGGAACAATGGAAAGGTGTAGAGAGTAAATGAGATTTTCAAGATATAGTCGATCATTGGATTGGACAAGGAGATTGGTATTAAAATCACCGGAGATTATGATGTGGTTATAGAGAGGAATGAAGTTGTAAAGGGTAGGATCAAGAGGGACCAAAGGATGGTGATTATACTACGACATACAGGAGAAGGTTTGAGTTAAAAGAGATTTCAACAAAAAGAAATTCTGTGTGAGGATAACCGGTTGCAGGTGAGGAATCAAGGATCCGTGATTTTAGGGAGTTGTATACATAAAGATCTACTCCTCCAACAGTCCGGTCTACCCGGTCGTCGTGGAGGAATGAATAGTCTGGTAAGGATATTACTGAGGTGGAGATGTGGGGTGTTAGCCATTTTTCAGAAATTCCAATGATATGGTAAAAGTTTTGGGTACAATATAGAAGGAATTCATCGAAATGGGCAGGTAAGGATTGGGTGTTGACGTGGCAGGAGATCAGAACACTGGGCATGATGGTGAAATAGGAGAGAAGATCAAAGTATTAGAGGAGAAGATGCTATGAACAGTTAATTTTAGCAGATAAATTAAGTGAAAAGCTATAAAATGTTCCATATAGTTTAAGAAATGCAAGATAAAACAAAAAAAAAATTAAGAATATTAATAGTAAAGAAATGATAATATTATTAACATTTGTAAAAAGAGAAAATAATGAATAAGTAATGAGAAAAGTAAAGTAATAGAATACCAAAAGAAGATGGGATAGATGCTTAAACATTAATAAACTTAAAAGCATTGGATTCAAAATCCTAAAAAATAACAATATAGATCAGTAAATAGAAATTAATAGCAAAGTGAGGACATAAGCCAAATCTAAAATTCCGTGGTGAGTGCCAGAGATTGTCATGGAGCTAGCAGGAAAACAATGCTCTAATTGTCACCCGAAGACATCCAGATCCAGGGCCTGATCTATGAAGACCACCTGGTAACCATCTTCTTTTCTACAACGCACTCCGCCCGCGGAAAACCAGACATATTTTATCTTTCCCGCTGCCTTCTTTTGACGGCCTAACCAGTAGAGGTGCCTGTTTGTTTTTGTCATCTCCTCGCTAAGATAGATACGGTGGAAGTCATTTTCCTGCCAACCTATATCTCATGTGGAAAAATCTCTTTTGGCTTTCCTTTTATGTATCAAATCACCCCTTACTGCTTGCCTCACGAAGCGTGCGATGATCGGTGGGGGTCGCGGGTCATTATTCCTGACTCTCCGACGATGCACTGTGTCCAGGTATTCCATATTTAAGTTGATACCTAGGCCTGCCTTGATGCTAGTTAATAGGCCAGAAGGGGTCTCACCGGCTCGGACTGAGACCCCCCGGATCTCTAGGGAATTAGATAATAGGCCCTGTTCGCTTTTGTTTAAATGCACTTCAAGATCCCCTACCCCTGCCATTAGGGCTTTATTTTCTGCCAATATATCTTCAATGAATTTTGATTGCCCCTCTAGGTGCTTTTCTATTGTTGCTAGTCTATCGTTCAATTCAAATGTGAGGTCCCCTTGTTTGTCAATAGCCGTTTTGATATTTTTAATTTTTTCTTTAACGTTGTTATCAATTGATTTTACAGCCGTTAAAACATCTGATAATGAAAGTTCACCTTTTTGATGCAGGGTAAATTTTTCTCCCGCCGCCGTATTTATTTTCGCCTGGTCACATTTTGTGCATACCCAATGATTTATTTTGGCTGATTTAAGGGCCTCTAAATCTTTGTCAGTGAGATTGATGCATCGGCCTTGAAATATAAGATTGCATTTAGAGTAACCTATATTGTTTTTGTCATCACTGGCAATGACGCTGTTGCAAATAGAGCACTGAACCATTATGAAAAAAAAAATAATATTAACCTTCGTAAATAATTTACGATTGTTTATAATTTTATGATACTGCCTAATGCTGTTGGTATTAGGAAAAAATGCTTCACTGTCTTCAAGGACGTCGAACTTAACTTGGCAGCAAGATTGAAAAACCTTCTATCGGCGTTTCTTGAGCATGTTTATAGTATAATTTACTATAAATAATAATAAAGATATATAGAGAGAGAAGAAAAGAAAAAAGGAAAAATAGCACTACAAAAACACTGAACGAAGGGAAAACGGAATTAGGAGAGATAACAATGTGCACAGATTGGTGTCTCTGGCCAGACTGATGCATGTAACAACTTCAAAATGTGGTAGCATAATCAGTGCTCATTAGGAGCTGCCCATAACTTAAATGAAGGTGACCAAACTACTGGTTTGTAAGGAATAATATGACAAAAATACCAATATGGCACAAAAAATTAAATAAATCTGTTATATCAAACCTACCCAGTTATGAATGTTAGAGAAATCATGAATAATTATAAATAAGCAATAAATACGGTATAAAATACTTACGAAGCCTTTCCCTATTAGGGATCTAAATTCCTTTTCTTTTGAGGTCAAACCAGCGAATCTGGGGCTAAAAAATAAAATAATAACATTCAATGCA
Organism: Arma custos; assembly: GCA_037127475.1. Taxonomy (NCBI): domain Eukaryota; kingdom Metazoa; phylum Arthropoda; class Insecta; order Hemiptera; family Pentatomidae; genus Arma; species Arma custos. Next base: position 52,729,224 of record CM073761.1, read on the forward strand.
TTACTATAATTTAATTACAGTACAATTAAATTCTTTGTAAGTTATTGATAAAATACAAGATTATTGGTATTGCCTGCTATATAATATAACAAGACATAAAATAATTACAAGGCATGATAAATTGTTGACTCTAAGGCAATCAAATTATGAAACATAAATATTCTACTGGTTCCTAAAAATGTGTGGAGTGGTTTATGAACAATTACATAAATGAGAACAACAGAGAGATCATTAGAACAATACACACTAGAAATCTCCATAAAAAAAATTATAATTTTTTCATTAGTTCTCTTCTCTGTCTGTGTTGTTCCATTGCAGTCATTGTTTTGTGCCTTTCTTTTTTCACCTTTTAGATTAGTCTGCATTATTTGTTCTACCCATCTCTATTCCGCTTTTGTACTTTACACATCTGGTAATTTTTTTTTTTACTTCATAAAGCCATCTATGGACTACAAATAAAGGTGTTATTTCTTCGCTTTTTAGCTTTCTGCTAGATATCTTTCAGCCTCTGGCCCCTTTTCGACTGTTCTTCAGAAGAAAGTGTAGGTCTTTCTTAGGGAGGATCAGTAATATTAAATAAAATACACAATTTACCATTCAAAACATATCCTCAAACAGCACATTGGTAGAAGAGGGAAAGTTTATGATGATGATGGCCATTCAAAATAGATTGCCTTGCATTTGAAGATGATGTTTCCTTTGTCAAAGACTTGCAAATTGCAATCAGGCAAATTAAGACACTCAAAGAGAACGCTGGTTTGCACCAGCAATAAGCAAGGAAAAATAGGATCTAGTAGTTCAAGAAATTTAACCTAAATATTAGACTATCTTAAGAAGAAATAAATTTAAGTATTTGGCAGAAATTTTGACTCCAGAGGCTAATGAGAACGCAGTTGTTGAAACAAGGTCTAGGAAAATGGATACAGTATTAACACATACAAGTCCAAATCCCTCACATATCAGGCCAAGTACAGACACTATGGCACAGTAGTTAAGTCCCTCTGAGCAGCAGAAACCTTAGAAGGCAAAAAAATATCTTTTGAAAAATTCTAGATCCCCAAAAAATACCTAGATGGATACAAATTTCAACTGAGGTCAAACCAAGATTGAAGTGTGAAGAAATTTATGTCAGAATGAGGAGGATGTTGATGTTATACAGGTGTACTATAAGCAAATGGCAATAGAGAGGTAGACTAACATAATTCTCAAGCTTCAAGAGAAATAAAAATAGAAAGCAACCTTAATGGCTTCAGGAGGTACATCAGGACTTAAAAAGGGCGAACATTGGAACATCTCAAGTGTGGGACAGGACAGGATTTAGAAGTAGAGTTGCAAGTGTGAAGGATTTCCCCAAAGAAAGACCAACACTTTCTTCAGAAGAACAATCGAAAAGTAGCCAGAGGCTGAAAGATGTCTGGCAGAAAGCTAAACAGCAAAGAAATAACACCTTGCTGAATAAGAACATAATAAAAAATTGATTCCTTTAAATAAATATAGTTTGGCTTAATTAAATCTACGCATACCTAAATAAAAAGTTGTATTCATTTTTTTTTTAAATAATACTTTAATTTTTTACTAATACCCCAACTGGGCTATAGATACTCCAAACTCTTAGAAAACTTCTTATTCAACTTTAATTTCATACCAATGAAGTATATTTTTCATTTATGATTGGTCTAGAATTGGCCCCAAGTTTGCCAGTGTGGTGTTAACACATTAAAGGCGGGAGTCGTAGTACTATGATTCATCTTGAATGTACTACAGCTTAAAGGCGGGAGTCGTATTAGTACAGTTGAATTAAATTAAAAAAAAAAATTTTCTGGATTTTTTTTTATAATTTAACAGAACAAACAATAAAAAAAACATTTAAAATGAATGATTACAGGTCTTAAACTTAAAATTACGCGTGCAATGACAATCCTCTTAAAAACAGAAAATTTTAATATAAAAAAACCTGTGTAATCAATATATACAATACTATATACTCGTTTAGTTACAAGTATCTGACATTTTTTGACCTCCCATCAATATAGTTTTGAAATTAGAAAATTCTGAAAAGTTTTTTCATTAGAAAATACATTAAATGAAGCAAAATTTGTAGAATATTTCTCAAAATTATTAGGTTGTTACTTGTTCTTCTTTCTTTGCCTGCCATTCATATATTCATATATGGCCAAACCAAATTGAATAAATGTGAATAAAAATATTTCCCAACTTATTAACTCTTCAGATATCTCATTCTAAAAACAAAATTAGTTGACAATTTTATCTTAAAAAAGAATTAGTTCAAGAATTTCCATCAGAGTAAATCTAAATATCATCCAAAATATTAATGTTTTATGAATATTCTATTTGCTTTTAAAAATACCTTTTCAAAAATAAAACAAAAAATAAAATATTGAAATAACATAATATGGAAAATAAAATTACATCACAGGGATCTTCCTTTCAGTACCTTTCCTAAACATGATTCCTTGACTAATACTTGTATCATTGTTCTTCAATATTTGTAATTGAAATCCAAATCCTTTTTTTTTATGATCTCTAATTAAACCTAAAGAAGAGATACAAAGTTGGCTAAACCATCATGCTCATAATTAAAAAAATTTTGAGCGATTGTCGGTCAGGTTTTGAATGCCCTTTTGACCATCTTCTATTTTAAATTACTACTGTCGTCTATTCTAAACAATGTACCACAATTTATAAAGGATTATAAACAAATACAATAAGCATATGAAAAATAAACTTACTCATTATATTCAGGTGGTGAATCAACTGAAGGCATAGAAAGAGTCTCCAGAGAACTGAATTTTAAAGAATCATCAAGACCATCCTTACTGTCCTCAGTAGTAAGTATAGAGTTATCCTCGGTCTCTTCAGTACTGTCTGATTTACTTTCATCTGACTCTATGTAGATTGGGCCAGAAGTTCCATCATAAGAACCATCATGAGATTCTTGGGGTTCATGAGTTTCTTGAGGTCTGTGGGTTTCGTGAGTTTCTTGAGCTTCGTGCGCTTCTTGAGCTTCACGAGTTTCATGAGCTTTGGAAGTTTCTACAGCTTCAGGGGTTTCTTGAGGTCCATGAGTTTCTTGAGCTAAATGAGTTTCTTGTACTTCATGAGTCTCTCTAACTTCGCGATTTTCTTCCATGATTCCAATGGAACAAATATTCTTTTCAATATCTTTAGACTTAAGCCTGTTTTCTTCTTCAATGATTTTCGGATTCTGATTAATATTTTCAAATTCATCTGTATTAGCTTCCTCCTGTTCATTTTCAGAATGTTCAATATCTAGTTCTGTTTGCTCAGAAGTAATATTCTTCTCTTTATTTTTTCCATTATCTTGCTTTGGTTCTTCAGGCAGATTAGAGTTTGACATAGGCATGGTACCTCCAATTTCATTACTATTTATCACAAACTCATCACAACTTCCTGAATCTGAATCAATGATGACAACATGGTCCATACTTTCTGGAGTTCCTATTAATTTATCATTTTCAGGTTGAGTTCTGCGTTGTCTGTGATTAACTTTCTCTGGTGATTCTATTTCATCAGATGAAATTGACATGACTACAATTTCATCAGATGAAATTGACACAGCTGCATTGGATTGTTGTGAATCCAAGTAAATTATTTCGCCATTTCTAGAAACTCCCTCAGTATTTTGACCGTCTCTCAACAATTCTTCATTATTGGATTGTTGAGAATCAATGGAAATAATATCTTCACTTTTAGAAGCTTCTTCATTATTGGATTGTTGTGAATCAATGAAAATTATTTCACTATTTTTAGAAACTCCCTCAGTATTTTGACCATCTCTCAACATTTCTTCATTATTGGGTTGTTCTGAATCAATGCAAATTACTTCACTATTTCTAGAAACTCCCTCAGTATTTTCACCTTCTTTCAATGCCTCTTCATTATTTAATTCTAACTGCTCTTCTACAACTTTATCTTCCAACACACTCTTAGGATGATTTATTGCATAATCTCCATTTATTTTAGGATCATCAATTTTATTTATTTGTATTTCGATGGCAGGAACCCTATCAATTTTATCAGAAGATTTAACTTCATTTTTATTAACTACTAACTCTGTTTCTTCCCCTAATCCTTTCTCAGCGGATTCGTTATCTTTGTTATCTGATGAAATAACATGTTTTACCGTAACAACGTTAACCAAATTACTATCAGGAAGATTTTGTGGGCAGTGATTAATTTCGTCCGTCTTTTCTTTACTAACAGCTTCATCAAGATTTTCAGCAATTGAATGTTTTTTGCTATCAGAAGTTGAGGATATTAAATGATCAAATGGTTTTGTATTATTTACATTACTATCATCAGTTAAGGATTTTACTTGAGCTGTCTGTCCGCTGTCCATATCACATGATTTATCATCTTCTGGCTGTTTTTCTAAACTATTTTCATTTACAGGAATAACCGTAGGTGACACAGATTTTTCTTCTGAGATGATAACACTATCTGAAGATTCTTCAGAAACTTTATTTATCTTAGATTCTGACCTCTCTTTATTATAATCAATACTATTCTCATCATTATGTTTTGAACTCTTTATCAATGAAACTTCATTACACACTGCATCGACATTTTGGTGATTAATTGACTCGGTACTAGCATCTTCATTTCTCATTTGATCCTTTAAAAAAAAAAAAGTAAAATCAGACATACAGACGTTAATATTTATTAACATTTGTAAGAATAAGTAAATTTGTAAAAATTGTAAAGATCTAAAGTCAAACACAATCTTTTCAAACAAATAACAACCCTTTCCATATAATCAAACCTTAACTTCAGCAAGAAATTTAACAGCTTTAAGTGATCTTAAGGATGAAAGAGCAAATAAAATAATAATTACTTTAATTTCATTTCAAGGAGACCTTGTGTGACTTTTCAAGGCAGTCAAACAAATAAGTTAAGTGTTAATGGTGTAAAAAAAAATAAAAAGAAACAATGACCCCTCATAATCCAATAACCAAGCACTTTTTACCTGTACACAATTTGCAAAATATTCAAACTACTAAACCAGAAGTTCCCAGACTTTTTTTCTTATAGACCACTTTCAAAATTTAGCTGGTTCCGGTGAACCCCATGCAGCTACAAATCTACCATACTCCCAAAACTCGACAAAAAAATGTGAAGATTTAGTAATCATAAGCCTGTCTTACACAACAAGATAGCCATTTTAACAGAATAGGACTACCTAATTAATTATTGCAATGAAATAAACAAAGTACCGATGGCAAACTCATTATAATTATTAAAACCATTTCTTTGTCACGCCAACGTAGACCCCCGTCGAGTCTCCCGTGGAGACCTCGGGGTCCACCTGGACCACTTTAGGAACTACGATACTAACAAACGACAAAATGTAATAATAGATACTTACATCAATTGGAGACATTTCAGATTTTTTTGCTGCATCGTTAGTTTCAACATCCTTAATTTTACTTAGCTTGGTATTAGACCCATCAATAATAACAGTGTGATCAGAGAGTTCATTGCTGGACGGAACAGCCTAAATTATATAAATAATGCATAAATACATACATTTATTTAACTATGTATAAAAAACGATAATAAAGTATATTAATGTTTTATTATTATCTTAATACGGTATATAATGATAAATTCAGTATGAAAGAACGTCAAGACCTCAATTACAGAGAGTGCAAAAGAAGAGAGAGAGTGAACAAGATTTATTCAGAAAATATTGGTGATGAAATCAAGGAGATTAAGTAGAATTAGCAGTTGCCAAAGTATGGCTGGGGAGGACTACGAGACCAGATGACATAGGCCTAGAATTCATTAAATGTGGGGGTTACAAAATAATTAAGTGTCTCCAAATGCTTTTCCAAAGGATTTGGGACCACAATCAGTTACAGCATTAATAGAAGAACAATATTATGTTAATGTGGAAACCATAGGTCAATATGCCTCACCTCAGTAGTCTATAAGATACATACTAGAATTTTTTAGCAGCGCCTGTGGCATACTATAGAACAAGAAGCAAGTCATTTTTAGATAATGTAGGCAGCCCCAGGACATTTTCTCTCTCCGAATGACTGTGGAAAATCGTGGGACCGTGGCAAGATGGTTTATCAAGCATTTCTTGATCTGATGGCAACATTTGATATTGATTAGAAACGGGAGATATGGGTTGGACTAATTAGAAGAAGAGTGTCACGAAACCTAGTCAGTGCATTTAAATCAGTATACCCACACCTGAAGAGCATTGTAAAGGCTATTCCATTTTTATAAAAGAGTGAAGCAGGGTGATGGTCTTAGTCCTCTGCTTTTTATCTTCTTATGAATGAAGTTTGAAAAGAATGTAAAAGGAGAGCACCAAGGACAGTTGTGAGGTTTTGGAATCTGACCCAGATGCTTGCTCAGGCCATGATTATGCAGATGATGTGGTTTTGATTGCTGACTTCCAAGAGGCTCTCCAGTTATCATTAAATGAGTGGCATGAAGAACTGCAATTAAGAAGATTGCACATAAATCTGACTAAAAGTATGAGCATGTGTGTCTGAAGAGACAGCCTACAGTTTAGAATTTTATGTGATGACTACTCCTAGAAACAACAAATATGTATATGTATTTAGGGACATTTATATGCCAAGATGTTAAAATAGACCAGAAGGTGATATCGGGTGATGAAGGCCAATGGACTATATTAAAAGATATCATAAGCAATGATAAGTAGTAGGAAACAGGAAGTAAGTAGAGAGGCTAAACTTAGACTAAATAAATCACTATTCCTTCCAGTGCTGCTGTATGTATAAGAAAGCTGGACAACCCTCAATAAGCATGCAAGCAAGACTTCAATGGCCGAAATGAAATTCCTCCGAATTGTGGGCAATACCAAGAGAGACTGGGTCAGAAACAATAGGATTCGAGAGGATCAAGGAATACAATCGGTGCTTGATATCCTGGAAGAGCAGCAATCAAAATAGAATAGGTATGTCTGCATAATGGATGATAACCAAAAGGCCAGGTGGATATTGGAAGCCAAACCAGAGAGCAGACTTTTTTGAGATGCGAAGACTTGCAAGAGGCAGAGGCTGGTGGGTTGATGGAATAAGGCTGCAACTTAACACAAATGAATTAAAGAAAGAAGAAAGTATATAATGATAAAAAATACTATTATCATTATGTACATGTATATCAGTTTAATTATAATAAATATCTTATATTTAAGAGAGGAAATCTGCAAAAATCCTATAAAAATAATTGATACTTTAATTATTTTAGGATATAACTGTTCTAATTAATTTCTAATAATTAATATTGTCAAATGCTAACCTCTTCTTGAGTACCAACTACAATCACTTCATAGGTGTTGTCCTCTATATTTATGTTTTCCATTTCCTCGTCTGATATGGAAACAGTATCTGCTGTTTCATTTAAAACCAGCTCATTAATGTTGTTTTCTCCAACAGTCTCAATTATGGCTTCTTCTACCCTTTCCATGATTTCTTCTACAGTTTCTACAATTTCTTCTTCTGTTTCTTCTTCTTCGATATTCTTTGAACAAGGTTTGATCATGATTAAAACCAAATACAAGTATATAACATACAACTTAAAAAAAAAAAAAATTGTTTTCCTCCCATACCAAAAAACTATGTTTAAACCAGCATAAATGTTTACTAAGTGTTGCTCGCCCTTGAGATGGCAGCTCAAGAAAAATCAACCTACACTAATTTAAACTTTTTATCCTAACCTTTCCGATCACATTTATGCGTGTGTGTGTGTGCCTGTGCATGTGCGTATGTGTGTGCGCGTGCGTTCGTGTGTGTGTGTGTGTGCGAGCGCGCGTGTGCGTGTGCCTCTGTGTGTGTGTGTGTGTGTGCCTCTGTGTGTGTGTGTGTGTGTGTGTGTGTGTGTGTGTGCGTGTGCGTGTGCGTGTGTGCGCGTGCGTGTGCGTGTGCGTGTGTGCGCGTGCGTGTGCATGTGCGTGTGCCTGTGTGTGTGTGTATTATAAGATAATATTTTAATTGTCTAATAATATTTTTAAGGAGGAAAACTGTTAATAGTAGATAGTTTAGTAAATGATGAGTTTACCCTTGATCTTCCTATCTTATTATGGGTGAGCTATAGTTGATAATTACACATATTCCTTACATACACGCAAGCATACATCATTATACAACCACACACATAGCCCCCCTCCCCCCGCAAACACACACACAAACAAACAACTAGTGGTAGTGGTTCTTTAAGAATGTTTACTTCAGAAGATTAGGACTCAATCAAACAAGCAATAGAATAAAAAATTACTGATCGAGACTTAATTAAGGAAAAAATGGGGACAGCTGAAAGTATTTTATTTTAGCAATAATGGCATTGTGATGGAGGTACTTAACTGAGCAGGCATGAAAAAGATCTTTACGACATATTTTTAATTGAGATAAAACCAATTACTCCTTGTCAAGAGGTTCTTGGCTAACTATATTAAAATATAATTTTATTTTTATTAATTATAAGAAATATAAATATCATGTTGGATTTGCATTAAATAGAAAAATAAATCAAATTCAGTGGTTATTACATTTAGTTTCAATTATTCCATTTAGATTTTCTTTTATACAAAATACTAATTCTTAAATATTCCTTTATAACAGAACAAAAGTATACCAACCTTACTCTATTTCCTTTATCTGGTAAGGGCTATAAGAGAACAATATTTGACTTTGAAGAACAATTTTGTAGAAACACTATTAATTTTTTTGTTTCAAGTCATTTTATGAACTAAAGAAAAAAGAGTAAATTAAATAACAAGAATTCTTATTTCTTCTGGTAAAAGGGCTTAATAACTGTAATTAAAAACAGTATCACTAGACAAATAAGTAAAAGAAAAGTTGCCTGTTATACCAAAGATCTGTTAAATTAAAAAAAATACATATATAAAGTATTAGTTTATCCTTGTGGAAACTATCCCATTAGATGTATATACTTAATATATTGAAAATATAAGCAATATTGACGAAACAGTTTTATTTATACAAACAATATTGTATTACCAATAAAATTTATTAACCACACACATATCATAAAGCCAGGTACATAGTTTACGGTGTGTTGAAGTAAAGTTTGTGTGTGGGTCAGGGTGTGTGTAAAGAAAGAAAACAATTTTTTAAAAAAACATATATATATTGTGTTTTAGATCTCGAGTTTCAGTCTTTTTTCAACTTCTTAGGCGACGTTTCGAGACTAGGTTAGTCTCATACTCATGCCCTGACAGTGAACAAATAAGCTTTTAGTAAAAACATTAAATAGCACACTAAAATAGATATAAACTGACCTGTGTAAGTTGTAATAGATAGGGTGTACTTACAAGTTCCCTTTTTTTAAAGTATTTCCATAACAGTATATTGATAATCTACAGTATATACGAGGAAATGGGATTTTACGACGGCATTAAACAGACACATGGTACACATACATGCTCACTGATGAAGGGTTTTCAAAACTCATATAAAAAACTAGCCGCCGCTAAAAAATAATAGAACATTTTTATTAAGATGCCGGTCAGGCACAGGCCCTGCAACGGCATCAATTGCTATACGGATGGTTCTCTTACGGCTTCTGGTGCGGGAGCAGGGTTCTGGAGGAGGGACAAACCCAGGGAAGGAACTTGGATCTCCCTGGGGAGGTACTCCTCAGTATTTCAATCTGAAGTACTGGCCATTAATTACTGTGCACAGACACTGCTGGATGAGCGGATGTCAGGCAGAAGGATTACTTTCTTCACTGACAGCCAAGCTGCCATAGGTGCGATAAGTGGACACAGTACCAACTCACGGATTGTGTGGGACTGCTATGCAGCTCTTAACAAACTGGCTGAGAGTAACAGGGTTAGCATTGAGTGGGTTCCTGGACACCATGGTATCCCTGGCAATGAAGAGGCTGATAGGCTGGCTAGACTAGGATCGGATAGAGTACCGTGCAGTCCTGAACCGGTTTGCGGCATCGGACTCAGCTATGCAAAGCGCAGAATAAAGGACATCTACCTTCGAAGAATGAACCAGCATTGGTGCGGACTAGGTGGCTTAAGGCACTCTAAATTATTCCTTGACAGCTTCAATGAGAAGTTGAGCAAAGCTGCTCTGGAGCTGGGCAGGGAAGCATTAAAGACAATCATAGCGGTGATTACAGGGCATAGCAGGCTCAACGCCCACATGTTTAGGCTGGGACTGGCGGATGTCCCCTCTTGCCGCTTTTGTCACGCAGCGGACGAATCACCCTACCACATTGTCTGCCTATGTGATAGGTTTGCCGACCTAAGATTTGAAACCTTTGGTCTGGATAGAGTCACCGATCCCAGGCAGCACGAAACTATCAACCCAGCAAGCATACTGAAATTTGTGGGTTCGACTAATTTAAGATTTTAAAAAATCGCATATAGATGGGGCGCACAATAGATCAGTCATGGTCGCGGTGCACCTAATGCCCACTGGAAAAAAAAAAAAAAAAAAAAAAAAAGATGCCGGTCAGAACAACTGCTACCACCACACATTGATAATACATTCAAACGTATAAATACAACTTGTAAAATTGAAAAAAAATACCAATAGAATTCAATAGAGCCCTCTATAGGTTTAAAAAACACATTCTAAATTTGGAAATAAAAAGCGCAATATTTAAAGTAGACAAAATAAACAAAGACATTGAAAACTACAAAACTGAATTGCCTAAAAAAATACCACAAAATATCTACGAAAATTTTTATAATACAATCAATAATACATACGAAAAAACATTTGATCAAATAAAAAAGATATCAAAAGTACATAATAAAAGATCGATTAATATAGGAAATGAAAAGTGGTTTGTTAATCTTACTAGTACAGTATTTCCATCAAACGTGAAACAGTTTTTATCTCTAGGCCCTAAATATTGTATAAATTACCTAATCAATTACCCGTAACATCTATCATTAGTGACATTGAATATATAATACAAAATAATGTAGAAGAAACTGATCGTGATGAAGTAAGAGGCAAATGCGTTAATATAATTACAAATTACAAAAATAATAAACCTAATAATAATAACAAGAAAGATTTTAACATACAAAAATTGAACAAAAAAAACCAAACAATTTTTAAAAACACAACCTAATATAATAATCACAAAAACAAACAAAACAAACCAAACTGTAGCGATCAACAAAGACGAATACATAAATAAAACTCAGTTATTGCTAAATGATGCCCAAATTTATAAAAAGGTCGGTTCCAATCCTACATATAAATTGATGACAGATACCAACATAACTCTAGGATTATTAAAGAAGAATAATTACATTGATATAAAAACATACAAAAAACTCATTACTAATTTCCCGACTTCCCCTAAATTAAACTCCCTGTCAAAAGTATTGCAACACCCATAATTCTCGAGATTTTCTTGGTTTCGACCTGAATCCGTACTTTGTTTATATTTACAGTTATATTATTTACTAAATGAGATACATTAGTGACTAGACACTTCATTCTAATTCACTGTTTACCAACAAACGATAAGATTTTGGATTATTCATTTCAAATTTCCTTTCAGTCCAAGTTTATCTTTCGTGTGACTCAAGTCTGTTTCCTCTTTTCTCTTTAGTCTAGTTGAAACAATTAATTTTATCCACAATGAATCGTTTAAGCCGCGATGATTCGGTCAAAATCATCACTCCCTCTGAAGAAGGCAAATCATTGCGTTACATCGCTAATCGCCTTGGGATTCACTATTCTTCCGTTTCAGGGACCATAAGAAGGTACAGGGAGACTGGTAGTCAATCAAGGCGACCAACGTCAGTGCGTCCTAGGATTACTAACCTCATAGATGGCCGCTTCATTAAAATGCAAGCTCTTCGGAAGCGTAATTCTACACCTCCTTCTATTAAAAACTTGATCGCTGGTGTTTGAGGGATATCAATTTCGTATTCTACGGTCATTAGAAGACTGAGGGAGTCAAACCTCAGCTCAAGAAGGCCAGTGAAAGATCCTCTTCTCACCGCAGAACACCGCGTAAAGAGATTGAGATTTGCAATCTTGGACTGTGGAGGAGTGGAAAAAGTTGTATTCACTGATGAGACGAGAGTGGACCTTAACAGACAAGATGGACGTGAAAAAGTTTGGAGAAGGCCTGGAGAACGGTTTAGTCAATGCTGCACGTTAGAAACTGAGACATTAGGAGGAGGGTCTATCATGTTCTGGGGCAGCATATTTTAGGAGGCACGTACCGAGTTAGTGCCAATCCTAGGAGGGGACTTGAATGCTTTGAGGTATGTAGAAATGATTCTTCAAGATCATATAGTGCCTTTTATGTCGTTCATAGGCTCTGAATTGTTGCTCATGCATGACAATGCCCGCCCTCACAAGGCAAGATGTGTTTCTGAGTACCTGAACACCACAAATATCCACACCATTGATTGGCCAGCAAGATGTCCTGACCTTAACCGAATCGAGCATGTTTGGGATTATCTCAAAAGAAAGTTTCGGTCACGAGATTCACCTCCTACTACCCTTGAAATGCTAAAGGCAGCTGTTTTGGAAGAGTGGGACAATATACCCCAAGATTTTCTTCAAAACCTTTTAAAAGCATGCCAAGACGAGTGGAAGCAGTCATTCAAGCCAGAGGGGACAATACGACTTATTAAATGTAAATTAAAAATTTAGTTTGTGATTTAAAAGTTAAAATTGTCAGAAATGAAAAGTTTAGAAAGTAAGTTTTCTAACTTTTTTGTTTATTGGAAGAGATATTGTAATTTATTTTAATAAAACTTGTTTATGTCCAGTTTAAAAATGCTTAATACAGACTTCAGACTTTCTTTACTATGAAAAGACAGACGTTTTTGTAAAATTCAAATATTTCAAAGTGTTGCGATACTTTTGACGGGGAGTATATATACAGTTATAAAAAATCATAAACCCGGAAACCCAGTCAGACCTATAGTATCATTCATAAATTCACCGACGTATGAGCTTTCAAAATACTTAGCCGAATTGTTAAATCACTTATCTACAAATAAATATAATCTTAAAGATTCATTTGAATTTCATCAAAAAATCACAAATATTGAAATTCCTAAAGGTTATCAATTAATTTCATTAGATGCCTCGTCTTTATTTATTAACATATGCATTTCCAAAATAAAAACTATAATAGAAAAAAATTTGAATAAGTTAAAAAGGCATACAAAAATCTTCAAAAAACTATTTTTACAATTACTGGCCCTATGTACAGATAGAGGATATTTTCAATTCAATGAAAAATTGTATATCCAAAAATTCGGCTGTCCTATGGGATCTCCTATTTCACCTATCTTGGCTGATATTTACTTAGAAGAACTGTTAAATACAGTCATACCAAAAATACCATTTAATATCCCGTTTCTATTTAAATATGTGGATGATATAATAACAGCGATACCAACCGAAAATAATGAAAAAGAAATAATTTTAAATGAATTTAATAAATACTCCACTCGATTAAATTTTACTATTGAATTTGCAAAAGATAATAAAATACCATTTTTAGACGTTCTCTTAATCAGAAAATCAAACGGAGAAATAGAAACTAAATGGTGGCAAAAACCTATTCACTCTGGTCGATACATACACTACACAAGTCAATGCCCCAAAAGATATAAAATAAATACGGCTAAAAACCTAATAAATTGCGCAAGAAAATTATCATTCCCAATACACCAAAAACAGCCGAAAACAACGTAGTGGACCTCTTATTAAAGAATGGTTGTCCGCACAGCCTCCTTCGCAATTTATTAAAAACACTTTCTAACCAAAACAACCTAAATGAAACCAATCCTAAAAAATACTATACAATACTTTATATACCAACACTTTCAGAAAGACTAGCAAAAACACGCACCGGTAATAAAAGTAAAAAAGACTCCGCAATTACTTTCAAAAACACAGCCACTGTGTCAAGACTATTTACAAAAAACCAAAGATTCGGATAAATTAGAGCTAAAATCAAATGTCGTGTACGAAATACAATGTGAAGATAAATGCGGTAAATCCTATTTCGGAACATCGGAACAATACTTAAAACATAGAGTGTACCAACACAAATATAGTTGTGATTCAATAATAAAAAACCCCAATAAACCAGATCAAACAGCTCTCACTACACATTTTAGAAATACACAACATACCTTTAAATTTGATAAATCTAAAATAATACACCAAGAGAAAAATAGTTTCAAACGGAATATAAAAGAAATGATAACTATAGAGAAGTATAAAAATCGCACTGTAAACAAAATCGGATGTTCAAGGTCTTAGCTCGTGTTATGCAAATTTAATTAATTCATAATATATAAAAATAACAATAATGTAATATGATTCAACAATTAAATAAACTGCTGTTCCTAAAAATGGATTACTTACTCATTGATCATAGCAATTGCAATACAAACATTTTATGCTGTTTTGCGAGACAACTGATTAATGAAAAACTGATTCATTCTTTGGAACTTGTGAGTACACCCTATCTATTACAACTTACACAGGTTATTTTATAACTATTTTAGCGGCCAACGGCCATACCACGTTGAACACACCGGTTCCTGTCAGATCACCAAAGTTAAGCAACATCGGGCGTGGTTAGCACTTGGATGGGTGACCGCCTGGGAAAAACAGGCGGTAACCATCTGGGGAAAAACCGCGTGCTGTTGGCACTATAACAGTTAACCAAATAATAATACATAGCTGGCTGTATGGATGAAAGAAGAATCCAATGCCATAAAAAAAAAAAAATAAAAAAAAATAAAAATCTATTTTAGTGTGCTATTTAATGTTTTTTCTAAAAGCTCATTTGTTCACTGTCAGGGCATGAGTATGAAACTAACCTAGTCTCGAAACGTCGCCTAAGAAGTTAAAAAAAACTTAAGATCTAAAACACAATATAATTTCCATAACAGTCAAGATAAGTAGAAACCAATATATATATATATATATATATATATATATATATATATTTAATGCCAAATAGTATTATTTAGCATTAAAATAAATGTTTGCATCTACAAAATGAAAAAGATTTCTGATTTTATAAAACTTTTGTAGAAATTCATCATGAACTAGAAGGGATTGGGAGTAATGAAACAAGTGGTAAGAACACAAAACATGGATAGGATACAGGAACGTAAAATAAACATTTGACAAGAAGAAAATAGAACATAGTTAATAATATAAATAATAAATTATATAAATTAAAATAAAGGAAGTAGAAGAATGAAGTAGAAAAAGAAATTATAAAATAACTAAGTAGAAATAAATATACTAAAAAGAGTGGAAAATTATTTTAAAAAACAAAAATAACCAAAATCCGATGAGACAACATACCTTTGTGTGATTAAATAAGATATACGAGATTCAAACAATCAATTCAAAGACTTTCAGGTCCTGGACCTAATCAACGAAGACTGCTTGATGATATTCCTTCTGACAGCCCACTCTACTATCAGTGAACCAAACATATTTCATTCTTCCTGCCCCTCTTATATATACATATGTAAATATATGGGGGGAGGGGTGGCGGAGTGGCTGAGCGGGCCTAGTCATGCAATAGAAAATTAAAATTACAAAGTTAGGCAATGTGGTTAGGACTCTACTGAAGAAAGTGAGATTAGCACTCACAAAGACTTGGTTTAGGAGTGATGACCCTAAGCCATGTACTTCTATCAAGAATGGTGTTGTGGTTTTCCAGGATATCAATAGCTGTCTGTAGGTTTGGTCCAGGAATGGTCTACTTCTGGGAAAGAAAACTTAGATCCTCCTGTGTCTGCTGACTCTGAAGAGCCAACCTCTATTGATCTGGACCTAGTCCTTGAAAACGATTGATCATCAGTGGGAAGGATACCGACAAGATGGCCCAAAAACGACTAATTACAGAGCAATGGGCAACCAGCCGCAACTGTACTACCACTGCACTACCATATGAACTTCTATACCTTTCAATTGTTCACAAAAATCATATCAATTGCCAAAAAATAATTTCTGATTCTTAATTTTCCTGATTAGTCTCTCGAATCTTCACTAATAACAAATACTGATTGAAATAAGTTACTTTGAAATAGAATTTTATACATATTTGAACTGTGCTGTATGCTGAACCTTAATATCAAACACCAAAAAATCAAATAGTGGAAACTCACCCAGAAACGTGTGTTATTTGCTAGCCAGCAGAGCTACTAAATCATCAATAGAACAATATAAACAACAGGAAACTTAATTATTCAGAACCTCTTCTCGATTTCACATATATACATTTTGTTTCAACATTTACATCCCTTTTTTAATTAGTACTAATATTTTAATAGGCGGCAAAATCTGACCTTTAACCTTCTTGTGGTGCCCCCTGGGTCATGTTAACACAGGCAGATGGGAAGACAGGGCTCCTAGCTAAGTAAATACAATCAGTCAATGGAAAGGATACCCCGAATTCAAATCCCTGGTCCTCAAGATAGGGAGTTAAGGATTTAGTTCAGCACCCTATAACCTTAGAAAAAATCAAAATTGCTTACAGACTCAATAACAAATAAAAGTCCAGTGGATCTAACAGAAAAATAAAAAGCTTAAGAAACAAACTAAAAAAATTGAAACATGGAATGTTCAATGAGTCAGAAAAAAAGAGATCGAAGAGCAGGAAAATATGGAAAAGTACAAAAAAGAGATAGGGATATTGACTGAAACAAAGAAAAGTTGATAAGGAGAAGAGACCTTGGGAGACTTCATTCATTACTGCAGTGGTATACATGAAGGTAGGAGAACCGGCTCAGGAGTATCTATTTTATTAAATGAAAGACTTAAAAACAGGATAATAAATTATGAATGTGTGGATGAAAGAAGAATTTATTAGGGGAGAAAGTAGTCATTGTGGGAGTATGTGCCCCTACAGGATGTGCAAGCATAAGTGAGAGAGACACATTCTTTAATAAGTTAAACCATGTCATGGAATATAGTCCATCAGGGAGAAAAATATGAATGGGTGATCTTAACAACAAAACACGAAGAAGACCCAATAGTATGTTGGTTGGAACATATGGGGAAGATACAGTTAATTAAAATGGAAAACATCTTATAGATCTGTGTGAAGAAAAAATTTAACAATATGGTTTCTTGCAACATAAAGATACCCTTAAATATACAAGGCAGCATCACACAAGGATCTCGAATCAATATTTGATTATGTTATCACGAGAAGAAACGTCCGGATGATTCAACTGGATGTTCATGAAATGATAGGAGCAGTAAGCAGATTGGACCATTTTTTGGTCAAGGCCAAAATCTTATTTAAATTCACTTCATGAGTACCAAGTGTCATGGCCGCAAGTGAAGTTACATTTTCACATCGCTCTGTGCTTGAGACATTATTTTCATACAATTTCGTTCAAATAATTTCGTCAAACTCTACCAGAACAAAGTGAATAGACTGTACTACAGTTTACTTTTAACATTAGTGAAGTGAGTGACTATAAAAAAAAACTATAGAACTAAAATAAATTAGTGACCGGCTGCTAAAGGCAGCAACGTGGCCTTAATCCTTTAGTAATGGATAGGACTAATACTCTACATTTAGCAAGATCTAGGTCAAGGCTTGGCTGCTTACCTTCTCCGGGCTTCACACAGTAATGTGAACTTTTTATTTTATTTTTTTTTTTTTTTTTCATTAGTTTAGTTAAATATGTTTAATTCAGTTAATATAATTAAATTAGCAATAGTTTATAATTAATAACTTAAAAATTTTATTTTATTTGTTTTTCATTATTTAATGAATAATTTCAATATGAATGTGGACAATTCGGGTAGTGAAATGTCGGAGGAAGAGACTCCGTTTACCAAAATTAGTGAAAACAACTCACATTACCTTAAAAGAAGAACTTTACAAAAACGTCAGAGAAAATCTGCCCCTGGCTCAGCGGGTAACTCACCAAACAAAAAAACAAACAAAGCGGCTAGTTCAAAAAACATCAGCCACAAACAACAATCTGTCAAAAGAACCACCAAAAACCCACAGTAAATCTACTGCAGTCAAACAACCTGTAGCCTCCGGAAAACATAATCGTGACCTCAACAAACCAGCAGCAGCCTCAACGTCAGGCGTCTCAAACCTCCCAACACAAACCCCAGACTTCCTATAAAAAGCCCCTAACCTCCCAACCCAAACCCCGAGATCCCAGATCCAAGCCTCAGAAATTCAATACTAAGTCCAACCTCCACGTCAGCATATACCTCTCCATCCTGAAACCTTAATAGTCAATCTACCACCAAAGCAACCAAATCCTATCCATTCCAATCACAAGAATCAAATGATTCCTTCAGTTCATCAAACAATGAATGTAAATCCAGCACCTCAGATACAAACCCCAGCCAACCTCCCTTTACCCGTTAATTATCAATATCAAATTCCAGACCTATATCCAGCCCAAATCCAAAACTCCGACATAAATTCTATCCTGTCATCCTTCCTGAAAGAACTCCAATAGACTATCAAGCCTCTCAACAACCTGCTCACGAGAATCCTTACCGAAGTTCCACTTAATAACCCACGATGAACATAAAGCCCCTAGCTATTGTCCTACGGAATGCTAATGAACTGCATAACCATCGAGACGAACTTGACTTATTTCTTCATGACAATCACATAGACATCGCCCTATTGACTGAAACACAATTCACAGAACGATCACATTTTTACAAACGCAAACACATCACTTATAGATCAGATCATCCTGACAATACAGCACATGCCGGTTCTTGTATCCTTACCCATAAATCCATACCTCATTCTCTTACTCCTTCTACTCCAACTGACACCATTCAATCAACTTCAGTAACCATTTCAACTAGTCCTCTCCATATAACATTCTCAGCTGTATACTGTCCTCGTGGTAACTCCCTTTCTCATAACCTCCTTGAATCCTTATTCCGATCCCTCGGATCGCGTTTTATTGCCAGAGGAGAATACAACACCAAACATCAACGATGGGGTTGTCGAACATCCAATTCCCGGGGTAGCATCTTATCCCGAATTTCAACCTCTAATAGTTTCTCTATCCTCGCACCCTTAAACCCTACATATTTGCCTAAATCACTTAAAAAACGTCCAGATATTCTTAATCTATTTGTTTCCTCACAGATTTCTTGCAATCAAAAAACTATAAAATCCCTGGATAACATTTCCTGTGATCACAGTCCAGTTCTACTTCAAGTACATTTAATTCCCATTCCTAAGCCCTCTCATCCCAGACTGATTACCGGACGTGTAGAATTTTCGATCGAATCTGGAAAATAACTTAGACCTCAAAATTCCGTTTACAACAAAAGGAGACATCAATTCTGCAGTAGACAAACTTACAGAAGCAATACAAACCAATATAAAAGATCACACCTTATCAAGTAAAAATCATTATCAACAGAATAACTGGCCGATTCATATTCTTGAGTTATTAAAAGAAAAACGACGGGCAAGAGCAAAGTTGCACCACACCTGATGTCCATCGGACAGGAGTCATTATACCAAACTGACAAACAAATTAAAATCAGAGATCAGAACATTCAAATTCAAAATTTGTATTATCGTACAGAAAACCTCAGTACTACTGACAAATCCTTATGTAATACCACTAAAAAACTCCTAAAATATAAAAATTTCAACCATCCACTTTTAACCGAATCCCAAACCTGGTCAAAATGATGAAGAAAAATCACAAATTTTCGGCCAGCACCTATTCAAAACATTTAACCCTCATCCAGATATCCTTAATCCAACCCGCTCTGAATGCATTGAAGCAGAATTAAGTATTCCTCTTTAGTTGTCTCCTTCTCCTAAAGCATTCCATCCTTCTGAAATATCAAACATTATTCACAGATTACCCGCTAACAAAGCCCCTGGGCACGACCTAATCACATCCCACATTCTAAAACACCTTTCTCGGAAAGCGATCCTACTCGTTACATACATATACAATGCCGTACTCCGCACCACATACTTTCCTGATTCCTGGAAATTATCCCTAGTTAAGATGATATCAAAAAAACACCAGAAATCCCATCTCCTATATTTCTCCTGCCCATTATGGGCAAAATACTTGAAAAACTTATTCTGAAACGTCTTCATCTCATAGAATCCAACTAAATAAATTCCCTATCATAGAATCCAACCAAATAATCCCAGATCACCAATTTGGTTTCCGAGCATCACACTCCACTATCCAGCAATGCCATCGTGTGGTGGGCGTTGTCTCATCCGCATTAGAGCGCGGAATGTGCTGCACGGGAGCTTTTCTCGATGTAGAGCAGGCTTTTGATCGAGTCTGGCATCCGGATCTGCTGTACAAACTCCGTAAATTCTTACCTTCTACTTACTTCCTTATTATCAGTTCCTACCTCTGTAATAGAACCTTTAAAGTGAACCATAATTTTTCCTACTCTTCCCTCTGTACCCAGTCTGCCAGTGTTCCTCAAGGTATCCTGGGTCCCTTCCGATACACGATATATACAGCTGACATCCCAACCCATCCAAGAACTGTCCTCACTACGTACGCTGATGACACATGTGTGTTATCAGTAAATAAGGATCCATTTGTTGCATCCCGATCTCATCAATCCCATATCTCAAACCTTCAAGTATGGTGTCAAAATTGGAGAATTAAAATATATCCTAACAAATCCCATCAAATTACCTTCACCCTTTGTCGTAAACCTACAAATTCCTGCCCTACTGTATTCTTTAATAATATTCCACTGATCCCTGTCGAACTGATACGTTACCTAGGACTCCATCTGGACAAACGTCTCACTTGGAATCCTCAAGACTGAAAAGACAAGAAATGCTCGACGTTTTCGCCTACTTCAACATTTACTGGACAAATGCTCTTAGCTCCCAATTAATTACAAAAAACTCATTTACATGCCAATTATCAGACCTATTTGGACATACGGAGTTGAGGTTGGGGCTCTACTAAACCATCCAATTCATCTCGTATCCAATCCTTACAATCCAAAATCCTTCGTAAAATCCTCAATGCTCCCTATTATGTCACAAACAAACTCATCCATCATGATCTTAATATCCCATATGTTGCTGATTTGGCCCAAACTAGATACCTATCTTTCCATGAAAATCTCCATACACACTTGAATCTGCTAGTCTCTCAACTTGCTTCCCATAATATTCCTGATAACTCTCCGAGGGGTCTGAAAAGAAGATGGCCTCGAGACCTACTACGATAAGACTTTGGAGTGCTACCGATGGGTAGTTTCTCCACAAGTGTTGTTTTTTTCATATGATTTGTTCATATTAGAAGACTTACTTGTTGTAATATTATTACAGTTGTAAATATCAATAAATTAATCTAAAAAAAAAATTCACTTCGATACCAGCAACAAAAAAACAAATAAATAGGGATAAGGAGGGAGGGGGGGAAAGAGTATAAGATTAAAGGTCTTCTTCAGGAATCAATAAAGTCTGTACAAGAAGAAGTTACAAAACAAAATAAGAGATGGCCTATGAGGTGTTAAAGATTTGTCACAAAGCAGCTTGGGAGGCACATGAATCGCTTAAAGTACTGCTTTCAAAAATCTTTGAGTGACGATTGACAGATATGGCACAATGTAAAAAAGAAGAAGTCAGAGAAGAAATGGCAACTAGAGGTTGTCTGACAGAAGAGGAATACTCGTATATCGACAGGAGATATTGGAGGGAAGGTGTTTTGGGGACTGGGATGTGAAAAAATTTCAAAGCCCATCCATCAATAATAATAAATAAATATTTAAATTATTTTTTAAATAAAATAAAAATGTTCTGGTATTTCACTCTGTGTGATGTTACGTGTGAATTTTAAACATTTAATTAAATATATCAAATTTAAGCTTCAGACAAGATTTCACAACAAAAATGTTAAACATCGCACAAATTAAAAAAAAAATTTTCCAATACCTAATCACAGGATTCCTCTGGGGCTGAAAATTTCACAAGAGGCATGAGGTGGATAATATACCTGGAAACAAGTTAGAAGAAAACTCCTCAAGGTCAATTTGGCCCCTTTACGCAGCCAAAGTTTTACAAAAAACGGAACTCTAATAGTGCTAGCTTTCCACATATCTAGAGATCTCCACTCTAGTACCCAAGATACAGTTAAAATAAAAATTGTTTTCAAACAATGAAAAACGCCACTATTAGATTTACTTTGACAAATAAAATGTACACTGCTTTTACTAGGAAGAGCAATCTTCCTAAATATTCCATGAAAAAATACTAATGAGAATAACTACATGTATACTATGAAACTAAAGTGTAAAATTTATTTTTTAAAGTAAAATAATTTTATTTTGCATCTATTTTTTTTTTAAAGATTTTTTGAGCATATATGTAGATGCATAGATACTTCATATGCATAGATATGTAGATATATTGAACGGAACCATATTTATTAGGGATTTATATTTTACTTTAGTGAAGTATACTATAATCTTGGATAACAAAACAAATGTTTTTTTACAAAATAAAGGCAAACAAAAAATATATTTTAAGAAAATCAGATTTGTAATTTCTAATTTTATTTTTTTATTTTTAATGCTTTCCTGTCTTACATAATCAATCACCAAAAACAATTTATCATTACAGGGTACTTTTCTGGCTTTCTAAAAATGTGTGTATTAATATCAAATATGGCTTTCCATGAACATGTTATGAAGATTTGAAAGAGATTTATAATTAAATTCATAATTATGCATACTCATTTCTCGAAGTTTTCAAATAAGTAATAAGGATGAATTGTACATAATTCCAATCATTTAAAAAATAAATAACTCTCTCATGTGTTACTTAAATGACCTGCATGCTTAGCATTACTTTTTTCCTAGCTTCCCAACTTAAAGTTATAAAGCAACAACAGGTTTAATTTTTAATCAACCATTAAAATAGTATTTTAACAGTAGATAGTATCTTATAGCAAAATTTCACGCTTCCTGAAATTGTTGAATTTTGATCCACGAAATTGTCATGGTTAAATTAAAGCTATACAGTCGATTTTGGAAGTCCAATAAAAGCAGATAATGTTATTTATTTTGGATAAACCAAATAAGTTCATGCAATTAATTTAGTAAATTTTGTCACCTAAACTGCAATTTTTAAACTGAAATCTTGAGTAAAATCAGCACCTTTTATACATTAGACTGCTCAAACCAAAACAGTATCATAGATTCTTCAATCAAAGTTTCATCTATACATGAAACAGGTCCGTATTTTATGGATTATGGATGACTCAGAAATAGGGTTTTTTTACTTGGAATGAAACATACTTTCATAATCCACATTCAAATCTTCGTCTGAAATGAGTAATCTTAATATTGGTTGTCTCTGGCTCCAGGGCTAATAGAAATTAAAGGGTGAATAGAAATAATTCATGCTAGAGATGAATATACTCTGTATTTAAATCAAAAACTTTTTTTTTAATTCTGTTTATCTTTATTTATTCGTTTCACTATTCAAAATTTAATTTAAAAATAAGGTAAAACATTTTATTTTTTAAGAGGAAGAAAATAGTCCGGGTGCAGGTAAAAAAATTCTCTTATATAGGGAGAACTGTTTATTTGGTAGCAAATGTTTCGACCCACATTGCAGGTCTTCTTCAGGGCTATTAAAATAGGATCACACTTGGCACTAGACTAAAACATCGGCTTCCAAATTAACAGTTCTCCCTATATAACATATTTTTTTACCTTTACCCGGACCATTTTCTTCCTCACATATACAAGGTCAACTAATATTATTTAACATTTTATTTATTTAATTACTTTTTTAATTCAAAATATGGATAAAAAATATGGTCCATTAATTTTGTCCATCAGTTAAGAACAAGAAAATTAGTATAAATACCTCCAAATCCAATCTTCTGGGTGTAAGCCTTTTTACAGGAGAAGATTCATTTTCTATGATCACTTCTGATTCTACAACACCTATAATTAAAAATAGGCTTGAATGAAAACCTTTTAAACACAAAAAAAATAAATAAAATACAGAAATACAGTAAGAAGAAATACTATAGGTATTCAACCATAATTTTTTTTTCCTGAAACCTGAACAACTTTTTCATAACTAAATATGAAAGTAATGTTGATATTGATTTATTTTCCAAAAATCTTTGATCCAAATAATTTTTTCCATTTTTTACAAGAGGAGTGCACAATGTGTCCATACCCGTTTAAGATCAAACTTATTTGGGTAGTTTAAATTTTAAAAAAGAGGTTGATTTGATCTTCTTTCAACCTCTCCTTTCAATGACCCTTACGTGCTAAGTAAAAAAAAAAAAAAAGTAGAACACCTTAATTAATTTGAAAAATTATTTCAGCACATGTTTTTTTTTCTAGCAAAACATTAGTTTTTTTTCAGATTTATGGATGAGTTTATGATTATTTTAAAAAAACAAAAAGGATAGATAGACCCTTAGTACAAAATGAATTTTTAGATTTATCTCGACATTCAAACATAGTTTTTTAATGAGCTGAAACTGAGTCTAGTTTTGATGTGAACATCCTGAAACTGACGACTATTTTACATCTTGAGTTTGAAAACTGATATTGACGTTTATTTTTTCTACCAAAATATTTGTTTATCAAAGGATATAAAAGGAAAAGTGTGAATATTAAAAAAAAATTAATTTAAGACAAATCAATTTTTTTTTCAGGAAGACCAGCTCCTTTCTCAGACCAAAACTGACTTTGTCAAGAACAATACAAGAAACTTTAATAGGTATTATAAAAAGAAAATGAATAAATACAAGCTGCCGCAAAATATTGGCAGAATACTTCAAAAATCTCCTTAACTCTGAGGAACTAATTCCTTTCAGACAAAAACTGGCATAGGCCAGGAAGGACTATCCCCACTGTTATTCAACTGTGCCTTGGAAAAAGTGGTCAGAGATTGGAACAAAAATACACATGGTGGAATCCAACTAGCAACAAAGAAGAAAGGAATCAAAATCACAAAATATGCATAATTGATTGATCCAGAGTACCCAAAAGTTGGGTGAAACTTAAAAAAAAATGATCACAAATAAATGTATCACAATGTTTGTGCATTAAAATATATTTTTGTAATATTACACATTTCAATCACTACTATTAAAATTATTGTACTAAACAAAAATATAATATTAAAACATATTATATTTTTAAAATATTATAATAAGAGGTGGATAAGATAATAATTTTTGTTTTCAGTTGGCATCTAGTTCTGACGTACGGAAGGATTTTATCCTAGTCTTGATTTTGTATCGTGTGTTCCAAGGCCATCCCAGGATATTATTATTATTTTATGATATATTAAAGAATTCTTCAATACAAAAATTGATAACTGCAACGGTTTGAGACTTGTGCATTTGGTGAATGTGTTGACAAAGTAAAATTGTAAATACTTTGTTTTGTTTTTGGACAATTGTACACTATTTTTCTTACTTAAAAAAGTGTTTGTTTCAGTAAATAATAGGTACACACATACATGTATTTTTTTATAATAATGGGGGAGGGAGGTGGCTCAGTGTGAGAATGCTGTATTTCTGAGCTGTAGGTTGTGGCTTTGAATCTGGCTGTGGCAGATAAATTATTTAATCTATTAGCAGCTATAGTTTGAACCTTTAGGATATGCAGAACCCCTTGGGGCCTATCCAACCTCTATAAGGTAATGTAAATGGGTAAAAATCTGGCAATTAAGCATGTTCTCAGCAAAATCACCTCCTTGCACAACTATTAATACATCCCAGTCAGCTTTCTTTTAGTGTTAAGATAATGCAAATTTCAATTTAAAAATACAGTTTTCTTTGCAGAAAATAGCTGAAAACTTTCAAGACCAAAGACTCAATACATGGTTATTAAAAAAAAAATCATGTAAACACTTTGTTACGGGCGCGGGAATTGGCGATTCCTGGAAGAGTACAAAGCCCCCTTGTCGGCAGAGATGAAAGAGGCCTTTTCGCGAAACTTCGAGATCCGTCCCGTATGATCTAGATCTTTCATTCTGTCTATTTAAACAGCATCTCGGCGCGAGTGCAGGGAGAGTGTTAAAGCACACGGTACGGTTAACATCAGAAACAGTGATAAGCCACTGTAATAAGTCAGTGACAGTTTGTGAGTGTAATTGTGTGACAGTTTGTTATATTCAGAGATTCTTACGGTCGGTGGACTTTAATTAGCGAACTGTAAGTGTTCATTAGTAGTAATTAATTAGTTAAGTAGCGGTTGTAATTTTATGTGATTTGTACATGCTTATGTAAATAGTTAAGCTATTTAGTAATAATAATATCTTATATTATTGAAATAATTCAATAGAAGTTAGGCCTAGATTATAAATATCTAAAAATATCGTTGTTGTAAATTTATTTCAGTTAATAATTTATTTTTAAGTAATTTCTCTGTTATTAATTTAATTGATAATAGTTTAATTGTATTCTTTTATCACTTTTGTAAATAAATATTAGTATCTTTAATTAAGGAATTGTTTAAGTCATTTTTAATACCCAGTAGCCCGTAACAACTTGTATATGTTGTTTATACAATTCGTTCACAAGTTTATTTTCCACTTTTATGTATTAAATATGTTTTTTAGATACTATTCATGCATATATTTTTTGAGTATTGAAAATATTATCTGTACAATAAGTAAAATATAGTATTAATAAATGTCCTTATTTTGAATAGATAAACTATTTTCACAACATCCTTGAGTGCATTAATTTTTTTATGAACATTTGCATAGCTCTTTTCAACAAAAACCTCACCACTCTGTGAAAATGAAAATGTGTTGAAAAGAGGTTTAACTGTTTATAAGCCTTACAAACACTTATGACAACTTATCGTACATAAGGTTTGAGAATAAAAATAATATATGTACTTGATACATATGTTAGTGATACATAATAGTGAAAATGTATAATAATTTATATGGATTACTATTCATATATCAACACAAATCAGTAAATACTAAAACAATAGCAATAAATTTCTGTCTACCTTGCTCAATATCACTCATGTCATCAAAACCTTCAGTCCTTTGGAATTCTTCTGGATCATTTATTACCCTCTGAACCGGTATTTCCTCACCAAGATCGGATTGTTTCTCTAAGGTAGGAAGAAATAAATTAAGATTTGCTATTTAATTTAATTTCAATAATGCCACAATAAACAACGTTAAATAACGAACAATTCACAAAAAGCAATAAAATTCAATTATAAAATTAATACAAAATAGAACTTTTTATTAAATAAATTTAATGTAATAATGAACTAACTTTTAGTTTCAGAGGAGCTTTGCTTGGAATCAACCATGTTTCCTTGAAAAATATAAGAAGAACTTTCTATTGAAGTAATGGTAGACGAACCAGGCAAAGATGTCGGTGACTCCAGAAGTTTAGATAGAGTAGGATCTTAAATTAAAAACAAATACACATTAATATAACTTAGACTTTAAAAACCGACTGGACTATAAAAGTTTTAAAATGTAACCTGTCAGTGAAACAGATGGGGAGGAATGGAGCAGTAATGAAATTGTGGGTGATGATGTAGATGGTGATGGCCTTACTAATGGAGATGGACTTTGTAGAAGACTAGTAAGAAGTGGAGAAGTAGTGATGTTAGTAGTCTTATGTTCACTACTTGTTGATGGCTCAGTAGATAGCTATGAAAGAATAATAAAACAATTAGTAAATTTCAAAAATATACTAAAAACTTAAAATATATTATCAATAAAAATAAATAAAATTTAAAAAGGAACATCAGGATTGAAAAATGAATATTGTATAACAGACTGTCTTATTTAAACAACAAGAAACAACTAGTAACCAGTCAATTATTAGCTTACAAAGTAAAGAGAATGATATGACAGAAGTCATTTTAGATGATTAGATTTAATAAGAAAAAATTACCCTAAGCTAAATAAAGCAAACACCAAAGGTAACAGAATATACTAATGATATTACTAAATTAATTCTAAAAAATTATCTAGAAAGTCTAATATTTTAGGAAATATCCAGATTTGGTGTTCCACAAACCTGGTCCTCTAGATATTTCACTGACAAAATGTGAAAGTACTTATCTCCCTTCCCCTACACTTGCTTTCTTACACCTACCTGACCATTAGTATGTTCAAGAAAACTCATACTCCTCCTCTCTCAACCTCCTGCATGTGACTTTCGCACATTTCAGTGAGACCCTTTTAGAAACTAACGATCTAGCACCCCCACCTAAAAAAAAAGTGGCAGGAAAAACCTCAAGGATGTTCATCGCTTATGATGAACGCTTATCTGGAAGCCTCAACTTCAGTGACAGGAAAGCAACTGTTGCTTTGAAATCAACGCTCAAAAAGGCAGGTTCCGATTTCTCAGAGTACAATTGTAGTTCATCCTTATTCATCCTTGGCGTATGAAGCAAAGACAAAGGATAGCAGAGTCTTTAAAGAAATAATCTGATCCAAATATGCCTCTTACTCTTCATTTGGACAGCAAACTAATCAAAGACATAACAGGACACGAAAAAGTGGATCGCCTAGCCATTTTAGTATCATGAAAGGTTATGGATCAACTATTTGCACTTCCGAAAGTCAGTAATGGAACTGGAGGCGTCTTCAGTGTTGTGCTTCAGCCATTTATGACTCAATTCTTTTTTGGAACTTAAGCGACAAAATAAAATGCTTTTGCTTCAAATATTTTACATTTGCAGGTAATGAACCCTAAATATTATTTGAAAAACGTGAAAAAACAGACACATTAGTTTTCTGTGTTTAGTGTGTGACGTGCAACAAAATAAATAAAAAATTTGTTAGTCCCAAATATGAAGCATCCTTGTAGAGAGTGGTGTTAAAGTGAGCCCCAGGATGAACATATTTTCATTTAGAATCTAGCTTCACTAAAGCTATTACAGGTAGTCCAAACAAGTCTAAGATTTATGTAAATTGGTTCACTACAACAGACAGTCAAGAGGGGATATGTTTAATATCGAATAAATTAAATGGTAATGAGCTTATTCCTGAGATCAAAGCTTTCAATTTGTTGATGGTACTGAAAGATCAGTATTTTTTGGAGTTAATCATTTTCATGATATTAGCATTTGACCATTGCCTACATTCTTTTATTTATTTCTATATCAACATTTTTACAAAGACAATAAATAAATTTTAATTTTAAGTTTTAAAAATTGAAGAATAAAAACAGGTTACGTTTTGGATCCAGTACCCCAATATTCAAACAAAAATATTCTCTCTATTAGTCATATATAAAAATATTTATAGGTCATGCAATGTCCATTAATTGTTATGCTCATTTTCGCCAGATCAGTTCTAATATTAATCAAACAAAATTTTCATTGATGAATGTAATTTAAGGGACTAATCAAGAGAATATTGCAGTCTGGAGAAAGAGGGACTATGCCAGAAATATAAACTAAGTTAATAATACCACATGTATAATATAAAAATATATTTTCAAGTCATTCCAACAATTTTATATATATAATATTTTCTGATTTGCCTCTCAGCATTGGGTTATATTTCAGCTCCAGAAGAGACAAATTAACATTGCAGTGTCTTTTCTCCCTTTGCCTGACTTTTCTTTGTTAAACTTCAACAACAAAAAATCTTATCAAAGTAAAAATTCAATAATGCATCCAAATATGCAAAATTTAGACTCTGTTAAAATGTTTATAGACAGAAGATTTTATGCAGATTCAAAGAACATGCGATACATTTATATTTTAATTTATAAATAATGAGAAACAGAAAATTCAAAATTGAACAGCATCATATTATAGCCCATTGGTAAAAAAAAAAAAAAAAAAAATTGGGAGTAAAACTGAGGTTTTTGCTCTGAAAGCATAGAAACAAGTAATTGAAAATAATATAAAACAGTAATACGATAAAATAGGAATATAAAAATAATTACTAAGTTCTGTGATGCATATTTAGTAGTGCTTTCGGTCTCATTCGCACTTTTTTCATCAAGCATAGACTTCAATTTAGTCTTGATATCAGGCCCAACTTTTTCAACTTCGAGCATATCCCTGTAAAATATAATAAAAATATTAAATTGATGTTACTACTAGATGTGCAAAGTGGGAAACCTAGAATCCACTAATTAAAAAATGTCTAAAAGTTATACATACTACCTAGCAGCATTACTGTAATAGATCACTGACTACTGTAAACTGAAAAGTTATGTTGTTT
The DNA here is from genome assembly GCA_037127475.1 of Arma custos. Lineage (NCBI taxonomy): Eukaryota > Metazoa > Arthropoda > Insecta > Hemiptera > Pentatomidae > Arma > Arma custos. Next base: position 52,759,473 of record CM073761.1, read on the forward strand.
ACAGCAAATATGAGGGTACTACAAAATGGGCATGACGGTCAAGTCTGTGATCATTTTACTTAATTATTTTGATAGGACTGCCAGCTTTTGAACATTTCTTATATTTTAACATACATACAAATTAATGGCCCTACTTAAAAATGATCAATTGGAAAATTTTCCATCCATATTAAATTAAATTTTTCACGTGGAAATGGTCAGGGGGTGTGGTCAATAAATTACACAAAATAAGTCCAACTTATTTTATTAGTGCCTAAAGTTCGGCTTAATATTTAGGCCATCATCAGGGCTAAGAATAAAAGAAAACAGAAATATTGTATAAATAATGCAGTATTGAAGATAAACAGGTAATATAAACAGAAATGATAAGATATATTACCTGTTATATCTTTTATGGTACTGCATTGTTAATACAGTTTTTCAGTTTTCTTTTTTTCTCAGCCCTGATGATGACCTAAATCTTAGGTCGAACTTTAGGCACAAATAAAATAAGATGGTCTAATTTTGTGTAATTTATTGACAGCACCCCCTGACCATTTAACACTTTTCTAAATTTAAAAAATATTTTTATAAAAAGATTTAATTATATTTAAGTAACATACAATTTTTTTTGTTATTGAAAAGACTTTTTCATAGTCATTTTCTGCATTGAGGTATTAGAGAAAACGTATATAAAATTTAATTATTGCATAATCAATTGAAAATTATTAATTAAAACATACTTGATCAATTGATCTAATTTTTCATCATCAATACAGTCTGTATCAAGATCTTCAACAACTTGCTTAGATGAAAGATACCCTGCTCGAGCATCATCCAAGGATTCTTCCAACTCATCACAAAACTCTGAAATAAAACAATTGAAAGTAAGAAATAGTCAATGCAACAATAAACATAACTGGTACACCATAAATATCATCACAATAATCTATGAATAGCATTAAACATTTTATTAGTTTTGGTTTGCAATACTATTGAATGTTTTTTTTTAGAATAGAATAATTTATTGATATTTACAACTGTAATTATATTACATCAAGTAAATCTGCAGTATGAACAAAGGGCATGAAAAAAAAAAAAAAACACTTGTGGAGAAACTATCCATTGATAAAGTCTTATAGTAGAAGGTCTCGAGGCCATCTTCTTTTCAGACGCCTCGGAGAGTTATCAGGAATATTATGGGAAGCAAGTTGAGAGACTAGCGGATTCAAGTGTGTATGGAGATTTTCATGGAAGGATAGGTATCTAGTTTGGGCCAAATCAGCAACATATGGGATATTAAGATCATGATGGATGAGTTTGTTTGTGACATAATAAGGAGCATTGAGGATTTTACAAAGGATTTTGGATTGTAAGGATTGGATACGAGATGAATTGGATGGTTTAGTAGAGCCCCAAACCTCAACTCCGTATGTCCAAATAGGTCTGATAATTGTCATGTAAATGAGTCGTTTTTAATTAATTGGGAGCTTAGAACGTTTGTCCAGTAAATGTTGAAGTAGGCGAAAACGTCGAGCAGTTTCTTGTCTTTTCAGTCTTGTATGAGGATTCCAAGTGAGACGTTTATCCAGATGGAGTCCTAGGTAACGTATCTGTTCGACAGAGATCAGTGGAATGTTATTAAAGGATACAGTAGGGTAGGAATTTGTAGGTTTACTACAAAGGGTGAAGGTAATTTGATGGGATTTGTTAGGATATATTTTAATTCTCCAATTTTGACACCATTCTTGAAGGTTTGAGATATGGGATTGAAGAGATTGGGGTGCAACAAATGGATCCTTATTTACTGATAACACACATGTGTCATCAGCGTACGTAGTGAGGACAGTGCTTGGATGGGTTGGGATGTCAGCTGTATATATTGTGTTTAGGATGGGACCCAAGATACTACCTTGGGGAACACCAGCAGACTGGGTAAAGAGGCAAGAGTAGGAAAAATTATGGTTTACTTTAAAGGTTCTATTACTGAGGTAGGAACTGATAATAAAGAAGTAAGTAGAAGGTAAGAATTTACGGAGTTTGTACAGCAGATCCGGATGCCAGACTCGATCAAAAGCCTGCTCTACATCGAGAAAAGCTCCCGTGCAGTGCATTTCGTGCTCTAATGCAGATGAGACAACGTCCACCACACGATGACATTGCTGGATTGTGGAGTGCGATGTTCTGAAATCAAATTGGTGATCTGGAATTATTTGGTTGGATTCTATTATAGGATGAAGACGTTTCAGAATGAGTTTTTCAAGTATTTTACCCATTATGGGCAGGAGAGATATAGGACAGTAAGAAGATGGGAGTTCTGGTAGTTTTTTAGGTTTTGGTATCATCTTTTTCTCTTCTTCCATGGCTCTACAGCCCTTGTAGGGCCCTGGCCTCCACAACAACGCCTCTCCAGTCTTCCCTGTCAGCAGCTCGACCTCTCCATTGTCCGATTCCCATCCTCCGCAGATCGCTCTCCACATCACCCAGCCATCGCAACCTGGGCCTTCCTCTTCCTCTTCTGCCTCCTGGTTTGCCATATAATAGTTTCTTCGGGGACCTATCTTCTCCCATTCTCTCCACGTGCCCAAGCCCTCTTATACGGGTTGATTTAACATAGGTGACTAGGTCTGGTTCATTGTACAGTTCCCGAAGCTCTCTATTATTTCTTGACTCCATTGGCCTTCGTTACATACTGGCCCAAATATCTGCTGAAGTACCTTCCTCTCCCAGATCTGCAGCATCTTCTCGCATTCCTGAAGGCCGTGCCCAGGGGCTTTGTTGGCTGGTAATCTGTGAATAATGTTTGATATTTTTGAAGGATGGAATGCTTTAGGAGGAGGGGACAACTGAAGAGGAATACTTAACTCTGCTTCAATACATTCAGAGTGGGTTGGATTAAGGATATCTGGATGAGGGTTAAATGTGTTGAATAGGTGCTGGCCGAAAATTTGTGATTTTTCTTCATCAGATCTTGACCAGGTTTGGGATTCGGTTAAAAGTGGATGTTGAAATTTCTATATTTTAGGAGTTTTTTAGTGGTATTCCATAAGGATTTGTCAGTAGTACTGAGATTTTCTGTACGGTAACACGAATTTTGAATGTTCTGATCTCTGATTTTAATTTGTTTGTCAGTTTGGTATAATGACTCCTGTCCGATGGATATCTGGTGCGGTGCCACTTTGCTCTTGCCCGTCTATTGAATGTTAAAAACATATATTTAATTTTAGGTATTTCTAATTTCAGACAGCGCCAAATGTTCAAAAGTACTATACATTATTCAACAACTTTTGAGTACTGAACGGACTTTTTATTTTACTTTACAGAATAGCTTACTAATTAAGAAAATAATTAACAATTAAATAGTGAAGACTAATGATAATCCATTCTCAGTTAGCTCTAGCAAGCTTTCCAAGCTCAAGGTGTGTTCTCTTATCGAACAAGTCCAGATAGTGAAGCAATCAAGCAGAAGTAACTAATTTTTACATCAAACTAGCTCCCTCACAAAGTGCTTTCTGCTTTTAATTAAAAATTAGTTACTTCTCCATGGTCCCTAAACAATCTAGACTTGCTCGATAAGACAGCACCTTGACAAAGTAGGCATGTTTGCTAGAACAAAGATTGTCTTATTGCTTTTATCAAATATTCACTGTTGCCATCAAATATACATATACAAACACTAGCATACAGAGAGTTCCAAGAGGAAATGTCAGAAATTAAAGAACTATCAAAAATATATAATTCAATTCTACCAATAAAATCTTATCTCAATCCATTTTCAAGATATGATATGCTCGCTGATATTTATTTAAACAAAATAATAAGCAGTTATCCCCAAAATTCCTTTTAATATGTATAATAACAACCGAACACAATAAACAGAATTTATTTAATAAATATTATCTTTGATTAAGCTTTACAATAGATTTATAGGTATCTGTTCCGCAGCTTGTCGCTTCGAGTTGAGTAACAGCAAGCATTAACTGTTTATTCATTGTGTCTGGAAGATCTAGGCCATGCAATACGGCTCAGGACAAGACAAGAAGGTACCCCTGATCCCATCATCGCCAAATTCATGTAGCAAACCCTTAGGGACGAATTAGTTCGGCAGGAGAAAATTAAAAGGGACTCTTCAACACGACACCTAGGCTGGGGAGATAATGTATTTTATGCACACCACGTCTATGTTAGCGAAGTCATGATGCCCATCAATAAACACCTCTACTGGCTAGCCAGGCAGAAACAGGTTTCCTCAAAAATCAAGTACATCTGGTTCAGTGGAGGTAAAGTAAGGTGCAGACAATTAGAGGGTTACCTGGTAGTGACAATTAGCAAGCCTAGCGACCTAGATGTGTTCAGCTGAATGTAATATTATAGTTACCTTAATATTTCACTTTTATTTACTCATATTTTATTTCTTTCATGTATACTTCTTTTATTTTAAGACCGTGGAAAAATTCCAACGAAAAGCCTTAAGTCTCCAAACTAAAACAGAAATAGAAATTAAGATATATTGGACAGATAATTTCTATTTCTGTTTTAGTTAGGAGACTTAAGGCTTTTCGTAGGAATTTTTCCACGGTCTTAACATTTATGTAAGGTCTCTTTTTACTTTTCAATATTAATATACTTCTTTTATATTTTTATTATCTTTTAGGTACAGAAATTGTACTATTTTATTTGAAACTGAGTTTTTATCTTTGTAGTATCCTTTATTTTAACAGCAATTATTTATTTGTCCTCAATTTATTTATTTCATCTTTCTCCAAAAGTTTAAATTCTAGTTCATTCAAAACCATCTTCGCATCATTTACTCATTATCATCATTTATTTTATTTTAATTCTGAAAAATACTTGTAATGTTTCTATTCTGTATCCTTCAATCCGCATCCCGTTTTCCATTTGTTTCCCCACTCTCTCAGTAATGACTTAATATACTGAACTATTGTCACATTAACACACAATCCCTTATTGCACATTTTGACGAGTTTCAGAAATATTTTCTCAATAATTTTTACCATGTCATATCCGAAATCTGTATTCGAAACCTGGCTCAAACCTTTCATTACTTTCATCCAAGTATCACTTCCTAACTATTCATTCATATGCCATGACAGATCTGGCCGCAGGGAAGGTGTCATTGGACTATACGTAGTAAGATCCATAAGTTTCCGGCCTGTCCTGCTTCCCCTCCTTCAAACATAACGGGAGCTGCATGCCTATGCAGGTCCATGCCTGCTCACTCCATATCCATCGCCTGCACTTCCTCAGTCCTGTCAGTCAGTGTCCAGCCTTGAAAGAAACTCCCCATTTATACAATGTTCAAACTTGAGTACCGCGTGGTTATTAAATTCTTTTGTAAAGAGGGTCTTACTATTAGTCTTAAATTAAAGAGCGCTTGGATTGTGTATACGGGCAGTCTTCCCCTACGTGCATTCCACAGTGAAAGGGAGAGAACGCCTAGAAGATGACCTATGTCTCGGTTGCCCATTGGAAGCTGTCACTTTTGAAACAATCCAACTTGTGGAATCTGAATTGCTGTCTGAACGGTGACTGAAAACCAAGGAAATAGCAGCGAGGTTGGGGCTTTCAAAAACAAGTGTTTTGTGGATCATCAAAGAACATTTGTATATGAACAAGGTTAGTGCAAGATGGGTTCCAAAAATTCTTTCAGCTGTTCAAAAACAGGAACGAGTTCACTGCTGCAATGAATTTTTACGCGAGTATAATGCCGACTCAAAGAATTTTCCTAATCCAAAGAGCTCTAAGCAGCAGTAGAAGAAAATTTTTTTAACAAAGAAGAAAATTATTTTTTTCATGGTATAGAAATGTTGCCAAAGCGTTGTAATAAGTGTGTTGAACTTAGAGGAGAATATATTGAAAAACAGTAAGACCAGTTTTTTTTTTCATCTTTCCTTCTATCCCAGACTGAAAACTTTTGTGCATATTTGTTGAAATAGCATCTGTATCCTCTCCTCTCCTGTACACTGCAGTGTACCGACCTCCTCATGCTCCGTTCGACAACCACTTCGAATCCTCCATTTTCCAACTAGTCTCGAACTACTCTAATATCTTTATGTCAGGTGATTTAACATCAATAAGCGTTCGAATTCTAGCAATAAATCCTTTTTTACAAAACCTAATATTTTCCCTCAACCTTTACCTCGGTCCTTACTCCCTACTCATCACACCCAATATTCAGATACCTGGATACCTTTATATCCCTGATTCACCTCTTAAAATCCTCTAGGCGTCCCAACATCTTGTTCCATTTCTTTTTTCACACAATCTCATCCAAATTTCTTATGATCTACCTGTCGAATCCTTTACTCCAAAAATTGTGTCCTATCACAGTTTGGACCTCCTTTCATTCGAATTTCTTAAATCCGACTTAAATTCAATCAACTGGGACGTCATCTACTCTTATAATTCTATCGATCACATGCTTTCCACCTTGACCTCCAATCTGAAAATATCCATATTTGTTGTCCAGATATCCATGTTCCTTTAAAAACCCGAACCTTACGCCATCCAACAGATCCTTGGCTAACCACCGAAGTAAAAGATATGACGAGGAAAGGAGAAGCAGCAAGGAGAAAATTTCGTTGCACACGCCTGTCAGTAGACTATGCATGTTTCAAAATCCTTAGTAATGAAATCCAATCTGCAGTACGTCGTGCAAAATCCCATAATCCATTCCATCCTCTCTAATGCAACAGTTTCCAAATCCAAATGGAAAATACTCCGTCAACTATCACCAACAGTATCTGGTAACCTCAGTTCACTTCCAGTCACTCCTGAAGATCTCAATAACCACTTCGTACCTACTTGTAATACCTCTCCTAAACCCTCATCCGCTACAGACATTGATCATATAAACTTTAACCCTGACAACTTCTTTTTCTCCCATGTATCGTATGACGAACTATCAAACAGCATTCTGAAATCCCGCACCAATTACTACGATCCCGACAACATTCCTTTAAAGCTAGTAAAATCCTGCCTCCCAGTCATAATGCCCATATTACATCATATTTACAATTTCTCGTTACAAAACTCCATATTTCCCACTCCTTGGAAAACTGCCTTAGTGCGTCCATTAAATAAAATTGAAAATCCCTCCTCTCCAAATGACTTCCGTCCTATCTCCCTCCTCTTTAACCTTTCAAAACCATTAGAACGCTTAGATCAGAATCAAATTTCGAACTTTCTAGAAGAACGTTCCCCCATTAACACTCTCCAATGCGGCTTTTGACCAGATTACTCAACTCAATCTGCTCTCCTCAAAATAACCCATGATCTCCATTACACCATAGAACAACAATAATTAACAATTCTTATCCTTCTAGATTTTTCCTTCGACAAAGTAGACCACAACATTCTTCTCGCCAAGCTTCGTAACTTACCTCTATCCAACAGTGCTCTGGGGTGGTTCAAGTCTTTCCTCTCAGATCGCTCCCAATATGTTCTGGTCCCTGGTCGACCACCTTCCATAACCCTTCCTCTGTCCTGTGGTGTCCCACAGGGTTCACCACTATCCCCCACCCTATTTGCCATTTATATAAACGATCTTCCACTCCACTACACTGGTGATTTTCAAATGTGCCTATCCTTTCCCCCTTTCGACCTATTACTAGCCACAGAAAAACTCCAAGATGATTTAAATCGAATAAGTCGATGGGCAATGGATAATAAGCTAAAGTTGAATGTGGAAAAACCAAGGCAATAGTAATAGGGTCAAACTACTTTCTTAAAACTATTCCCCATAATCCAATCCTATTTATAAATAATAATCCTATAAAATTCTGCGCAACCGTCAAAAACCTTGGAATTATTTTTGACCAAACCCTTTCCTGGAAAAACCGATATCTCTGGAATCTCCCGTCGTACCTTCTCTACATTTAAGCGTCTGAATTACCTTTGTCACCTGTTCCCTTTTGAAACCCGTAGACTTCTAATTACTTCCTTAACTTTCCCTCATTTGGACTATTGCTGTACAGTGCATGGTGATATCTCTGGGGATCTCGAAGCAAAATTAAAAGGGTTGATCAATTGCTTTGTTCGTTTCATCTTTGGAATCCCGAGAGATGCTCCGGTCACCGATATTACAAAGATTTGAAGTCGCTTTACCCTTCTTATCGCTTTAAGTACTTCCTAGCACCCTTTTTTTTTTTCAAGTTATCCGATTCCGCCGACCATCACACATTAACGATCTCCATCAATTCAAAACCACAGTCTACACCTGCAACACCTGTTCTTGTCTCTCAACCATTGCATCCCACCGAACAGCAGCTTTTGACAGAGCTTTCCTTATCCGATCCTCATCTCTTTGGAACTATATACCTTCTTCCATTCGTCGTTCCAATAAACTTTCAGCTTTTAAATCCCGTTCAAATAACAACAATAAATTTTATGAAGACATTAAACAGGCCCACGGTACGTGCTGACTGATGAAAAGTTTGCAAAACACACATAAAAAACTAACTAGCCGCCGCTAAAAATAATAAAACATTTTTATTAAGATGCCGGTCAGAAAAACTGCCAACTCCACACATTGACAATACATTCAAGCATATAAATAAAACTTGTAAAATAGAAAAAAAATATCAAATAGAATTTAATACAGCCCTTTATAGGTTTAAAAAAAGCATTCTGAGTATTGAAATAAAAAGTGCAATATTTAAAGTAGACAAACTAAGTAAAGACGTTGAAGGCTACAAAACCGAATTGAGTAAAATAATACCACAAAATATCAATACGTGTGAAAAAACATTCAAACAAATAAAAGAAAACCAAATAAAAAAAATATCAAAAATAAATATAAAAAAATCAGGTAATATAGGAAATGATAAGTGGTTCGTTAATCTTACTAATACAGTATTCCCAACAGATGTGAAACAGTTTTTATCTCTCGGACATAAATATTGTATAAATTGTGAACCAAATCAATTACCCAAACCATCTATCATTAGTGACATTGAATATATAATACAGAATAGTGTGGAAGAAACAGATCGTGATGAAATAAGAGGAAAATGCGTAAATATAATTACAAATTACAAAAATAAAAACCTAACAATAATATAAATAACAGCAATAGAGATTTTAGCATAGAAAAATTGAACAAAAAAACCAAACAATTTTTAAAAACACAACCTAATATAATAATCAAAAAAACAGATAAAACAAACCAAACTGTCGCGATCAGCAAAGATGAATATATAAAAAAAACTGAGTTATTACAAAATGATATCCAAACTTATAAAAAAGTTGGTTCCAATCCTACACATAAATTGATGATGGATACATACAAACTTCTAGGATTATTAAACAAGAACAATTACATTGATATTAAAACATACAAAAGACTCATAACCAATTCCCCAACTTCTCCAAAATTATATTCAGTTATAAAAAATCACAAACAAGGAAATCCAGTCAGACACTTAGTATCATTCATAAATTCACCGACTTATGAACTTTCAAAATACTTGGCAGATTTGTTGAATCACTTGTCTACAAATACATACGACCTTAAAAAATCATTCGAATTTCATCAAAAATCATAAATATCAAAGTTCCTAAAGGTTACGAATTGATTTCATTAGATGCATCATCTTTATTTACTAACATATGCATTTCCAAAATAAAAATTATAATAGAAAAAATTTGGAATAAAATAAAAATACATACAAAAATCTCTTCCTAAAAATTATTTCTACAATTACTGAATCAATGTACAGAAAGAGGATATCTTCAATTTAATGAAAAATTTTATATCCAGAAGTTCACGTTCCCTATGGGATCTCCTATTTCACCTATATTGGCGGATATTTATTTGGAAGAACTGTTAAATACAGTCATACCAAACATACCATTTAAAAACCCGTTTTTATTCAAATTTGTAGATGATATAATAACAGCGATACCAACCAGAAAAATGAAAATGAAATAATTTTATATGAATTAAACAAATATTCCACGCAATTAAACTTTAATATTGAATGTAAAAAAGATAATCAAATACCATTTTTAGATGTTCTCCTAATCAGAAAATCAAACGGAGAAATAGAAACAAAATGGCGGCAAAACCTATTCACTCTGGACGATACATTCACTACACAAACCAATGCCCAAAAAGATATAAAATAAATACGGCAAAAAACTTAATAAATCGTGCGAGAAAACTATCATATCAAATATATCAAAAAACAGCTGAAAACAGTGTAGTAGATCTCTTACAACAAAATGGTTATCCGCACAGCCTCCTTTATAATTTGCTAAAAACAACAAAAGTACCTTCTGACCGAAACAACCCAAGTGAAACTAATCCAGAAAATAATATAAAAAAATACTACACAATACCATATATACCAACACTTTCGGAAAGACTGGCAAAAGCACTCACTTGTAATAAAAGCAACATTGACTCCGCAATTACATTCAAAAACATAGCCACAGTGTGAAGATTATTTACAAAAACAAAAGATTATGATAAATTAGAACTAAAATCGAATGTAGTGTATGAAACACAGTGTGAGGATAAATGTGGTAGATCATATTAACTAAAGAAGCTCATGATAACTTATATTTTTGGATAATAATAAAAGTTAAAACTAAGTTGTGACTCGACTGAAGCTACAACTGATTAACCTGCGGAATAATCACCGTTGTATATAATAATAATAAAATATTTGAAAATCTGAAAGTTCTATGCCAATACTACCGATCGATGCTTACAAATCTCCATCCATGAATTACCTTCCAAATCCAGATACCAAAGACCACCTTTAGCACAGCACCTAGATCTACCCCTAGGATGTTTACCAGACGACTCAGGGCTTAATATCTATTAACTGTAAGGATAGCAGAAAAGGTTACAGGTTGCACCCATGAACTACCTTTCTTTGAAACACCAAAACTTTCAGACCAAAAAAGATAATTATTCTGCAGGATTTTGCTTTGAGTTAAGTTACAACAAGTTTTAACTTTTCATTCGTTTCCTTTTCAATATTTTCCAAATATACGCTTTATCATGAGCTTCAGTTTGGAAAAGAGAATGTCATTATGGAAAATGTGTATACTTCAGTAATCATTTCATCTAGAAATGAACATTTCAACAAACATATTTTATCTATACTTCAAAACTTTTATTTCTTGATGAAATGGTTACCGCAATCTACTCATTACCCATAATTACATTTTCTTTTCCAAATTAAAGCTCATGATAACTTATAATTTAGGAAAATATTAAAAATGAAAAGAATAAACAGTTAAAACTTGCAACTCAACTCAAAACCTGCAGAACAGACACCCCCAAAAACTAAATTAAATTTGTCTCAATTAATTTTCTCTTCAGAAAATTAACTGCTTGGTTAAACATTTAAATTTTATTTGAATTCTAAAACTAAATGTGAAAGAGAATGCAAGATAAAATACTGAATGCCCTGCATAATGAATATTACTGAATATAAATGAATGATCACAAATAGAATATATTATACAACTATAATATTATACAATTATAATACAAAATATATTATAATTATGAAAATCAAAATTAATTGTGTTATTAAGAAAACAAATTAATAAATACCATCAGGATAAAACATAGTACTAATAGTAAACTAATAGGTTTGTAAACTTAATTATCGATTGTAAACAATAAAGAGTAGGTTTGGTGAGGTTAACTGTCTTGGCGTTAATTGTCTTGGCGGGATGTAATTAGGAAGATGATCGGCGGGATGCTGATATCGGCTGTGTTTGTACTTGGACTCTGTTGCTTTTTCCGGTTATTTTGTAGTTTTAAGTCCAATTCTGTTGATTATTTTATTCTGTCGTGTTAATAAGAAAAACTGAGAACCCGGCCTCCCAACTGCCGATATCGAAATTTTTCTCGGAAACTTGATATAATTAATACGATTAATGAATATTAAATAAATAATCAACTTACTGAAACATGGATTTGTAACAGACTAACAAACGCCTATATGTATGATAACATTTAGACGTGACATTGTAACTTATGCAAAACACAAAACGCATGTTCCAGTTGTTTCCGTTACCTCACAATAACAATAACAAACTGTTAGCGTGATTTACCTTTCAGTCGACCATTACAACCAATTATTTTTTTTAATGAAATGAAGAAATAAAATAATTGAATATAAACAATTAATAAATATTAACTTAAGAATTATGTTTAGTAACAAAATGAGCATCAAAACAATACCTTTTTAAATATTCATTTACTAAGTCCAACAACTTTACAAGCCCCTCTCAATATTCGAGACATTGTAACTTTAACAACTATAATAACATAGTATATTTTCCTATTTCTAATCCTACAAATCCTCATCGTGTAACCTCAAAGATTTTACAGAGGACTTATCCTTTATCGGACGATTATTCTACCCAATAGCTCAGCGTTTCCCAAACTTTTTAGTTGCGTGGACCACCAATATCGAAAAGAAAACGTCGAGGTCCACTAACTAAATATAAATACACAACAGCAATATTGTAGTGCAGGGGGGCACTAATCACGGCTAAATAGCTTATATTTAGGATCAAAATTGGTGCCTCGATTCACTCCTGGATTAAGCAATATAGCCAGTAGTTTCTAGCAACTGAGTGAATCGAATTGTTTCCACTCATTTTTTTTATCTACTCTGCGTGGTCCAGTCCTATGAAGCCAGCGGTCCATTAGTTGAGACCCGATGTTATAGCTCAGGTATGGGGCAACCTTTGACATATTGTGGGCCAAACTTTAGTGTGCAAATACGTTCGCGGGCCGCGTTTAAAAGTAGTATATTTTAAAGTAGTGTTCGTAATTTTTAGCGATAGATATCAGACATGAAATAATACGACAATGTTATTATAATACAATTTATTAAAATGAAAAAATGAACTGAAAAAAATAGGTACAACATTATAAATAAATCGTTAAATTTGGAATTGTTACAAACTACGAAAGTTAAATAGCGACACCGAAATCAATGAGACACTTGAGCTTTTGGGGAAATTGTTTGGATGTTTGGATTAATTCCACTGATACAAAGACGTAATGAATTTTCCAAATTATCGTCAGTCAGCCTTGTACGATGTTTTCATTTAACTTTCATCGATGAAAAGAACTTTTCGTATTTATAAGTACTGCCAAACGCACAAATCTTTTTTGCGAATTTTCAAAGCTGCGGAAAATGGTCTTCTTCGAGGTATTTTTTGTAGAAATCGCACAACTCCACGCCTTCAAATTTAGATTTTAGGTGTGAGTTTTCTTGAATCTCGATCAACTCCATTTGTAAGTGTATTGGAACATTTTGTACATTACTTTTTGTTGGAATAGCAAATAAATTGAAACAGTCTTCCATGTTTTTGAAATCGCTAAATCTGTACGAAAATTGCTACGACAGTAACTTGAGTAATTCAGCATACTGAGTATAAGCAATATTTCCATACGCAGAGAGCGCAATGAAATGGTAACTGTTACCAGACAGCATATGTGCTGTGCCTCCCACAAGCGGGTTTTGTTCTGAAACGCTTTCAAATGGCTGTACAAATCATTTACTAACTGTTCTTGTTTTTGAAGTTTCAAATTTAAATCATTCAAATGGCCTGTAAGGTCGACCAGAAATGTCACATATCCATTTTGGGTCACTCAATCCAGATATTAGTTTATCTTTTATTTGCATTAAGTCTGCTATCTCATTATTTCTAAGCTCGTAAAACCGTTTCAGCATTTTTCCTTTGCTTAACCACCTGACTTCACAATAATATGTTATGTCATCATATTCAGCTGATATTTTATCAAAAACGCCTTGAACTGACGATGGCTAAGCCCTCGGGATCGAATAAAATTGGTGGTTTTTACTTCCACATTCATAACATCCTGGAGTCGAATGGACTTAGAACACAAGTTCTGTTGGTGTATAATGCAATGAAGGACTATCAAATCATCTTTTTGCACATTTAATTCAATTGCTTTTTCATTCAAAATTCCGATGAAACCTTTACGTAAGCCGACCATAGAAGGTGCACCATCTATGCATACTCCAACTAATTTTGACCATGGGCAAGTCAAAACTTGTGAATGTGGTTCTTTTTAGCGGCTTTAAAGCAAGCAATTCCTCAGTATTAGTAAACTCTTTATCAACACCTCGAATAAAAATAGCCAGTTGAGCTGTATCAGACAAATTGGTGCTCTCGTCTAATGCTAAGGAAAATGATTCAAAACATGCCATACGGTCAGTCAATGTTGTTTTTATATCATTAGCCATCATTTCTATACGTCGGACAACGGTTCGTCTTGACAAATTCATTTTTCTTTTCAGGACACAAAACACTGCAAACTTCTAACATACACTCCTTGATAAATTCTCCTTCGGCAAATGGTTTTAATGACTTTGCCAATTTTCAACTAACTATAAAACTAGCTTTCACAACATCAAGTTGTGTTCATTGTTTATGAAATATTTGCTGCTGCTTTTCTAAATTTTCAGTAAGCTTCTAGATTTTGTCTTTTCTTATTTGTCCTGTTAGTGAGAGCAGCGCAGGATGCTTACCATTGTGCAAGATAAAAAAGGATTCTTCAGTCCATTTTTCTTGACTATAGTCGCATATTGCCTAAAGCTACGTCCACACTACTAGACCGTTGCATAGACCTGGTCTCAGAGACGCGGATTAGTGGGTCTAGCTAGGCGGTTGCGGAGCCGCTGCTGAGACTGATCCCCGTTGCTGAGACCAGCGGGCCGAGACACGGCCAAATCTGAGCAATATTCAACATTATTATTGTCATTATAAATTATGATTAAACATTTTAATAATAATTATTGTAATTATAGATCGTAACTATCATGTGTATACTTAAAATTATAAAATAATTCAATTATGCTAATTATAATATAATTAAATGACCGGTCTTAATTTATTTAGTTAGGTTAAAGTGTTGTGGATCTGATGAGGAATACGTAAATTCAAGTAGTTTTTTATACCTCATTTTTAAATATGCAATGTAAAATTTTTAATTCATTGGTAATTTAAACAAACAAATTAATTGAATTTTCACTTGATCCAAACTATTACAGACCACTCTATTACTATTAGTTTTTTTTTTTTTGTTTTGCTTAATATTGAAGGTTCATTTTAAGTCCTGGATCCGTTTTTATTTGGAATGGAAGGTACTAAAAAGTTTTTCTCGGAAATTTGCCCAAGAGCGGGGGAGGCAACAGTCGTAGTTAAGCTACGTCCACACTATGAGACATTTGCTAGGCAATAGACGAGACAAATCTTAGTCCGTCTCAGCAACGGCCTAAGCAACCGCCTCAGCAACGGTCTAGGAGCAGCCGGATTAGTCTCGTCTAGCGTCCACACTACTATTTCAGTTTCTAGACCAACCTCAGTCAATACACCATGGAGAGCATTGTTTTGTGCGGAATGATTTCTTGCTTTATGCTTATTAAAAATACAAAATAAAATATTTAAACATTTGATTGCCTGTTATTACTTACTTACATTAACCTTCTTACATTTCCCACAATCAACGAATATATGATATTTTTTCAAATTTCAGAAAAAAAACAACAAAACAAATGCGATCAATGAAGAAAATAGTGAAAATCAAAAACTAACTATTTCAGAACTTTTGTATTTTTGAAGAATTTACAAGTTCAGTTTACTTACGTTTCTCAAAGATATAAATTAAAAAATTACAATAAAAGTTTATTTAAAAAATAAACACGTTATATAGAACAGGTTTTTTTTGTTTTGTTTTTTTATACAGCTTCTCAGGGAAATCAGAAAGAATACAAAATTACATTTTAAAAATTACTAGAATTATAAAATTATACTAAAAAATTATTTCTAGGAATGTCGCTTTGTTTTGAACAATCTCATAATCCGTATCAGGCATAATTGCATTTAGCACAGATTTCACGTAACCATTATTCAAATTAAAAAAACCTTTTTTCGGCTGTAATGACGTATAATAAGATAGCACACTGAAATAAATTAAAAATTTACGCAAGAAATAGAAAAGTAAAAACTGATGCAATGATTAAAGGTCGCGCTTATCTGTCATATAAAAATCTAATTTCAGTAATGGTTTAAATAAAGTGCAAGTTCAATTTTTATGCTAGTTTAAATTACCAATGACTCGTCAATTTTATATTTAATAAATAAAAATAAAATATATAAAAAAACGACGAATGGATGATCGTATTTCTCAAATACAAACACTTTTTTTTACCTAACCATTTATTGTAGGAATTTTCGGTCAAGACTGGGTAGAATTGGGTCCAAAGAAGAGGGAAATAAAAGTTTATTCTCAAGAAACTCAGAAAAAATACAAATTTACATTTTAAAAACGACAAGCTACATCATATTATGATTAACAATTATTTCCAGGAAAGTCGCGATATCTTAATCAATTTCATCGTCTTTATCACCTTTAATGGCATTTAGCACAGCTTTCACGTCTAAAGCATTATTCAAATTAAAAATATATTTGTCGATTATAATAATAGAAAATAAGATAGCACAATGAAATAAAATACAAATTTGCAAGAAATAGAAAATTAAAAGACATACAATGATTAAAGGTCGCGTATATCTGGAAAAAAAAAAAAAAACTAATAGCAATAGAGTGGTCTGTAATAGTTTGGATCAAGTGAAAATTCAATTAATTTGTTTGTTTAAATTACCAATGAATTAAAAAATGTTAATTGCATAATTAAAAATGAGGTATAAAAAACTATGTACTTGAATTTACGTTACCTCATCAGACCCACAACACTATAACCTAACTATTTATTGTAGGAACTTTCGGCCAAGACTGTGGTTTGGTTGGGTCGTGAGATGAGGGAAATATTAAAAACGACAAGGATTAAAGAAAGTTAAATGAACATTTTTGCTGCATATCTGACAGATTCGCGCGCCTTTCGTAATGTTAAATAAATTAAGTCCGGTCATATAATTATATTATAATTAACATAATTGAATTATTCTTATACTTTTAAGTATACACATGATAGCTACGATCTATAATTTCAATCATTATTATTAAAATGTATAATCACAATTTATAATGACAATAATAATGTTGAATATTGCTCAGATTTGGCCGTGTCTGGTCCCGCTGGTCTTAAAATTAAGACGTCGTCGATCATGACTGACGTACCTTCCAATCCTGAGAGCAAAACATCCATAGCCTTCTGAAATTTGCTCGGAGCTGAAGCAATGCCAAAAGCCAAACGAGTGTAACGAAACAAACCTTTCTGTCGAAATTGTGAAGATGTCACGTGATTCTTCATCAACCTCATACTGCTGATAAGCAAGAAGAAAGGTCGACTTTGGCAAAGGTTGAACAACCCTGTACTCATTTAAAAATATCCTCTCCACGGGGAAGTGGGTGTTGATCAATGAGAAGGTGGGGATTTACTGTCAATTTGTAATCCCCACATATTCGAATCGACCTATCTTTCTTTAATACTGGAACGATAGGCGAACTCCATGGACTGTAGTCGATTTGCTCGTGAACTGCATCATGAACAAACCAGCCGATCTCTGCATTAACACCAGGTTGCATGGCAAATGGCACAGGTCTTGCTGTCATGAATCTGGGTTTTGCATTAGGTGACAAATCCAATTTAACTTTCCCCTTATTGAACTTGCCCAGGCGATCCGAGAAAACTTCGGGAAATTCCTGCACCGCTTCTTGAAACAACACCGTTGACAACTCATTATTGAAAAACACTGGTTGAGTATCCCTATCATTACCAGGACCTACTATTTTGAACCCAAGATGCTCAAACCACGATCTACCAAGTTATGAAGGCCCAGTAGAGTTTACCACATAAAACGTCATATCTTGATTTTTATACTCGACGGACACATTCACAGCACCCAGTGGCCGAGATTTTTCGTTGAAATACGACATGAAAGTCTTCTTTCCAGTAGGTAACAACGGTAAATGTGCGCATTTTTTTTTTTTGTACATGGAAAGGGACACAATAGTACTCCGGCATCCTGTGTCTATCTGAAAAGGTATTTCAGTATCCCGATTAAGTTTTAGTTTAATGTGATGACCAAATTCCTTATCACCAGAAGCTTCAATGCTATATAACGGTTCTAATAGTTCATCCGGATCTTCTGACACAAAATGAGTTTTTTCTTTATTAGTATGCTTCCTAGTATCAATAGGTTGGGTCTGGGGTCTTTCTGACCAGTCAGACTTGCTATTTCTTGGACAAATTTTTGCCAAATGACCAATACGCAAACATATTTTGCAAGAATAATTTTTGAATTTACAATTTGCAAATTCATGGTTAGTATAACCGCACACAGAACATCGTGTTTTCTCTGCTCCCAACGACCTAGGGTATACTATTTGTGTATTTTTCCTAGAACCAGTACCTTGTGAAAATTCCACTTTACAAAACCCAATCGGTTCTTTTTTAAATTCCAAAAGTCTATTTTGCTGTTCCGTGATTTCTTTATTAGTTGCTATTCGAATTGCATCCATAATCGTAAGCTTTTCAGCGTCCTCTTCAAATAAACGGTCACGAGCGGGACCCTTTTTCATTCCGATCACGAATCTGTCGATCAGCATCTTGTCGAAATAACTGCCGAACTTGCAATTACCCGCCAGATTACGGAGTCGGGCAATCCATTCATTAACATTCTCATTTTGCTCTCACAGCATTATAAAATTTGAAACGTGATGCAAACACAGATTCCGTCTTCGAAAAATAATTATCCAATAAACCAACCAGCGAACTATAGGAAACCGACTCCGGTTTTTCCGGAACCGCTAAATTTGTCAACAACCTGAAAGCGTTTAGAAATGTGTCGCGTTTAAGGTCCTCGGTCTTGAAAAAATGTTTATTCGCTTTAAAAAAACTTTCCATACGCGGCTTGTAAATTTCCCATTCGTTTTGAAGAGAAAACTCTCGTAACTGACCAACGATTACTCCTTCACCCATCTTTAGAACCGTGTTTTCCTTTGAGCAATATGACTTCTAACAATTAAAAGAAAAAAACTCACCCTGCAACTTCTAATCCTCAGTTTACCATTGATCTATTGAGTTGATTATCGATCTCTGGATTACTTCGAAAATATCCCATCCTCGTCGCCATAATTGTAATGTCTTACAACATAAATGAAATACATTGGTATTTAACTTTAGAAAAACCTTTTAATGATCCAGAATCACAATTTTAATAATAATACAAAAACATATGTGTGTTACCAAATATAACATGTGTTGTAACTTATAATCGATACATCGAATACAATATACCACATCTTCAAAACTTATTGATTGGATGTCATTTTTTAACGGGACTAATAAAAAGATATTTACTAATGACGGTACAGTAGTTGTGTGATGTGCTTGTGAAAAAAGGATTTCTTGAGAGAAAAAATTCCAGCTCCATCAACATGTAAAAACAGGTAAATTCACTACTGGCATAGGCGGATCCAGAGGGACGGCACGGGGGCACGTGCCCCCCAGACAGTTTTTTCTTTATTGTGGAGAATCCATTACAGTACATACTTATAGGCAAATCACGTGCTGATAGTTGTGAAAATATATATATATATATATATATATATATATATATATATATATATATATATATATATATATATATATATATAAATATAAATATATATATAGTACTTCACTTATTCGGTGTTCTTATTGACTGCACCCCCCAACCATCTCCTTTACATAAGATCATCCAGTCAACCATTTTCATCTCATATTGTTTAGATAATTTAATAAACCTTTGAAAGCTTTCTATAAATACTACAGGTTTATCTCTAAGTTATTGTTGATTTTTTGTGCCCCCCCCTAGAAAAAAATCCTGGATCCGCTCTTGCGCTTATATAGGCAAAATTAAGGAATAATCTAGAATCGTGCAGTATAAAACAATACAATTGTGAAGCAATAATCTTTTGTTACGCTGCCAGTGAGGCGGCAAACATCAAGGCCTTTGATGATCGCCGCCACTCAGCTTTCTCGCTCGCTTGATTTCGTGAGTATGAGTAAGTAGTGTAATATTTTTTTTAATTGGGTTTTTAAAAATGTCTCGCGGGCCGGTTGTTGCCCACATATGCTAAAGCTTATTGTTCTTCCTTCAAAGTTAGTGGCTACGTTTGACCATTATCAGTAGATTAATAAAAAAAATAATTTCACATAAACCTGCTTGTCATATTAGTAGTACGTATTTAATATTTCAAATGAAAATAGATCTGTATATTAATTAACCCTATTTCACATTTGTCGGCGTTTTTTTTTTTTTTAGAGAAAAAGTTTTTTTTTTTTTTTTAAATTTATTTATTGATATTTACAACTGTATTACAATTATACAACAAGTAAATAGAATGCTTGTTACATAATGACATGAGAATGACAAATAGAGAAACTACCCACTGGTAGTACTCAAATAGAGAAAAAGTAAACATCAGGCTTTGCTTGGACACTTTTCTGGACCCAGTGAGAAAGAAACCCTCAATCAAGAGCTCTGCCACGCATTAGTTGCATCAGGGATTCCTTTATGGAACCTCACCAGGCCACCATTTCGTGACTTTTTATCTAAATATACGAACAAGGTGATAGCTAGTGAAAGTAGTATTAGGAAAAATATGTTAAACAATGTTATTTACAAACAATTGCAGAAGTTAAAGCCAAAATAGGGGAAAATTACATTTTCATAATTGTTGATGTGACAGATCCTAGGGGACTTTATGTGGCCAATATATTGGTAGGAATTTTGGGTGATGTCAGCGAGAAACTTTTTTTAATTTCCTGCAAACAGTTAGATAAAACTAACCATGAAACAATTAGCCGTTTTGTAAACGACAGTTTAAAAATTGTCTCAAATGATAGTCAGATTTCATATAGGGTGCTTTTATTAGTTACATACGCTGCTCCATATATGGTGAAGGCTGGCAAATTTCTAAAAGTATTTATCCCAAATATGATTCACGTGACATGCATGGTTCATGCATGCAATCGCATTGCAGAAAAAATACGAGAAATTTACCAAAACGTTAATAAACTCGTGAACAATGGCAAGAAAATATTTCTTAAAGCCCCTTCAAGAATTAACAAATATAAAGAAAAAATGCCCGAAAAGCCTTTACCCCCAGTCCCTGTTATAACGAGGTGGGGCACATGGCTCGAATCGGTAGTATTTTATGCTGAAAATTTCATTCAGTTTAAAGAAGTAGTGGAAGAAATACAATTAATTGATGAAGCTCAAAGCGTGCAAAAACTTAATCTAATTCTCAATTAGGCAGGCGGCCTTGGGTAGCTCAACTGGTAGAGCGATGTCACGGTGAGACAAAGGTTCCGGGTTCAAATCCCGGCCGAGGGCCTATATTTTCTCTTTAAAAATAGAAATATTTAAAACTAAAAAAGAAATTACCAATAATTATAAAAAAATATAAATAGTAATATGACATTAACATGCAAGTTAATAAGATCCTAAAATTAAATTAATGTTCAAAGAACTTCGTTCTAGTGTATTCATCGCAAAAGTGGAGAGCACGACGACATGGGATCATATGAGAGAAAAGATTTGTCCTCTGCCGGCAGGCGGCCTTGGGTAGCTCAACTGGTAGAGCGATGTCACGATGGATTTGAATGAGAAGAGGGAAGAAGCATGGGGGATATTAAGATGAATGAGCTCCATATGTTGGTGGAGTGGGTAAAGAAAGGAGCAGATGAATGTTTTAGTGAATGAATAGCTGAAATATTAGAAATGAGAGATCTTTTTACCTGGGATTGGACTAAGGATTTGAATTGTAGAAGACTTAAGATGTAGGAAAGTTGTTGAGAGTTGATAGATTGGTATATAATTGAACTGAATAAATATTGCCTATGGACAGAGGGAAAGAGCCACTTATAATAACTTGCCATAAAGGAGGGAAACGAGAAAAGGAAGAAAAATTGAAGAGAAGGATCATAGAGGGACAAATTAATTCATAATTCGCTTTGATCTGTCGAGCACAAACCAGAGGCCACCAAATACCACACAGCAATAGTGAAAGTGGTGTAAGGTAAAAGGTAAAGGAGCTTACAGGTAGGTTGTGCAAGAAGATTCTGAGAATGAACAATAGAATAAATTTAGGGATATGTTATCGTCAGCATATTTGGACAATATGGGGTTCCCAGGAGAGGGTTTGATCAAGAGTGATAACTAGGATTTTAACAAAAGTGCCAAAACTGATGGGGTGATCATTTAGGTTGCAAACGAGAAAAAGTATGGATGGATTTAAGGTGTGAATTGGAACCTATAATTATGATTATTATAATCATGAATGAATAAATTATAATTTTTGAGAAATCCATGGAGGAAACCGGTGATGGGGGGTCTCTATTTACCAAAGATATTACGAAGAATAGAGGCAAATAAGTCAACTATGGAATCAATAATTTCACAAGAATAGATCATTATCATAGACCATCCTATCTAGTGCTCATGCAGTGTGAGGTACAGACTGTGCTTCAAGCCAGTGAAGACCTACCCCCCAGCCCTGAAGAAGACCTACAAAGTAGGTCGAAACGTTGGCTATCAATAAAGTTTTTCTCAAATTATACGAGAAATTCATTGTGACCTCTACCCGGACCAATTTCTTCCACATATATTATCAAGGTCAACAATTATCATTCAATAGGAATATATTTCATTCCAATTCAGATGTTTAAAGGAAGGTGAATGCTTCTAGGTCCCAGGAGATGATGGTTCTAGGGAGGATTGTTGGAGCTTGAATATTATACATAATTTGGATTAAGACACGAGAGGAATAAAACAAAACAAGCAGTTGAGGGAAGGAAAGAACATTCTGTGGTGAATCGATGACTACAGATCTAGCCAGGTGTCTAATGGATGAGTGGGACAAAACGGAACCATAGAGAGGTTTTAAGAGTATACAATGTCTTTTAGGAGTTTAGAAATTTAAAGAAGTGGTTTCCTTTGTTGTTGATATAAATATTTCTATCAAATAGTCCAAGCAGGATTTCTTTCTCAATTTAAGATATTGTTAATCATGGAATTACTATATAAAAATTAACAACTAGATAAAAATCCATTAATAAAGATCTCATCAATATTTATAATGTTATATTAATGATTATAGCAGTTATATTGAACTGATGAAATAAAATGAATAGGTTTTTAAATTAAATTATGGGGTCTTATGACATGAAATGTTGTTTTTTATTTATTTATTCAGTGGACTTCTGTTGTTTACCATGGTTACTTGACTTATTGCTCTTATGAATCCTCTCTTTTTTTACAATATTTACATCACTACAATTGAACGAACATTGTTTAGTATGGCATCAAATATGACCATCCATACTTTGCGTTTTTTTGAATTTTGGAGGTATTATTCTTTACGAATTTATTCCAGGTGGATGCTCTATGAATTCTTAACTCTACTGGGAATAACTGGAAAGATTGTACACGAAGTTGTCAGAATGTTATCCTGCTTTGATCAACCGAAAAGGGCCCGGATTTTGGCACCACTTAAGAGCTTCCTCGAGCAAAACACCAAAAAAATATAATAAATTGGCATAGAATGATACTCAAGAAAGCTGATTTAACACTGACTTAATTTCAATTATTATAACTATAAAAAAACTATTAACATGTGTTTACGAAATGGTTTAGGATATAAGTCCCCACTTAAGATCTAATATATATATATTACAACTTAAAGAATTTTGGCGCCATGTGTTGGCTTTTCCAGGCCAACCTGCTTGAAGTCAACAGGTACACGAAGACCTATATATCCTCCTCCTAAGCACACCGTCCATGGATCACAGCATGATTATCAATCTTAGTAAACGGCGTAAGGTTATCGCACCTAACCCGGTCTTTGTTAGTTGCCTCCAGTAGGCTGGTGGGTCTCACATGCCCGTGAGGAGGGAAGATAATCATATGCAGAACTCGAATAGAAATATATATATATTTTTTTTTTCTCCCCTCTTCTTCTATTTGCTTGATACATTCAGTTAAATCTTTTTAAAATAAGTTATTATAGTTGTTTTTTTTTCTTTCATTATTTTTAGTTGTTTTTCACAAAATTTGTATATATGTAACTATTAATTACATATATACAACTTAATAAAATTACTTTCTTTATAATTATTGTCATCTTATTTATATATATTTCTCTTTCTTTCAATCTGTTTTAAAAAAAAAAAATTGATATTGGAGCTTATCTTTATTTTCATTTATTAATAAATTAATTGTAACTTTATTCTTCTCTGAGACATTATAGTTTATATTTTGTATTTTTATTCTAAAGGAACTAGTCCCAGAATAAATAAAGATTTTATTATTATTTCCACCAACTTTGACTGTGATATACAATGCCCCTTGGTGAAAGGCATAAACATCAAACAATAAGTTAAAAATCTCCCTTCCACGCATAGACAATATTTTCCCGTATCTTACCTAAAATCAACCATCTACTCCCATCCTTGACCCACTCAAACAAGACCCCCCCCCCTCTTTCTGACCACTATATCCAACTCCATAGAACATTTAAACGTTCCTTTCTTGCCTGTCTTACAACCCTTTGTAATTTCTTCTTTCAATCAAATCCTTTTTTTATAATGAGGGGACATGGTTTGAAGAACTCGAGGAAGATGTGACAGTGAGGGGTCTTCCAAGTAAAGATTGGAAAGATAGAGAACTGTGGGAGAAATTGACTTGACGATAACCCTACACTGAGAAAAGCTGGATGAAGAAGAAAGAAAAAGAAGAAGGGAATTTGGTTTTTGTTATATATTTTTTTTTTAATCATCAACAATTACATTTGCAAATAAACTTCTTAATTTTTTATAAATAACTTTATTTGAAATAATGTATGAACTTATTAAGTTTAATTATTTGATGTTTTTCCAGAAGTTTTTTCAGGTATTTACGTAGAGGGAACTTATTCTAAATGGGCCTTGCCCCAGAATAATTTCCCCCCCTCAGCTATGACTATTATACGGAGACATATAAGATTCAAGTTTTCATATTAGTTATAAAATTA
Source organism: Arma custos (assembly GCA_037127475.1). Classification (NCBI taxonomy): domain Eukaryota; kingdom Metazoa; phylum Arthropoda; class Insecta; order Hemiptera; family Pentatomidae; genus Arma; species Arma custos. The sequence continues at coordinate 52,784,503 of CM073761.1, forward strand.
AACTCCCACTGTCATATCAGGTAATACCTGTAAACATTCAGTATTTTTCTATCCTTATAAACAACTTTAAATGGATCTAATACCTAATTACATTACCATTATTAATGGTCCCATACTTAAAGAAGAACATTTAATACAACTATGACATTTCTGAAATTTTAAATAAATTTGTGTCAATCCTTCTTAAATGTTAGGCAAATTGCATTTATTAATAAATAAATATAAACCACTTATCATTTGAATCATCTTTAGAAGTTTTGAAATTTTTAATTGTTTTTTCATAATTTATTTGTGCCAAGCCAGAACCACACAGATATGTTTAGAAATTACTACTACTCAATAAATAATCTTGAAAGATCAGGCCCCAAGTTGCCTAAAGAAAGAATTCATAAACAAAAGGATTTCAGAATTAATATTATTAATGTGTTTTGGCCAAATAGTTTTCTGTCAAGTTTCACTCCTAAATATTTTAGAATGTCTGTTTATCCAATTAAAAAACCATTTACATTTTTTTCTCATAATATAGGCACATTTTTACGCATTTAAATTTAGCTATATTTTGCCTCTTTCTATAAAAGTATTTAACATATTGTTCGCTCAGGCCACTAATTCTGCACACAAATTCGATTGAATGAGAAGTAAGATACAGCCTGTCCTGTCTGAAGCAGGACAGTACTCGCATTGTACTATCGAGTTGTACAAGAATTCCGACTGTCACCTTAGCACCATTGTTTAGTATCAATTCTCAATTTATCACATGACAATTTAACACTTTTTCATTCTTCATATTACAGTTACAACAATAGTTTAATGAAATTTTCGCCCTTCAAAATGGATGTCAGAAGATTAACAAAACGCTCCAATCTTTTAGTGTTACTCCTAATCATTAAATTAATGATTAAATTAATAATTAAATGTCATTACCCCAGAAACTCATGATGGATGGTTACTAACAATAAACTCGGCTTAATTACATCAAAACACAAGAACTGATAGCTCAACAAAATATTTTCAAATACTAACGATATCCAGTATCCATCGGCTTGAGTCATAGGCTGATAAGAAGGAGGTGTGGTTGACTTATTTCTAGTGTTCGGGTTAAGGAAGGTTTGGAAAGGTCCCAGTTATGTAGGCCTCACCTGCATCAACAATTTCCCAAGCCATTTCTTCCCCTTTTCTCTATTGAAAAAAAAACCAAACTGTCTGCATGAATTTAAATTCAATAAAAAAAGGTGTGAACAGAGATCAGATATCTGCTAAATGTTAATATTATTGTTAAGTAGGCCTTTGCTGTTTTAACTTTTTGTATATTTTCTCTATTAAATTATTACTTAAATAACTAATAATTAACTAAATTTAATTACTACCTTCATAATTTTTGTTATTTCTTTTTGAGATATAGTTAATCTGGAAAAGAATACAATGATTTTCAGCAAGGGAGAAATTTATTTTAATGTTTTATTAAAACTTTGTACTATTTTTTATTAAACATGTATTAAATTTGTATTTTTTTCCTCAATACTAACATTACTACAGAAAATTGGATCAATTCCTACCACAAGTTCTAACTTTTATTTTTTTAACTCTGATAATCTCGAAAATAAAACAATCGTCATTCCTGTCAATGGGAATTGTGAAAAATGTGTATATATATGTATTGATTCTGAAGAACTGAACATCTTTATAATCATTTACCTGTTTAGCTGATAATTAAACCTGATTATTGTGTATAAGTTAGTCCACAGTATAATTTATATCTTGTGTTGGAAGAGAAGTAGTGGTGGGAAAGAAGATCTCTCTTCTACAAAAAATTCCCTCCGAAACTAATGTAAATATAAACACAATGTATAAGGCAGCGATGCCACCTAATCAGTACATGACTCAGGCTGATTGATACCAAATATTCTAAACAATCACCGAAGCATGATTGCAGAAGAAATAATGAATTCTCATGTTCTCTTCATAATTAAAGTTAGCTCAATACATAGAAAACAATCAAATAAGATTAAGAAAGAAATTATGAAAATCATGATAAGAGTAAGAGAAAATTATGAAAAGACATAATAATTGATTGTTAGAAAACTACCTTGAGTTAATGAAGCCAATAGTGTATCATGAACATCAGAGTAATCAATGTTTCTGTCAATTTTCTTCTTTTTGCGTGCTCCAGAACCTTTTATAAGCAATTCATACTGAGCAGAACATTGTTTTGCTGAAAACCATTCATCACTTCTGCTATCATACTGAATAAAAGTAGAGATTGTCTCATGTAACTGCTTAGTATATCTACTAATAGCAACCCTAAAACAACAGTTAAATGTGATTAATCAGTCACATCACTAGCATAATAACAATTAGCAATTTACTTAAATTTCAACAGAAAATATCAACTTACCAATTTTGGTCAGTAAAACTAGTTTTAAGTTTTGTGACTGCCGACATTAGGCATAATTTGTCAAACGTATTCCAAACTTCCAACTGGAATTTCTTCATAGTGATCGCCTTTATACACTAATCACACTTTATAACATAAATGATTCAGTTTTAATAGAAACAGTAGAACAAACCAAGTCACCAGGACTGACGAACACAAAATCACAAATAAATAGAATGGATAAAGCACAAACTGTAAAAAGGAGTAACTAAGAATTGATGGTACATCACACCAAGACAGTTGAACAAATACATATTATATTTAATAATTGGTATATACTGTAAAAAAAAAATGAACCCGTAAGTATATAACAGAATAACTATAACTACTGCCACTTATAGACAAATGAAGATCTTATTAGTTCGCCTTTCAGTATGTAAACACGAAAACTTAAATGAAGTAACAACATAAACAATTCGGCCTTTGACTCAAATGTTCTAACTATTCACCAAGGAGGTATTTCTTGAAGAGCCATTGCTTCGGTCGCTAATTGTTATTTAAAATAATTATTAAATTGATATTTAATATTTTTTATATTGAATTATTCAATAATTTTAGTTATTAACTATATTAAAAATAAATAATTGGTTACAATGGTGGATCGAAAAGCGAATCATGTAAGCTTTGTTATTGTTATCGTCAGTTAGCGGATAGAGTAACGCATGATATTCCTAACGAAATAAGGTTAATATTTACCTTTTGTCAGATAAAGAACGTTACCGCACAAAGAACTTAAAAAAACTTTATTGGTAAAAACGAACAATTTACACAAGCAGAACTACACTATAAACTAGTATAATAGACTAACTATATCTGACTATCTGTACAAAAAGTTTCTCCCAGCGTTAAGTGTTTGATAGTAGCTTGAATGTTGTTTTGTTTGTAAATGGATTGTTTGGGACACGCATTTTCCTAGATTGATTTCTAGCCGTTATATCCCCTTTATTCTTCATTTTTCTTTAATTGTTATTTGAATATTCATTGTAAGACATTCTCTCAAGGTAGACAGCAAAGAAGAAGCACTCGAAGAACAAATCAAAGAGTTGTTTTTTTTTGTGTTTTTTTATGGCATTGGATTCTTTCATTCATCCATACAGCCAGCTGTGTATTTATTATTTGTTAATTTAGATGCCAACAGCACGCGGATTTCCCCAGATGGTTACCGCCTGTTTTTCCCAGGCGGTCACCCATCCAAGTGCTAACCACGCCCGACGTTGCTTAACTTCGGTGATCTGACGGGAACCGGTGTGTTCAACGTGGTATGGCCGTTGGCAAATCAAAGAGTTGTCATCAGAAATCAGATAGCTACCTAAACTCTAGCATTCGTCTCAAACCCAACTACAGTTAAAATTATGTAAAATAATGGTAGGCTTTCCAGAATATGTTCAACCTGGAAGAAATTTGTTTCTACTGTCATGAAAGCTAAACGCGCAGCAACTCATTTGGAGAAACGACAGAAGCAAGATTTATTGTAGACCTGCTTTGTCAAACACGGGATACATTTTATGAGGCACCAGACTCTGGAATTCCTTCTGGTTAAGAAGCAACCACATCTCTAGTCAATTATTCAGTATCCAAGACAAGCAATAAGGCGCTTTTTAATTTGCCACCAATCACACTACCAACCTCTGATGGTGACTTTTCTTATTGAGTATCATATGAAGATATCTTTATGTCGTTATTTCCTGGTAATAATAACTTATGGTACTAGTTCTGCAGGTGGTCGCTTCGAGACAACTCACAAGTTGAAACTTATCATTGAACCCTCAAAAATAAAAATAATTTTATGACTGATTGTACATAGATTAAAGAACCGACTTACACTTACTGTTTATCTTACATCATTAGGCGCATATTACATTATAATACATTAGGCGCAGGTTGTCGCTTCGAGTTGAGTTACAAGTTTTAACTGTTTGTTTATTTTTAATTTGTTCCAAAAATACAAGTCATCGTGAGCTTTAGTATGGAAATGAGAATATAGTTATGGATATTTAGTGCACCAATTCAAAAATTTCATTAATTTACAGTAGTTCTAAGAAAGGCTTAGCTTTTCAATCATTGACAGGGATTCCAATGGCAGCTGAATCATATCTACAAGCATGGGAGGTTTCATGCTAGAAGTATTAAAATAAACTTGTATAGGATAATTATCGCAATGATATTTATTATTACAAACCGATATTTAAGATTACGCTCTCTGCACCTGTACAATTTCCAACACTATACAGGAATTTGTTTTGGGTTAACGTGAATTAACGTTTTACCTCTGCGGCTTGATGAAACGAACAATGTCGGACTCTTGATTGAACTCTCTTAGTTATTGGTTAGTCCTTTTTCACCACGACTGCCAACTTTTCGTAGCTCCATCGATTCTTGCAAGGATCCTCCTTTTAAACATTAATAGTGCGAACGTGCCTGTATTTTGCCCCTGTTATGTCTGTAAAATAAGCACGCATTTGATATAATGGAATAACTGTATTGAATAAAATAGTTACAGACACAAAGAAACAACTAGGAATTGGCTATGGTGTAAAACTTGCAACTGCAACTGTAGGTAGTGTAGACTTGTTCTCATTAACTGGTTTGCATGATGGAATTGGGTTAAGACTTTTCAGAATGTTTCCTAGTTAAGCAGGACTTCCTATGTGGTCTGTTTTTTGTTTTGTTTAGGAATCATCTTCTGTTTTACATCGTTCAACCACTTTTCATTGACAGTGTCAGGAGCACTGAATGTTGCTGGTAACTAACATTTCGAAGCATAGATGATATAAGTTTGATGAAAAGTTCATTTCATGATGAAATTATTACCGACATTACAGTACATCTCCCATAATTATACTATTATTTCCGTACTAAAGCACACGATTGTTTGTATTTTTAGAGAATATGAAAAAGGAAACGAATGAAAAGTTAAAACTTGTAGTGACTAAACTCGAAGCGACAACCTGTGGAACTGATACCCCACTTTTTGGGATATGGGTGAAGCTTGTTACCAGATTATCAATTCTTTTTTTAATCGTTCTCTGTGCTTTTTAAATGTTTCCTCTTTTGAATCGAAACTTTCGAAAGGTACAATAAAACTTACCGGTGCGCTGGACTGTTGCGATGATTAGGCTTTTAAATGTTCGCTAATTTAATAAATGAATTTGACTCTCTTGAACCATGTTTAATATTTAAGCAACTGTTGAAAAAAATCGTATTTGAATAGCATTATAACCCAGAATTTAATTGAATATTTAAAGAAAATCGAGATAAATTAAATGTAAAATCTCGTTGCCGATTGTGGATACATCGTATAATGTTTTGATATCTAAAATATCTAAAATAATTAATCATAATACATCTTTGCCAATTTGTATATCTTTAAATAAGAACGGATTTGATATAATAGAATAACTGCAAGGTAAGTATATGTACACAGTAAATGGCGTCCATGAAAACAACTCGTGAATAATGGCGCAAGTCGTCTGCGAACGTGCGAATCGGTAGAGGGGTTGTTAACGGACACAACAGCCCCACTTCAGCATAATCATAAAAAATAAATGATTTAATGAAAAATAAAAAGGTGTTCCAACTGAAATACGTGCTACTTAAGAGGTAACTTACTGCAGGAACAGTATATAATGCTACTCTGCAAGTCGAATATGACTTCCTTTCTTTAAGCAGGTTTTATCTCAAAACTTTATTGTCGGGTAAGGTTAAGCGCCATTGCGGATTGTAAGAAGTTGTTAACCCAAAGCGACAGCGTGCATGCGTATTTGGTGTAAACCAAAGTGAAGTAACTAAACTAACGTATAGTACTAAACTAAAGTTTAGTTTGAGATGAAAAAGGAACTGAGTTATCCGGATATATTTAGGAGATATATCAATAATTTAAAATATAGTAGAATGTTAGCGTAATTTTATATTAGCAAACATTAGTTAGGGTTATTGTAAAACACTTTATATTATTTCTGTGATGATTTATTATCATTCTAGCAGTTATAATCTACTGTAACCTTTTAAAATATTCATATGATCATTGTGAATAATAAATCCTAGTTTTCGTAAAAAGGTTTATTTTCATTACAATTTATTATTCACAATGGACAAATTTCTGAAACCGGATAAGTTCGACGGAGATCCACACTCCCCTGCAGCTGCTCAGGAGTGGAATTACTGGCTGAAGACGTTCGAAAATTTCATCGCGGCTTTAGGCACGATTGATGATCGAGGTAAGTTGAGCTTGCTTACTAATCACATCTCACATACTTTTTACCAATTAATTGCCGATAAGGACATGTACGCGACAGCTATTGAAACACTAAAAGCTACGTACGTGAAACCAATAAACGAAATTTTCTCAAGACATAAACTGGCATCCCGTAAGCAGTCTCCAGATGAGACAATTGATCTATACCACCAAGCGTTGCAACAGTTGAGTAAAAACTGTGAGTTTGCGGACGTTGATGCAGAAACACATCGGAAAACTTACGTCCGTGACTCGTTCATTCGCGGCCTCAGTTCAAACCAGATAAGGCTGCGACTATTGGAATTTAACAAGCTAACTCTCGATGAGGCTAACTGGCGTTTGAGGCAAATTTGGCAGCAACTAGGCCCAGGGACTCGAATTTCAAAAATAAAAAATGCTATTTTTGTGGTCGGCAGCGACATAATACTCTTCAGTAGTGCCCCGCTTTAAATGATACATGCGAAAGATGCCAGAAGACGGGTCATTAGAAGTCTGTCTGCAGATCAGCTAAAAAAGCTCCCTCATCAGCCGCACTCGTTGCAGCCTCTACTGTCCTCGACAAAGCTAAAGTGCAAGTTCTGGTAAATTCCAATCCTACCTTTGCTTTGATTCATACAGGGAGCTCCGAGACATTTATATCACAGTGTTTTGCGAAAAGCTGTAACCTGAAAATGTACCCTACAATTGGTAGAGTCTCCATGGCTTCAACATCCCTCAGCAAGCCTATTTCTAATTACAGTGTAGCTCATTTGTAGTTGATGGGTCACCGTTATCCTAAAACAAAATTCAGTGTATTACTCGATTCTTGTGCTATTGTTATTGTTGGACATGATCTACTAAAACAACACTCTGAACTCAAGGTTACCTTTGGGGGAATCAAACCTCCATTGACTATCAGTTATCTGGCTCCAGCAAAGATAAAGCCTCCTCCCCTTTTTGAATTTTTAACTAACGACGTCGAACCCATAATCACGAAATCTCGGAAACACTCTTTACAAAAATCTCGGAAACAAACTATACAAAAAAAAACGACGCCGATTTCATGAAGAAAGAAATTGAAAAACTGCTTGCTGATCGGATTATTGAAGAAAGTAGGTCTCTCTGGAGGGCACAAGCGTTCGTCGTAAAAAACGAGAGCCATAAAAAGCGGATGGTCGTAGATTATTCCCAAACCATTAATCGGTTCACGCACCTTGACGCATATCATGAGGCATGTGGCTGTTTGTATCAATTTCGACGCCTAGCTTTTGGATTGACAGATGGAGTATCCACCTTCCAGCGGGTGATGGATGACTTTATTACTCACAAAAAACTTGAGAAAACGTATGCTTACCTGGATGATGTAACGGTGTGTGGTCGGAATCAGGATGAACACGATAAAAATCTCAAGCGCTTCTCTGATGCAGTCAAAAAATATGGTTTCACAATCAATCAAGAAAAAAGCAAGTACTCACTAACTTCAATAAATTTGCTTGGTTATAAAATCGGAAGTGGGACCATATCTCCTGACCCTGAACGTCTAAAGCCGCTGCTCAATCTTCCACCTCCAGACAGTCGGAAGGCCCTTGAGCGGACGGACAATCGGAATTCTCGCGCACTATTCTAGATGGGTCCCTAACTATTCGGACAAAGTCTAACGGCTTCTTAACTCAAAAACCTTCCCCTTGACTCCTGAAGCTATATCTGACTTCGACCAACTCAAAACTGAGATCTCTAAGGCAATAGTGAGTACGATTGATGACTTGGAGCCATTCTTAGTTGAAACGGATGCCTCTGATTTCTCGATTTCAGCTGTTCTATCGCAGTTTGGACGGCCAGTTGCATTCTTTTCTCAAAAGCTGAGCAACAGCGAGCGTAAACATTCAGCCGTTGAGAAGGAGGCTTATGCTGTTGTCAGTGCCCTTAAAAAATTGAGACATTTCTTACTCGGAAGGTTTTTCAAAATTATTCAAAACGCTCTGTATCGTTCATGTTTGATATGAAACATCAGAATAAAATAAAAAATGAGAAGATACAGAGGTGGCGGTTGGAGATGTCATGTTACAATTATGAAATAATTTACAGGCCGGGAAAATATAATCAAGTAGCAGATACATTCTCCAGGGTATGTAACGCAACCCAAATTGAAAAATTATATTCACTATACTGCGACTTATGCCACCCTGGGGTGACTAGAATGATCCACTGGGTAAGAACTCATAATTTACCCTATTCAGTAGAGGATGTCAAAAGGATGACGGCATCGTGCCCGTCCTGCAATGTCTTAAAACCTCAATTTTACAAAAACTCGAAGTCTACTCTTGTTAAGGCGACGCATCCGTTCGAGAGAATCAGCATGGACTTCAAGGGCCCCCTTCCGTCAAAAGCAAGGAACAAATGCCTCTTAACGATTGTCGATGAATACTCTAGGTTTCCATTCGCCTACCCGTGTCCCAATATGAACTCATCAACAGTAATTGACTCCCTTGTTGACTTATTCACCACATTTGGTCTACCTTCGTATGTGCACAGTGACCGAGGAACCTCATTCGCATCCAGGGAGCTACAATAATTTCTTCACAGTAGGGGAGTAGCCACTTCCATGTCGCCGCCTTATAACCCTACAGGAAATGGCCAAATTGAACGAGAAAATGGCACGATTTGGCGCACTGTATCTCTTGCTCTTGAACATAGGAAGCTGGATCCATCGAATTTGGAATTGGTGCTCCCTGATGCTCTTCACTCAATTCGATCCCTGTTGTGCACAGCAACCAACAAGACATCTCATGAGAGAATGTTTCGACACAACAGACGACCTTCTTACGGCATTTCACTCCCGACTTGGCTTTCACCTTCACAGAAAGCTTTGATGAAAAAACAGATACGAAGAAGTAAATTCGATCCATTGGTCGAGGAAGTTGACATTCTTGAAGTCAATCCACAGTATGCCAGGGTACGCCTCGGAGACGGGCGAGAGACGACAGTATCGTTGAAACATTTAGCACCTCAAGGTGGGACGATCACTGAGACAGAACCAGAGGAAATTGAGCCGAAGCTCGAGCCAACTGGGCAACAGGAGCCGGAACCTGCAAGAACCCTTCAACATCAAGATACCCAGGATACAGGACACAGGATAAACAAAGAAGCTCAGCCTCATGAAAATTCTCTGCGACGCTCTACTAGAGAGCACCGCGCGCCTTCCCGATTGAAGGACTATGAACTAAAATTTTAATAGGACGGAAGAATGTGATGATTTATTATCATTCTAGTAGTTATAACCTATTGTAACCTTTTAGAATATTCATATGATCATTGTGAATAATAAAGCCTAGTTTTCGTAAAAAGGTTTATTTTCATTACACTTTCATTCATAAAATTCAGATTCTTTCATTATTTTAGGCTATGATAAAAAAAAAAAAAACTTGAAATCCTTGATGCATTTCAAACTTTTTTTTCGAACGAGTTATGTTCGTAACAAAACACAGTTTTACAGTGCTGATTTATATTCTCTGTATGAAATCAAATACCAATAAATACAAGATAAAATAATTAAGAAGAAGAAAATATAAATGATTTTTATATGACAATATGAATTTATTCTTAAGAAATCAAATCAAGAAAGGTGTGAATTCGGAATTGAATATGGTACAAATTGTTTGTAATCTTTCACTGTTACCGACTTTTCCCCAATAAATTAGATTTGTTGAATCGAAATACTCAGCACAATTAGGCGTACCAACATTTCAGGTACTTTAAGAACTAAAATTGATATTTTTTTACTTTTATCTCACTATGTCATCATTTCTCATTGTATGTATCATATTCTCCGGTGTTTTTCAGATCATAGTCGACTGTCTAGTGTCTCACCCAATCGATTCAAATCTCCATCATGTCTAGAGTATTAACTACTTGTCAAGTTAACACACAATCCCTCCCAGCTCACTTTGATGAATTCCTACAATATTTCACCCAAAATTTTTATCATATCATCGCCATTTCCGAAACCTGGCTCAAACCTTACATCCCATCCTCCTCTGTCTCCCTACCTAGCTATGCCCTTCTCCGTCACGACCGGTTTGGCCGGACTGGCGGCGGTGTAGCTATGTATGTACACAATAGTCTTAAAGCCCGAATCCTCAATTCCTCTCCCTCTTCCGATCATCCGCAAGTAGAATTCCTTATCGTCGAGATTTCCACCAATATTTCCCATCTTCTATATGTCGTTATATACCATCCTCCTCTAGTTCCTTTTGATCCATGTTTCGAATCAAGCCTATTCAACTTTATCCCTCTCTATACCAAAATAATCATTTCCGGTGACCTGAATACCAATTTCCTTTCTGACTCAACTGACAAATCCCATCTGGAAAATCTATTCTTCTCCCTTCACCTCTATATAGTTCCTTTCTCAGCAACTCATCATACCCTCAGGTCTGACACCTGGTTAGATCTGTACATAATAGACTCCTCGCAAAACCTTCTTTCCGCCTCTCAATCGCCAGTTTCCTTCCTGATCCAAATAACATATAATATCCAAACTCCCGTGATTCAACCTAGATCCGTAACTTTTCGCCAACTAGATACCCTCACCCGTGAAAAAATCCTGCCTGATCTCGAAACCTTAGATTGGAATGAAATATATTCCTCTCCTTCCATCGATTCCATGGTTGATATTCTTACTTCTAACCTCCTTTACATCCTTGATCTCCATGCCCCTCTCAAAACTACTACCTTTCGACGCCGTCCCGCTCCCTGGATGTGTCAGGACATCAAGGACCTACAGAAAAGGCGTGACGCTGCCCGCAGGCGCTTTCGACGAACCAGATTGGACGACGACTATCAAGCGTTTAGGGTGCTCCGCAACCTGACACAGGCAAGGATATGACGTGCTAAATCTTCCTACTTTCACGAAGCCCTCTCCTCTGCTCCTGACTCTAAATCCAAATGGCTAATCCTTCGCAAACTTTCTCTCTGTGAATCTTCCAGATCATCTTCCTCACCGGCTTTTCCTGCCTCACCCGACGAATTAAATTCATATTTCATCTCTGCTTCCTGTGCACCCGTCCCATCCTCTTTCAACTACCACACCAATGCATCCTTCAATGATAAAAACTTTTACTTCCCTGACATTTCCCCAACAGACCTTATTTCCGCAGTAATGAAATCCCACACCAACTCCATTGGTCCAGATGGAATTCCTGCCAAATTATTAAAATTATGCCTCCCTGTAATTCTCCCAGTTCTCCTCTTCATTTATAACTTCTCCCTACAGAATTCTATCTTCCCTACCTCTTGGAAAAAAGCCATTGTCATTCCCTTGAATAAAAAATCCAATCCATCCTCACCGGAAGATTTCCGCCCTATCTCTATTCTTTCCAATCTGTCAAAACCCCTAGAAAGACTCGTACAATCCCAAATTTCCAGCTTCCTTGAAGATTCCAACCAAATCGATCCCCTTAAATCTGGTTTTCGCCCTGGCTACTCCACGCAATCTGCCCTAATTAAAATCATCTCTGACATTCATACAGCCATAGATAATAAAAAGTTAACTGTCCTTATACTCCTCGACTTCTCCAAAGCCTTCGATTCCATTAATCATTACATCCTTTTTTCCAAATTAAAATCCTTATCCTTTTCCAACTCTCCAATCTCTTTGTTTCAATCTTTCCTCTGCCATCGTACCCAAGCAGTTTCCGTTCCGAATCAACCTCTATCATCATATCTCACCCTGTCCTCCGGAGTCGCTCAAGGCTCAAGCATATCTCCTCTCCTCTTCAGTGCCTATATTAATGACATCCTTCAATCAATCCATCATTGTTCTCACCATCTATATGCAGACGACTCCCAGATCTATCTATCCTTCTCTCCCTCTGAGTCATTGCTAGCATTTGCCAAGATCCAGGAAGACCTAGATGGAATCTGTGCCTGGGCTAACTCCAATGGATTAAGGTTAAATGCTGCTAAGACTCAGGCCATTGTCCTTGGCTCTAAATCCCTCCTCAACTCTAATACCCAATATCCCACATTATACCTAAATGAACACCCTATCACTTTCTACTCCTCAGTTAAAAACTTGGGTTTCATAATGGATCAAACCCTGTCCTGGAATGACCATATTTCCCATATCTCCCGAAGATCAATTGCAACCCTAAAACTGTTCCATCGCTTTCGCCATCTCCTACCCAAGCCTACACGCAGACTCCTAGTTTCTTCCCTCATCTTTCCCCACTTTGATTATGGCTGTGTGGTGTATGGTGGCCTCTCGGTCGATCTCAATAAGAGGATAAAGAAAATAATGAACTGTTTCGTTCGTTTTGTATATGGGACACCGAAGCGTTCCCATGTTTCCCACCACTACGCCGAGGTAGGGTGGCTCTTCCCCTCCTTCCGAAGACAATATTTCCTTGGAACATTCCTGTATCAAATAATCAATAGTCACCGTCCTTCCTATACCTATAATCTCCTTCAATTCAAGCCTTCCATACACTCCCTCACCACCAGATCTCGACCTTCCGACCTTTATACCCCTTTTTATAGAACTGCCTCATTCCAAAACTCCTTTGTTGCCCGTTCAGCCACTTTCTGGAATTCCCTGCCTCCCAATATCCGTCATGCTCCTTCCCTCTCTTCATTTAAAACTCTACTATTCAACCTCCTCCTCACGAAACAGTCAGACACTAGTTAACTTTGTATCATTCAAAAAGTTCTTATCATATTTTATTTTATTTACCTTTTTTCTTTTTTCACTTTTTATCCAGAGAATATTCTATTTTTGTTTATAATAATAATAACGCTACCTGAATTCATATATAAAACCCTGAGAACAGTTTTATCAAATGATTTAGGTCTCTTGCCTGTTACATATAGATAATGTATAAATTTTAAGAAAATCTCATTTGGCAGCAGGTTTAAGTAGTTTGTAACTATTATTTTCCAAAGGATATATTTCCTATATAGCTAACGAGGACTCTAATTTTTCTTAGCAATGTGTTTTTTTTTTGTTTTGTTTTATTCTCTTCTTATTCTTATATACTTTTCATCTACTTATTGCATTTAATTATATAGTATCTTTTTATTTACTCATTTCATTTAATTATGTATTATCTTATTTTCCTCTTGTTTTCTCTTTAATTAGATATTTAATTTAATTCTGGCCAGAGAAAAAATTATTACTTATGTAACTCTGTTCATTTATGTTATTCTTAAGGGACATAGTCCCAGAATAAAGTTTTCTTTCTATCTATCTATGTATCTATGTCTTAATGATTGCTATCTTTTTTATCGAATAATATAATTTTGTAAAATACGTATCTTAATTTCCTTTATTAATAAGCTCCCATCTTATTGATGTTTTCCCCTAATGGCATGTAGTTTCTGTTTCTGGAAATCGTATCCACTTCAACTTTAATTTTTGAACGTCATTATTACAGTTTACTGATATCAGTAAGATAATTCTTCTTGGCACTGTACCTCTTTTCGATTGTAACCGCACCTTGTTTTTGTTAAGCTTGTTTTATTTAACTTAGTTACCGCCCAACACATCCTTTTGTACAATGTAACGGCGGATTTCAAAAATTAACACAATTTTTATTTTAATGCAATCGACATTGAGTTTTTTTGTTTTTAATTACTTCAAACAACGTTTTGTGGTTTTCTCAAGATGAGGTAAATATCTATGTTGGGCGTCAATGAGTGTGATGAGTCTTCTAGTCTGATCTAGTCATTATAATATATTTCACAATGTCATTATTTAGTTAAGATATGTCATGATGAATGTATTTTAAATTAGCAGCAATGCCATTACTTATAATTTATTCTATGTTCTTATAGAAAAAGTGTTTCTTAATACTCAAATGTTGATTGTTGATTTATTCCCAGTACATGGCTCATTAGAGCATATAATGGTTTATTGTTTTAAGCAATTAATTGTAATAATAATTATTAAATGAAATACATTATTACAGTGGACATAAATGTATTGAGGTTAAACCTTTTTATTTCTCGTTCAGTTATTCAGTTGGAATATTAGTTTTTTTTCAGGTTTTAACTTCATGCTTAATGTTAAGCCAATGTCTATGTTTAAACCATTATACAACCCCATCATTAATTAATACATAATTAAAATTGTTTAGTATATATTAAGACATTGCTCCAAATTTATTTCCATCAGAATCAAGCCTTGACTAAGACGATATGGTGTAATCAATGAGTGTTTAGAATCGTTCCTTAATTCCTATTACAATTCATTGGTACACAGACTCACACACACACTCACCGTTTTGATGAAATACTTTTTCAGATCCTTTATATATTTCTTCCTTTATTTATTTCGTTGACTAAATATTATTTCCCAGTATTTATTACACCCCAAATACTGTATGGAACCATACAGTTGATAGAGAAAGTAATCGCAGCCTGTATAACTTTTCTTAAGAATAAATTTTCTCCATTAAAGGAATGAAGGAAGGAAACTTGTGTATAATTGCCATTGTTTAGTAATCAATTTATGCTGAAATGCATATGTTCAGTGAATGAACTTAGGAACTAGGAAAAAAACCTCTTGTTTAAATCAACAAAATTCATTTAAGTTGAAACTGATTGTTGCGTTAATTTAGATTATTAATGCTTCAAAATATTATTAATATATTAAATTTAAATTATAATTATAAAATTATCTGCTAATCACACCAAATTGTGTTGGTCCACACCATTTTTGAACCCGTTGTATCAATACTCCTGCAATATAATTTTCTATTGGACTAAGTTTCTCTAGAATGTAACAATTTTGGGGAAAATTAAAAGGATAATATTCTTATTTTACAAGTACATTTATATTGATTGTAGGTGGTTTGTGCTAAAATGAAAATTACTGTTTCAAGCAACTTACAATTTTAACAATATTGTGAAATATTTAAGTAAAACGATGAAAAAGAAAAGAAAATAGAAGTAAATAGCTTCTTATTTTACAAATATTAAATATATACAGTGCAGGAATTGAAAAATTAATAAAAATAATAATACAACGTTATAACATAGTATTAATAAAACGGTAGCATTAGTAATGAATAATTTTTTTTTATTTAGTGTTATTATTGACTGCACACCCCCCAGACTAATTGTATCCTTCTAAAATAATAATAAATAGATAAATATAAAATCCTTCTAATTTTAAAATCTCCAATATATTTTTTTCTTGTTTCACCATGTTTTCCTATTTTATTTAGGTGTACAAAACATAGACAAGATGATATCTCTTCCGCAGGTTGTCGCTTGAGTTGAGTTGCAACAAACTGTTTATTCATTTCATTTTTAATGTTTTCCACAAATACAAGCTATTGTGAGCTTTAGAATAGAAAAGATGATGTAATTGTGGGTAATGAGTATATTTCAGTAATCATTTTATGAATAAATAAATGTTTCAACTAACATTTCAATACATAGACGATATACAGTTGGCACAAAAAGTATTTGTACACCCAGTGATTTGAAGATTTATACATGTAAAAAAATTTTTTAAAAGTTTTATTGTTATATATTAAACTTCCAAACAATAAACATTTAACATCTCGTTTATAATGTAGAAACAATTTTTAGCAAGTTGGGCATAAACAAAAAAAAATGCAGTTTTTCCCTTCCCTAAAAGTATTGGCTGAGTATTAATTGATAATATAATATTAGTGCCAAAGGCCGATAAATTGCTTAATATTTTGTAAACATACTATTGGCATTAATAACTGCCTGCAGGCGCCTTGGCATGGATTCTACTAAATTATATAATATTTCTACTGATAAATTGTTCCACGATTGTTTTTATTTATTACTTGTTTTTGTTGTTTTTATTACAAATTGTTTTTATTTATTACTTGTTTAAAGTGTTCTTTGCTAGTAAGGTTTGTCTGTCATACCTTTCTGTCCAAAATATACCATAGGTTCTCTATAGGATTGAGGTCTGGTGACTGAGGTGGTGTCGGCAATCTTCTGGTTGCATTATATAGAAGCTGCTCCTTGGCTGTGTGCTTTTGGCCATTATTTTGCTGGAAGTAGTATTCGCTCTCCAGACCTATGGCACTATTTTTCAGTTTGCATCGCAACACCTCCCCATATGAGCGAGCTGTCATAATACCTTCAATCATTTCTAAATTTCCAACCCCTGAGTAGGCCATACAGCCCCAAACCATAATATTTCCACCTCCACACTTCACCGTTTTCAACATACTTCTTGTATCTAAAGCTGTTTTATTTTTTCGCCAAATTGTCAAAATGTTAGCTGGTTTAAAAGCTTAGAATTCGCTTTCATCCGAAAATATAACTTACTTCCAAAAGTCTAGTAGTTCATTTATGTATTTTTTCGTGAACTCAAGTCTCTTTTTCATATTCACTTCACTAATGAAAGATTTTTTCAGAGGTCTTCTGCCACTAATGCCTTCATTATGGAGAACTTTTCGGATTGTTTGTAGTGGAACATACTTTCACTAGATGATGCTAGGTCATCGGCAATGTTTTGAGCACTTTTACTGGGTTTTCTTAAAGCTTCTTTAATTACCTGTCTTCTTTCTCGCTCTGTAAGGTCCCTTGGACGACCTCTCCGAGGCTGATTTTCAGTCGATCCAGTTCTTAACCCTTTTTAATAATATACCGCACTGTAGAGAATGGCAATTTCACTTGTTGAGCGATCTCACGGCATCTTTTACCTAAAGACGATAATAATATTATCATCTCATTAACAGACAATGGTATTTCCCTAATTTTGCGGGCCACTGAATATGGTGGAATTACTATATCACTGGAGGTAATAAGCACTAACAGCATTAGTGAGTGTCGTAGGTCACTAATTCCTTTCTCTGGTATAATATAAGAAGTCAACTTCTCAGTAATTCCAAGTGTGCCAATACTTTATGGGTGGTGAAGAACTACATTTTGTTGTTTTATTCAATATTTGTTTGGTTTTTTTCTATATTACATATATCACGTTAAATTAAAGATATATCAAGTATGCTAAAAAAAAAATTCTATTATGCATTAAACCTCTAATCGCTGGGTGTGCAAATACTTTTTGTGCCAACTGTATGTTTGTTGAAAGGTTCATTTCTAGATGAAATGATTACCAAAGTACGCACATTTCCCATAATTGCATTCTATTTTCCGTACTAAAGCTCATGACTCAACTCGAAGCGGCAACCTATGGAATAATTACCGACAAGATTGTCCTGTTTTCCTATGGTATTTTTACCTTCCTTTTATCCACCATGATTTTTAACATTAACAAAAATTGTGGAACTATTGTCAATAGGTTAATTGTTAGTCCTTATCCTGTTATCTATTTAACCCATGAGTGGCAAACTTACAAGTATGTAGGTTTAATTAGTCTTATAGTTATTATGAGCAGTATTCATGAAATTATTTACAGTTCAGTATATTATTTTTGCAGGCATTGTTTGGTCATATTGGCAGTTCTATTTCATTTAACATCTAGTCAAGAAAATTTACCTTCTGATGATACACGGCCATGGTATAATCAAAGACAACCAAACTGGAACAACCAAGTAGAAAACAGCATTATCATAAAAGAAGCGTAAGTTTTTCCTAAAAAACATATTTGTTTATATGATGTAACTTCTTTTAGACATGATGTCTTTTCTATTATCTTGTTAAGTTAGTATTGAATATGTTAAACTTGTGGCTAACAGTCTATTGGCAGAGTAACAGACAGTAATACAGCACCTCATTCCTTTGAAAATAGGGTCTAATGAAACTCTTTTGTACAAAAAAAATTTTGTTTTTTGACATCTTAAAATTAAATAAGCAACCTCTTCAATTCCTGATAATCCTCCGAGGCGTCTGAAGATGGAAGAGAAGATGCCCTCGTGATCTACTAAGTTGAACTTGGTATTTGAGTACTGCCACTGGGTAGTTTCTCTACTTGTCATTGTATACATTCTATTTACTTGATGCATTGATATAATACTGTTGAAAATTACATTGAATACATTATTAAAAAAAAATTAAATATTTTAGCCAGGTAAATTGTTGTTATTTAGTTAATATTTTCCATAACATTTATTTCATTGCAACATTAAGGCTTCACCTTTGGAATTTAATTGAAATTTACCTGGTATTTTACATTTATATATGTATATATATATATAT
This sequence comes from Arma custos, assembly GCA_037127475.1. Classification (NCBI taxonomy): domain Eukaryota; kingdom Metazoa; phylum Arthropoda; class Insecta; order Hemiptera; family Pentatomidae; genus Arma; species Arma custos. The sequence goes on from CM073761.1 coordinate 52,803,297, forward strand.
ATATATATATATATATATATATTGTTCATTTGTATTTAGTATTTTATTTTTTATTAGTAAAATTTTATCATTTATTTTATTTGATTTCTTCATGATGTTTGTAGCCATCATAGAAAACAGAAAACAAATACCAAAAATTATTAAAAAGTACATATTAGGTACATCTTAAAAAACAGGTTAACTTTTTAAAAATTAATTTTATGTTCTTAGTGTTTTCCTCTTTAATTTTATAAACATAACATGTCGATCAAGGGATAAGGAATGCACTGAAAAATTAAAATATCTCATACAACCTTATTCAAGTGATTAAATTAACCTATAAAGAATCAAAAGGATTTGTAAACATTAAAGGGGAATATTAAAGGGGAATATTCAAAGAGCTTTAAAATGGACTGAGATGTAGGAAGACAAAGAGACAGTTTTAGCCCTTTAGAGAAAAATATGAGCCCGAGCTCTTGTGTACATGGATGATACTGTACTTTGTTACTTTGTATAACTGAGGTGATTGTTTAAGTTTAACAATAAATTTATTTTCCTATTTTAAAAAAAAAAAAAAATTATTATTTTTATGTATTTTGTATCATTTAAAAACCTAAAGTTTTCATTAATTTGGTAAACCATATATAGTCCAGTGGCATCCACATTAAAAACCTATAGTTTCTAATTAAAATATTTTGGGTCTATGAAAAAAAAATTTCTTTTTCAATATTCATAAAGATTATTTCACTCTCATTTGACTAAGTGTTTATAACATGTTTTTATTTAATCTACAATAACTCAATGTCATGTCCAGAACTACGGAATGTCCTTGCAGCTAAAAATGTTCTACAATATATCCACTTCCATAAAATCCGTAGTAAACTAACTCTGACAACAATTCCGCCAAAAAAACTTCCCCATTGAAATTTGTCTATAATATCTTAACATTTTCTACATGTTTAATAAAATACAATTTTATTTTAATTTATTTAATTGTTATATGATATAATTTTTTTAAAAATATTTTATTTGAAAAGAAAAGATATGGCCAGGACCGGGACTTGAACCCGGGTCTTTTATCTCCCGTGGTGAAAGACGATTTTATTTGTTTGATGAAAATACTAAAGTGCATAAGCATTGACAAACAAGTGAAATCCCGTATCACATATCCCTTTCTGTTTTTTGTTTTTACTCAACCCATTATTTTTAGTTTTTAATGGTGTGTGTTGTATAATCTAAAATACTGATTATTATTATTTGTTTTTTAAAAGATTTTTTATTACCTTCGTTACTACTGGTTTTAGGAGCTATTTCATAGTTGCGAGTAGAATAGTTAGACCTGGGCAGGTTTATCGACTTTCAGCTGTTGTACTTCAAAGTAAAACTCCTTTAACAGTAAGAGCTTCAATTCAGTGCAATGGTGTTGAAATTGGGGCTGCAAGCCAATCAACAAAATTAGGAATAATGGAAAACTTGATGATCAAGGTTAGTGTTTTATGTTTAAGTTTTAATACTTATTTTGAAGTAATTAATATTAAAAAAGGAAATGTTCTGAGCAATATATTAATTATAGATCTTGTATTGAATATAACCATATTTTTTTTTTTCAAAACAAATTATAATCAACTATAATCTTCATAGTAGAAGTACTAAATATGATCATACTTTATTAAAGATGATTATATTAGTTTTGTAACAATGTGATGTAGGTCTAAATAAAAAAATACTGTAGGTCAAAATACTGTTGTTTTTGTTTTGCGCACAGGAGTGAATTGAATAGCAGGTTACAATGTTTTGACATTCAATAGAGCTAGTTGTTATGAAAACCTAAGCTTAGGATGCACACAACACAATAAATAAAAAATAATATTAACTTCATAAATAAATTAAGAGAAGACAAAAATATTGTTTTTAATTAGATTATAAAATATTTCTATAGGTAAGAGAAATACTGTGTTTATCTATTTTATGGTTCCATTGGGTTTGGCCAAAGATGGATATTAGTTTTTATTTAATTTTTTTTTTTTATAATTATGAACAGTAGCAAATATAGAGGCTTTTCAAAGGAATGGTTGAGAGTTAAGGAGCGTTAACATAGTTTAGAGGTGTGCAGGTCCTCCCACCAGCATCTGTGATGCTTAAGTGATTATAAATAAATAAATATAAAATATTAAAAATAACATATCATACTGGGCGTTGCTGGAAACAACCTCTACATACCATATTTTGCATTCGCAGACAACCTGGCGATACTAACAGAGGATGAGGAGACTACAGTCAAACAGCTGGAAGTACTCAAAGAATGTGCGGAAAAAGTAGGGTTACAAATTTCATTTGAGAAAACTAAATTCTTTTGTTCAAAAACAGAAATTACAAGCTTGAAAACAAAATATGGAAAAATCAACAGGGTCCCATACTTTAAATACCTCGGAGGATTCATCGAACCGATAAGACAAAAATCTCACAGCAACATCACCTCCAAAAAATTAAAAAAGGCTTAGGGTTAATGCGAAACCTCTACAGCTAAAAATCAATATCAAGAGGGGCAAAAATTCGGCAGTACAATACTGTTATTGAACCAAAAATCCTCTATGCAAGTGAAACACTAACCCTTAACAGGAAACAACAACTTGAAGAAATCAAAAAAGAAGAGAGAAAGATCATCAGGAAAATTCTAGGAGGAAGACAAACCCAAGACCGTTTTAGACTACAAACATTTAAAACAACAGAAAAGTTTGCAGACATCAAAATTGATATCAGGAAAAGGGTAATGAAATTCTTTCTTTGGTCATCTCAGCCGACTACCAGAAAATCGATTGACGAAAAGAATAATAGATTATATAACTTCACTTAAGAATTCCACACCCTGCTAGATGAAATTTGAAAGGACCTCAAAAATGCATACTTAAGACCAGCTGACATTTTAGAAAGAGACAACTTCAGACACAAAGTAGACAAATGGGAAGTTGTATCAGAGCAACCAAAACAAAAACAGTACAGACCAAAGTGGTCGAAAGAGCGTAAACAAGCCTTTTCGGAAAGAATGAAAGCCTGTTGGAAGAACAAGAAGAACCCAAAGAAAAATGGATCGAGTTACTTGCTTAACATCTTTCATTTCTGGGGAGAATTCGCCAATAATAATAATAATAACATATCATAAATAAAATAATAGATGATACCAAAAATATTGTTTTTTCCCTGAGGCTTTTTCTTATCTGATCTACAATACCACTAAACAGACAAACAACACATAAATACAACCTTATGTGTTACTCCAAATAACTTCCCACCAATCCCTCACCATCCCCTTGTTCAAATATTCCTCATACACCCTTCAAGCTTTTCTTATTTTGATCACTCTTATATTCCCATTCTCTCTGATAACATACAAAAAAATCCAAAAGCCTATTTCTTAACTTTGACTTGGCTTTAAGTTCCAGAATAAACTTTCTCACCTATATATCAACTCAACACTGCTAATTTCCTCCCCTATATCAATGTTGTCAACCCAATTCCTTATTTTTTTGCTAATTGCAATCGGTAAAGCCAAAAACTGCCTTAGAACTCATATTTCCCGATTTATTAAAAAAAAAAATTATAATTTCCTGTAAACCATTTGCCTCCTATATTTATACACTTAGCTCTCAACCATTCCTTTGATTTTTAAAAAGCATCTATCCTGGCTACTGTTCGTAACTTTTAAAAAAGACTTTCATTGCCCATTCACGTTTATCTTTGATCTATTATACTGTAAACTATTCTATTATATCCTTTCCAGGGTGTGTCTCATTATTCTGAGATTATTAAATGCATTATGATGTTTGTTTGTTGTTTGATGTTGCTTAGGGGTGAAATCAGCTATGGTCATCGACGCCCGTTGGTTTATTTATTTATCTGCTTAGAGGAGACCACCGACGAGAGCGGCACCCAGACCGATGGGGGCCAGCCGGAGCAAAGGGGGCACCCCGGTCCCACGTGTCAGATGGCGGCTTCTATCTGACACGAGGCTTTATCGGGGGATGTGGATAAAAACCATGTTGGCCAACTAACTTCATTACATTAGTACAACCCACTAATGTTTACAATTATTGTACATAGGAAAGTCCAAATCCTGAACTAAACTGCTCTATGAGACCGGAGACATCCCTGATTCCCCGGCACAAGCCCCCAGGAGCCCCGGCCATACACCCACCCCGGCACCCAGCGAGCCGTGCCAACAGTGTCCCCATTGGTGGGCATTATGATCTAATGTGATCTAATTATGATATAATCTCATATTATACTTACTGATGGATGCTACAGTCCTACAAGGAGCTTAAACCAGTCATTCCTGTCCTTTGTTCATTCTCTCCATCTCCTTACTCCAAGGGACTTAAAGTTTTCTTCAACATCATTCAACAATCTCATTCTAGACCTTCCTCTGAATCTTTTCCTTCCAATGCTTTCATGTAACAAGTGCCTTGGAATCCTTGTTTCTGGCATCCGTTCCACATTTCCCAGTCATCTGAGACGGGATTTTCTCACTAACGATACCAGCCTCGCTTTCACTCCTTTCATTCTGTTATGACTAGGGCCCGGATTTATATGAAAAAAACCCCATCAAAATATGCCATAAAAAGTACCAAAATATGCAGTAAATAGTATGATAACATGCATTATAAAATGCTAACGAAGTGTGAAAAATAAGTAATAATGATAAAATATTGTCCATAAATACACAAAAAATCAAAATATTTTTATTTACATTAAATGACAATATTGTTCACGTAGACTTCCACGGTCTGCGCTGTTGTCTATATGTTCATTTTCTGGGATGGAATGTGTGGTGTTGGTTTTGTTCGCTCATTGTGTTGTGAGCTTTCTCAGGGCTAGTCAGTAAATGAAGAGCGAATGGTGGAGTCAGGGTGTATATACCTTAGGTTGTGTTGTGTTCGGGTGTGTTCGTGTGTGTTCGGTATTGTCGTATGTGTGTGGATGGTTGGTTGATGTGTTGGTCTTTTGTTTTATGGCATGATACCAGTTTTTGCTAAGTTTGTAACCGTCTTCCTTATTGAAATTATTAGATTCTTTGATAATTTCAATGGCCTCTCTTATGTTGCGGAGGTGATAATTATTTTCTTTAACCAGTATAGCTGTGTTTTCGAAAGGTGGTTGGTGTTGTAAAAGTGATCTGCTACAGCCGATTTTTCCGTCTTGAAGTTTTTTACACTAGATATGTGTTCCTTTATCCTTCTTTTGATGGTCCTTCTGGTTTGTCCAATGTAGACCTTGCCACAGGAACAGGGTATGCTATAGATGCCTGGGGTACGTAGCATCCGGTCTTCATTTACTGACTAGCCCTGAGGAAGCTCACAACACGATGAGCGAAAGCTTGGCTAACAAAACCAACACCACACGGTCCATCCCGGAAAATGAACATATAGACAAATGGCAATATTTACAATTTAAATTTTTCACATTTCCAGTTTTTAAAATTTATAATAACTAATTATTTTAAATACAGGAGAAATTTTTTAATTTTTCTCAGTTCTATCATCAGAAGCACTAATACCTTTAGAATTTTGACCACAGGTATTGTAATTGACTATCATGTGCATCTCGAAATTACTTTCAGAAAAACTTAATCTTTTATCCGTTAACAAATATTTGCATACGGAAAATGACCTCTCTACATCTAACGATGCTAATGGGGCATTCTTAAATTTTGACAAAACTATTGGGTCATTTATGTAATCAATAATTAGTGCTTCTGCTATGCAGTTGCATGCATGGACCATGCATGTCACGTGAATCATATTTGGGATAAATACTTTAAGAAATTTACAAGCCTTAACCATATATGGAGCAGTGTCTGTAACTAATAAAAGCACCCTATATGAAATCTGACTATCATTTGAGACAATTTTTAAACTGTCGTTTACAAAACGGCTATTGTTTCATGGTTAGTTTTATCTTACTGTTTGCAGGAAATTAAAAAAAGTTTCTCGCTGACATCACCCAAAATTCCTACCAACATATTGGCCACATAAAGTCCCCTAGGATCTGTCACATCAACAATTATGAAAATGTAATTTTCCCCTATTTTGGCTTTAAATTCTGCAATTGTTTGTAAATAACATTGTTTAACATATTTTTCCTAATGCTACTTTCACTAGCTATCACCTTGTTTGTATATTTAGATAAAAAGTCAGGAAATGGTGGTTTGGTGAGTTTCCAGAAAAATATCCAAGCAAGGCCTGATGTTTATTTTTTCTCTGACACGCCAACAAATGTGACGCTGTAGGAAATAGGGTTAATTTATATACAGATCTATTTTCATTTGAAATATTAAATACTACTAATATGACAAGCAGGTTTATGTGAAATTATTTTGGAAAGTTGGAAAATATCCCTTAGGAGCCACCAATATTTCTTTGAAATCCTGTTTATTTTGTTCTTCTTGTCAATTGCATCCTAGCTTTTTTTCATATTCTCAACACGACTAGCCCTATTGAATGTGATAGGTATCAATCTGCATCTCAACACCCAAATGTGAAATTTATTTCTTAATGATGTATAGTTGTAACAGTTTGTAATGTGTGGCAGTTCCCAGTGCAAAAATGGCATATTTTATCATTTACTTCCCTTTGAACCATTAAAATTCTTTCAATAGTTGTCTAGCTTATGTCCAAACTCCCTGAAATATAAAATTAGATAGATTATTTTAAAAATATATATTACTAGCTGTACCCGCGACTTCGTCCGCGTGGAATAGTGAATTTGGACAGAATTTTAAATTTTGTAGGCTAATTATTTTGCAAATAAAATACATACATTCAAATAAGGGTTTTACTGCAAATAGCTTATTTAAGTACATTTTTATGAACAAAGTTTTTTGTTTTCCCATCTTTTGCCAAAACATAGAGATTTTGCGGGTTTGATACACGTCAGCGTGCTGCATTGTCCATGGGAAAATTTTTTTTTTTCAAAAATGAACACCTGCAACTTTAAACGTCTGTTCTTGAGCTTTGTTTATTGTTATTCAAAATTCTGTTTTCATGAGAAACTGTACTCTGTTAAACTAAAAAGGCAAATCAGTCGGAATTATCGGAATACGGGGAATCAAAACATTTTTTCCTTTTGCATTTCAGTCACGATTGTAGCTTTTATAATGTTCTGTCCCAGATGTGTAATTTGTAGCCGTATACCATAGCCTTGGCGCATCAAGATTTCTCATCAATAGGACTGGAACACTAACTTTCAGCCTCAACTTATGGGAAGGCACTCCTGATAATTCTAAAGAGTTGAGAAACTGTATAGGGTATGATGTGACTCTTTCAGTGTTCGTAACATTGTCTACTGAGAGATATTCGACATCTCCTCCACGTCTGACATGATTTGTTCGTTTATTTGGTTAACTATCTCATTAGTCGGCGCCAAAATTGCCCTTTCCCACAGCCATTCTCGATTGCCCGTACTTATTTGAAGGAATAGACATTATTTTTTAGATCATCTGTGTTATCGACAATTTGACAGAACTCACTCCTCAGTGTAATCATGTCGTTACCGTCTTGGCATACAATCTTCTCCGATTTTTATAAGAGCAGCTGTATATTGCCCTGCTTGAGAATCATTGTGAAGTTTTACTCGCATATTTGTAGTAAGACAAACCTTTTTTACGTGTACCCATAATACAGATGCTTTCAAACAGGCATTTATTTCATCTGCCGGCGTACCTCTAGTAATAACCGGGAGAGTCTGTCTAAAGACACCAGCTAAAAGTACCAACATCGCTCCCATGATACCCTGGTTGCCTTTGATATCTTTCATTGTGCGATCTAGTGCTTCGATTGCTCTTTTATGTGACATTGTACATTCATCCCAAACCAACAGCTTACACTGCTGTATCATTCTTCCGTGCTCACTGCTTTTGCTAATGTTACATACTGCTATTTCAATTGTAGTTTTAGAATTGAGTGCGCTGTTCGTGCCCCACTAAGTAGCGTAGCAGCTATTCCAGAGGAAACTACTGCAACAGCAACTCCTTTATCTTTCCGGATTTGGATTAATAGTAAATTTAAAAGATAGGTTTTGCCAGTGCCTCCTGGAGCATCCAAAAAAAAAAACAATTTTTTTTGTTCTGAATTTAAAAGTGGAAGAACTTCTGTTATTTGTTGCATTAAAGAATCAGTATCGTAATCTAGTTCTTGCATTAAATCACCATTAACTTCTCCAACTCTTTGTGGTCTGCTCTTTCCAAAATCGGATACATTTTTTCCAGTAATAGTAATCGCTTGGTCTTCAACCTTTGTTAGCGCGTCATTGTAAGAAACATTCGTATTCTGTTCTTGTAATATGTGTAAAATATCATCCGCCATGTCATTTTTATACTTTTCCTACAATTCTTGAGGGTTTGAAAGTCCACATGTCGCTATGAATATAGCGAACAGCTCTCTCACCTTAGGCGCAGATTTGCTTTGTGCAGCCTCTTTCAGAGTTGTATCCCAATAATTATCATTCTCTTATAACCATGTTGCCTCACATGCCTCTCGAAATGTTGAAAATTCTTGATTATTGAGCTTTTTCAGATCTTTTAAAGAGGTTGGCCCACGCACATGGTGTAAAAGCATTTTAACATATGTTTATAATTTATTTCAAATTAAATCAATTATTTTAAATCATCCCCTATTTCAACTCCTTACAACCCTTTTATCGCATTAAAAAGTAGCCTATATACTATCTCTGTACCAAATTTCATCACAATCGGCCCAGCGGTTTGGCTGTGATAACGTCTGTGACAGACAGACAGATTTACTTTCGAATTTATTATATTAGTATGGATGAAAGAAATTCAGAACAGATGACTGTTGTTTTTTATTTAATAAATATTTATATAATGTTTTGATTATACCATATTGTTGGTATAGTATTATTTATAGGGTTTACCAAATTACATAATAATATAATATATACTAATATATTTATACACACATATAAATTTTTTAAGTTGCATAGTTTGCGATTTGATTCATGTTAAATGAGTTTAAATATCAATTTAATTTAAGGTGATTATAATTACCCAGAAATTAAATTAAAATACTAATTTTTTATAAGCATAGTTTATAATTTATCTTAATAATTTTACTATTATTTTTATTAAGTTTGTGTATGATTTTAGATTCCTCCTACAAGTGTGAAGGGTGATTACAAGCTACACGTTGAAGGTCTTTATAATGCCATTCTTGGTGGTTCTGCTTTCGTTAATAGTACAAAATTAACCTTTTCTCAACGCTCCATGACCATATTCATTCAAACTGATAAACCAGTTTATATGCAGGGGCAAACTGGTAAGTTGCTAGACTACCTATGATAGTTAATTACAATCTTTTTAATTTTTTTTGTTTAAAAATAATCACAATTAAAAAAAAATTATAAATGTAAAATTGATGTACGTCAACCAGATCCTAATTAAAAAGGTAATGTTCAATGGACATTCTTCCCCATATACATATCGCAAAAATTGCGAGAACTGGGGATATAGGATAGGTGAAGAGAATGGATTTGCCTGGCCTGGTTACGAGCCTGGTAGCTTAGTTGGTAAAGTACCGTGCTAGAGTTGCGGAAGACCCTGGTTCGAATCCCAGCCAGGACAAATCTTTTCTCTTCAAAATAAAAATATTTAAAAATGATCACGATTAAAAAAAAGTATTAATATAAAATTTATGTACATCAACCAGATCCTAATTAAAAAAGTAATGTTCAATGAACATACAAAAATTGCGAGTACTGGGGATATAGGATCGGTGAAGAGTATGGACTTACCTGGCCTGGTTACGAGCACGGTAGCTTAGTTGGTGGGAATTTTTGAATCATTAAAATTAAAATATAGTAATCTTGTTTTCCCCACAATTGTTATTATACAAAGTATGTATGTCTGTTGGCTGATAATTTGTTGTTACACTTTCAAAAAAATATTAAGCTTAATTATGAAAAAAAATTACTTAAACAAAATAAAATTATCATAAAACCTTAAATGCTCTACAAAATAAATATATTTACAAAAGGTCACATAAAATATAGTTACAAAAAAAGCCTCTATTATTCTTTAGTCCGTCTCAATCAAATAGTTTCTTCAACTCTTCTGTCACCTCACACAGCTTGTTTAGAAGAAGTTGCCATGATTGGTATAAATTTTTAATCTTGAGAAATTTGTAAATCAAACAAAATAATAAGAAAACTATTCTCATTTAATTATAAATATATTTGATAAAATTACTTATTTTAAATTCTATTTACATTAAACCAATCCTACCTACATGCCTCCTTGTAGACAATTTTTAAATGTTCTTGCCTGGTAGTATAAAAATTTAGATCACTTAGCAATGAACCCCAACTGCCAAATTTTGACCCCGAGGAATAAATTTATGATTTTATATTTTAGTTGAAATAACTTTTAAAAGACTTAGTAGAAAAAAAATTAAAAACTCTTTAAGACAAAGTGTACAGTTAGAGAAGAAACGGTGGTGATTTTGGTAATATGTGTTTTGGAGTGAATAACTGTGAAGTTTAAGTAATTAGCTTAGATGATTACTAGAAAAAACAAATTTTAAGTGGAAATGAAAGCACAATTGTATCCAGGAAATGCTTGTTATTGTTCTGACTTGACATTGCCATCATTACGAACCCTTTTGTCCTGAAACTTTAAAATTGGAACTTATTAAACTAACATCCTTTCTTTCAGCGGTTCTATATGACTGCGGAATGTGGACAACATTTATAAGGGTGAAATGGGATTAACGTGGGCAGGCAGAAAAACCTCCCAGAAACACATGGTTCGATAAAGACTGCACACAGGCCGTAAATGACAGAAATGAGAAAAGACAAAGATGGTTAGTCAGGAAAACACGGAGCACATTTAGAGAATACTCCAATGCCAGAAAACGGGTAAAGAAACTACTTTCTGCAAAAAAGAAAATTGCACTTAGGAACGAGATCCAAGAACTGGAGGATGCGAGATGGAACAATGACACCAGGAAGTTCTTCCAGAAAGTGCAAGGAATACAAAGAAAAGGGACGAATCCGGCTTTAGGGATAAGGGATGAAGAAGGAAACCTGAAGATCCTTCCTGACGATGTGCTGGACAGATGGAAAACCTATTTCTGCAATCTGCTTAACACAGAAACGGAAAGAGTTCCTCTATCCGGAATAGAAGGAAGAGCAAGCCAGGAACATGGTGACGAGCACATCCCGCTAGATGTGGAGGATGTTGAGAAAATAGTGGAAAAATTGAAGAACAGGAAAGCATCCGGAATAGATGGTCTCCCCGCAGAGCTGTTCAAAAATGCTGGAAGCGAGCTAGAAAAAGAATTCCACGAGCTCATAGCACAGATCTGGGAAGAAGAAACAATACCCAACCAAGGATTGGTACAGAGGCATCATAGTACCAGTGTATAAGAGAAAGGGCGGCCCCTCGATATGCTCTAACCACAGAGGAATAACACTCCTCTGCACGGCATACAAGGTGTTTTCAATAGCAGTATACAATCGACTTCTACCATATGTGGAGAGGAAGCTGGGGGATTACCAAGGAGGCTTTAGAAGTAACAGGTCGACTGGTCAGATATGGACCGTAAAAAATACCTGTGAGAAAATGAAGGAGTACGACCAGACAATGTGGATGCTGTTCATAGATTTTAAATCAGCATATGACTCAATTATAAGGGAAGAATTGTTCAGAGTCATGCAGAAGATGGAGATCCCTGGGAAACTAATACAACTCATACAGTGCACGATGAAAAACACATACTGTCGAGTAAGCATTAGAGGGGGACTGTTGGAACAGTTTGAAATAAAAAATGGTCTAAGACAAGGAGATCCTTTACTATTCAACACTGCCCTGCTGGCAATTATGGAAAAAGCAGGATTACTTGGAGGCGGGAATATTTTTAATCGACTAACGCGGGTACTTGCCTATGCAGATGACATGTCTTCTAATATTGGAAGGACATTACCTAGTATTAACCCTTTAGCGACCGAATACGGCCAGGTCAGAGCGGGCTGGCTGGACTGAGTGGTAGAAAAGTCAACCATGCCCGCTGAACCGATTACTTTTTGACTCTGAAATCATGTTTTTTTATTTAATTCCTTATAGTTTCTCATCATCCTTTTTGATCCGGACTTGGAATGGTGAATGGACTGGCACTGGTGAATTTAAAAACATATTTTAAATTTTTTTTTTTAATTACTGTAAATTAATTTTAATTATGTCTATATACAAATTTATACATATACTTTATTTTTTTGAAATGTCTATATACAATTAAAAATTCTTTTGAGTGTGATAAATGCCGAAACACGACAGACACACTTTACGAATACACACGGCCCCCATGGCACGGCGCGCTCGGACTATTATAGTAGTTCACGGTCGCTAAAGGGTTAAGGACAACCTGCAAAGGCTCGAGTCGGAAGCAGAAAAGTTGGGGTTAAAAATAAATGTGGAAAAAATTAAACTGATAGTGCTGTGAAGAAGGCAAAATCAGCAAATTTGCCGGCAACAACTCTACATAATGGGAACACATACCTTCGAGATGGTGATCAGCTTCCAATACCTTCGCTCTGTCATCAACGACAAACTAGATGAAACAAGAAATCAGAAGAAGAGTACTGGCTGTGAATCGGGCATACTTTGCTATTGCCAGTTTGCTGAAAAGAAAAAATGTCGACCTCAAAACTAAGATCACTCTCTATAAATCGCTGATTCAGCCAATAGTGACATATGCTTGCGAGACATAGACCCTAAGCAAGAAAGATGCACATCTAGTGGATAGATTCGAAAGGTGTATCCTCAGACGCATCGTAGGAGTCCTACGCTGTCCACACTGTCCAGGAAAACACTGTGTGGCGCATAAGAAAAAACAGAGAGTTAGATGAAAACTATGATGGCATGATGATCTCCTCTTTTTCCCGGTTACAGAGGATGAACTGGCTGGGCCACTTGCTGAGAATGGAAGAAGAAAGAAATGCTAGAAGAGTGTACGAGAACTGCCCTGATGGAGTGAGGCGTAGAGGGAGACCCAGGGGAAGGTGGAAGGATAGCGTCCTGGGAGATCTCAAGAAACTGAGAATAAGTTCCACACATGCACAGGACCGAAGCAGATAGAGCTTGGAGAAGAAGAAGAAATGGGATTAACATGTAATCTTTCAATAAAAAGCGGAGATATAATATCCTGTCACTCCCTAGTGGTGCACCTTGTAGGTAGTAACTTAAACAAGTTTACAAAACAAATCACTAGGGAGAAGATAAGCATCATATTCCCGTTTTATTATTTCTTTTTTCGAGAAAAAATGTACCAATGTTATTATGTTTATAGCTGAACACCCTGATTTAGTGTTAATTTGAAAATATAAGAGAATGTAATAGTAACTGTAGTTTTTTAAACTGAAGTTACTGGTATTCTAGGTTGTTATTAATGAACACATTTTATTTTTTAAAATAAAAAAGTAATAATATCTTGTTTACAATATTAAGAAAATATTATTATTTTTTACAGTAAATTTTAGAGCAATTCCAATAGATACAGAACTGCAAGCATTTGATAATACTATAGATGTCTATATGCTTGATCCTAAAAAGTATATAATGAGGCGATGGCTATCTCGGCAGGTATGTGTGTTTTTAATTATTAAATGTCTGCATTTATGTATTCTTTGATTTAATTTTTCTTGAACACTTTTAACATTACTACGTTACTTAACGTTACTACAACTACTGCTTGGTATTCTCATGAATTGGTATTAAGAAATAAAATGTCATCTATGTTGGCAAAAATCAAATTAGATATTTCCTAACAACTTCCTTTTGTCAACTATCCTGAATTTTCTTGTTTTCTCTGTTCTGTGCTACTTCTGTCTAGAATTAGTGTATAAAGGATTTTTATCATCTGCTGTAACTTTAATCAATTGGCCAAACTTAATCCTCTTCTCTCCTCTATTTGATCCCAACAATTTATATGATTTTTATTGATCATAGGTTGACCAAATAAATTATATGAAGTGTAATACATTCTGAGAGGCTTTTTTAAAAAAAATAGTGAAATCTATTTGAGATTTTTTATTTTATCATCAATCTGATCATATCATCTTCCATGATTTTTTATTATTGTTACAACTATATGTTGTTACAAATTTATGGCATACTCTCTTTTGTCCTAATTCCAGATTGTTAGTTATGCTCGAGATAAAATCTCAATAAAATTGATTACATTCTGTCTTTTAACTCTTCTACATGTTTGTTACTTATAACTAATTTTCCTTCTTGCCCGACTGGAAAAAAATCCTGAAAATAGTGTGTTTATGAAATTTGATTATATCTTCATCTTGGTACAACATCTGTGAGTCTACTAAAATTTTAAAATAATTTTGTAGTAAAATATTATAACTATATTTTTTAAAAACAAATTATGATTAATACTTAAGTAATTACATCATGCTAATTTTCTGTTTGTTCTTTACTAATTTGTTTTTCTTAGTCTAACTTGGGAACTGTCAGTCTGAATTATCAACTTTCTGATCAGCCCCGTTTTGGAGAATGGACTATCCAAGTGATTGCTCAAGGCCAAGTTGAAGAATTTTCCTTTTTAGTTGAAGAATATTATCAGACACGTTTTGAGGTATCCTAAATTTTTGTAATGATTACATATAAGTGGGTGGATGTGTGTGTGTTCAGGTTTGTTTAATTTCACTTTCACTGTAACACATCAATGTGTATAAGTATTGTCATCCTTGTTGACACATTACTATCTATATTTATTTATTCTCCTAATTGTACTTTTTTTATGCCTGTTTAGGTTGTATTAATTATGAAATTTTTGCATGTTTAGGTTAATGTTACCATGCCTGCTTTTTTTTTTACTACTGAGAAATATGTGACTGGGACAGTTATGGCGAATTACACAAGTGGTGCGCCAGTACATGGTAATTTGACTTTAAAAGCAACAATTAAACCAATTAACAAATTTAAGAAAGATTATGAAGAAGAACTCGAAAAATATTTTACTTTTGTTAGTATTCAATTTTTTTCCTTATAAATTGAATTTATTATGACATATTAATGTTATTTTTACCCAACTTTTGTCAACTTCTAGGACGAATACTTTCCATTTTGGATATCTTCACTGTATGTGCAGACCAATCAAATTCCACATTTGAGATTTGTAAGTTATCCAATGTTTACTCGTAGTAAAAATGTAATATTGTACATTTTAAAATTTATATTATATGATAGTGTTTTTTTTGCTTAGATAGAAAAATCATTAATTAGATAAAATGAACTCTACTACTGTGTAAGGGGATTTCAATTAGTTCATTGTTCAGAAATTTTGAAGTTGTTGGAAATTATTTAAAATTTCAGCAATGCTACCAGTACAAAGAATACCTACTAATTGTCAAAACCCACTTTTTTGGGCCGTTTGGTGTTAACATTTACTGTGCTTCTATCTATAATGGTTCATTAATTTCTTAATAAAATTATGGGAAAGAAGTAAAGTAGTACAAAAAACTAATATACCAATAATAAACACAAGATACTGATATGTAGAAGTACTTTTAAAATTAAAACTTAAACTAAATTAAAAAAAAATACTAATACTAACGACTAAAGTTCTATTTTAATACTATATGAAAAATTCACTTATAATAGAGTAGCAAGGTATACTCCGGTTCTTAGGTGTGATGTGTAAAATTTGTTCGTATAATTGAATCTAATTTATTAATTTTCAAATTATTAGCGACAATATCCCAATGAAAATTTCTGCTGAAAAAATTTGATTGGGAAATTTTAAAAACCATTGTCAGGTGTTTTTATGTAATTACACATGTGCTGGTGCTGGTGTATGCATTTACTTTTAGGTAAAATTGTTTATAATTAATGATCAATTTCAAAAATGCAAAGATATAATTTATTTTACATATATAAATTTATAGTGTGATTTATATTGTTTTATTTATTAGTGTTACAGTTAACCTTGCTATTTGGGAACCGTAATATAATTTATATTTTCAGTTTAACGGAGTCTATGAATTTCACTATCCAATGTCTGAACTTGAAAAATATGTGCCGAGTTTAGAAGAAATGGAAATAACTGTTACTGCTACTGTTGGTGAAAGGTTTCTTGATGAAGTGATTTCATCATATTCAACTGCTCGAATTTTCAACTCATCTGTTCGAATTAATTTTCTTGGAGGATCTCCTCAAGTCTTCAAACCCATGATGCCTTTTACAATTTATGTAATTATGATTTTTATTATTAATTTTGAAACATCAAAACTATATCTTCTATATTTTTGCTAATCTTTTATATTTTATTTTCTGTAAAACAATGTAGTTTCATAATTCCCTGGTCATCTTACTTTTTTTTGCCTGTTAACCGAATTAACTATATTTGCATAATTGGCTATTGTTATTAGAATAAGATGGTTTTATAAGATATATCAAATAACTTAAATTGCTATTTAAATCAATCCCTCAAGAAAGCATTTTCTAGCCTAATCATAATTATAAATATGATTTAGAAAAACCAAGAAAATCCATATAAAATATATTTAAGCTAAAATTAAAAAAAAAAAAAAGAAGCCAGGCCAAAATCTTATGCTTTAAAATTTTCATCTAAATGTTAATATTTTAAATTTTTACCATACTTATTGTTATTGGAGTTCAGTTGCTCATAAAGAACTTTTAAAAAGTTTATAACATCTTTGGATATTCATGACAGATTGCATCATCTTTCCATGATGGCTCTCCACTTTCCCAAAAACGCCTCGAAAGTGGGAGAATGGAAGTATCTGCTGAAGTACAAACTGTTGGAGGTGTAAAATCCTTTGGTCCAAGAATACTAAATATGTCTTCTGAGTTTCAAGGCGTCTGGGAAATGAAAATCGATCTACATGATGATTTGGGTAAAATAATTTAGAGTGAGCTTAATTTTTAATCATTATATTATTATGTTATGCTTTATAGGAACATTTACGGATAATTATGATTATTAGTTTCATATTGGTTAAATTTTGGTAACCAGATTTTTTTTAAGTTTTAAGTATATTTTTGATTAAGTTGCATAGCTATTTGAAGTTTGACTGTGCAAAGTATAAAATCTTGGTGATGAAAAAATTGACTTAATTTTTTTTATTCCGTGTATTCATAAAAGTAGAAATTCATATATAAAACAATTGATTCTTTATAAGTTTTCATATCATCATCTATGCTTGAAATTATTAATTTTCTTTTTTATAATACTTTTGATATATTGCAATTTCCATCTAAAGACAGTAAAGAATTGGGCTTTGAAATGAATACTGAGTAAATAAATTGTACGATCTGTGGAGTGGAGGGGGGGGGGCTTTATATGGTTTGTGGGATTCTCCAACTCTTCCCTTTCTACATTACCATAAACAATTCCATATTTCATACACCTTTCTGTTGTATGAAATAATTTTCTGAGGCCTATCAATGGCTCACTATTATGTTTCAACTTCTAAGAACAAACCTGACAAACAACCTAGGCTTTTAAAAGCATGTCACCAATCTGTCATATTACAGTTTTTCTGGCTAATCACTGTTAAAACTTTCTGAATAAAGCCGAAGTTTTACATGACTTAAGCCCCAGAACTGTTGGACAACGTAGTGTATGATGTTGAAATGAAAAAAAATTTTACGAAAAAAACACCCGGTAATGACGCAATATTTCCAATATATTTAAAAAAGCTACCACCGGCAGGAATCACAAGACTAGTACATTTGGTTAATTTAATGTTAAAATTAAAGTACTACCCACAGCTATGGAAAATGGCTATAATAAAAGCAATTCTCAAACCTAACAAGGATAGAAAAACTTGTAGAAAACTACAGGCCCATTAGTTTATTATGCGTTATAGGCAAAATATCAGAAAAAATAATATATCAAAGATTATATAAATTTATAAAAAATAATAAAATCTTTATAAATGAACAATTTGGTTTCAGACAATTTATAGCACAACTAGGCAGACTGACCGACTACATCACAGAGTGGTTTAATAATAAACAACATATGGGTATGGTATTACTCAACGTGCAAAGAGCTTTCGACGGTATCTGGCATAACGGGCTAATATTCAAACTGACTCTGTATAATCCCCCCCCCCATATCTAATAGCATTAGTCAAATCATACTTAGCAAACCGCACTATTAAAGTATCTATAGAAGGCCACTACTCCACAGTACATACACTTACTGCCGGCTCCCTCAGGGCAGGGTTTTATCGCCAACGCTTTACAGTATTTATATTAATGATATACGGAATACATTCATAGTACAAAAATCCCTATTTGCAGATGATACACTTTTTTATACTTCCAGTTATAGAACAGACACAATTACAAATAGACTGACTACAGCTCTAAAAAAAAATACAGAGATTCTACAATAAATGGAAACTTTAAATAAATCAGGATAAAACCCAAGCTATATTTTTGGCAAAGAGAGAACCAGATATTATCCCCCAATTGAAGATAAACAGAACTTCTGTATCTTGGTCATGCATACTAAATACTTATGGCTGATTATGTGTGCAATAAAGCTAACAGAGCTCTGTGTACTATATATACTTACTTTAATAGATATTCCAAATTAAGCACAGATAATAATTTATTATTATATAAAGCCTACTTACGACCTATACTAACATACGCATGCCCAATATTTAGTTACATGTCTAAAACTAATTAAAAATATTCCAAAACAAATATCGTAGAATTGCTGGAAATTATGTATATGACACTAAAGTTAAAATTATGCATAAAGAATTAAGTATACCTTACATTAATATATTTATCAACAAACTATGAAAACAATTTTTTTTTAAGTGTAAAAACCCACTTATAAAAAATATTGGGAACTATAGAAAAAATAGTACAAAGCGGTATGCAAACATTTATTATTGTAGGATACCATATTCTTTCATTTCATTGATATTGTTATATATATGTATATAAGTTACTAAAAATGTGTAGTTATAATTTTTGTATACTTTATTATTATTAATTTTTTTTCTCTCTGTTGGAAGTTTTTTATACATTTTTTCTTTCATTGTTAATTATGATTCTCCACAGATATATTTTAATTTGTACAATTGTTTTTAATTTGAGATTGGTCTATTGGTACAGCATTTTTATTTTGTGAAATGTAGCAAATTATACAAGAAATAAATAAATAATAAAAAAATGTTGAAATGAACAGTACCTAACTTACTTCTTATCTAAGAAGGATTACTCGACAAGGGAATTTAGAAGGCTATAATGAGGGAATGCTGAGTGTGTAGATGATTGAAATAATAGTGTTGTGGCAGTTTAAATTGTTATTCAACAAAGTTGAACTTAATATTAAGCAAATTCCTTAAAAGTTGAATGGTAAATACCTTATATTGAATTATGTTGAAGGGTAAATGTCTTAAGTTGGTGTGTATATGAGAGTGTTATGTTAAGGCATTATGACAAAATTGGGTTTTGATGATAGTGAAAGTAGGTGTGAAGTTTGATTCGAGGTATCTGTATTATATTATGAAAAGAATCGAGCCCACTAAACCTTTTATTATGGGAGATATATATATATATACATAATCAATTTTTTTTTTTTAATATTCCATTGATTTGACTTATTGTTTTTTTTTTTTTTTTTTTTTTTTTTTTTTTCCAGTGGGCATTAGGTGC
The DNA here is from genome assembly GCA_037127475.1 of Arma custos. NCBI lineage: Eukaryota > Metazoa > Arthropoda > Insecta > Hemiptera > Pentatomidae > Arma > Arma custos. The sequence goes on from CM073761.1 coordinate 52,822,999, forward strand.
ACCGCGACCATGACTGATCTATTGTGCGCCCCATCTATATGCGATTTTTTAAAATCTTAGATTAGTCGAACCCACAAATTTCAGTATGCTTGCTGGGTTGATAGTTTCGTGCTGCCTGGGATCGGTGACTCTATCCAGACCAAAGGTTTCAAATCTTAGGTCGGCAAACCTATCACATAGGCAGACAATGTGGTAGGGTGATTCGTCCGCTGCGTGACAAAAGCGGCAAGAGGGGACATCCGCCAGTCCCAGCCTAAACATGTGGGCGTTGAGCCTGCTATGCCCTGTAATCACCGCTATGATTGTCTTTAATGCTTCCCTGCCCAGCTCCAGAGCAGCTTTGCTCAACTTCTCATTGAAGCTGTCAAGGAATAATTTAGAGTGCCTTAAGCCACCTAGTCCGCACCAATGCTGGTTCATTCTTCGAAGGTAGATGTCCTTTATTCTGCGCTTTGCATAGCTGAGTCCGATGCCGCAAACCGGTTCAGGACTGCACGGTACTCTATCCGATCCTAGTCTAGCCAGCCTATCAGCCTCTTCATTGCCAGGGATACCATGGTGTCCAGGAACCCACTCAATGCTAACCCTGTTACTCTCAGCCAGTTTGTTAAGAGCTGCATAGCAGTCCCACACAATCCGTGAGTTGGTACTGTGTCCACTTATCGCACCTATGGCAGCTTGGCTGTCAGTGAAGAAAGTAATCCTTCTACCTGACATCCGCTCATCCAGCAGTGTCTGTGCACAGTAATTAATGGCCAGTACTTCAGATTGAAATACTGAGGAGTACCTCCCCAGGGAGATCCAAGTTCCTTCCCTGGGTTTGTCCCTCCTCCAGAACCCTGCTCCCGCACCAGAAGCCGTAAGAGAACCATCCGTATAGCAATTGATGCCGTTGCAGGGCCTGTGCCTTTTCGTTGTGTCAATATTGACCATATACTTAGGCGACATCACGGTGCCAACCTGAAGATCAGACCGCATTGCTAAGATGCAATCTGCCTCAATTTTAGTGAACAGTTCCCTCGAGCCACACAAATCACATACCCCAGGGATTATGTTCTGTTTGAGCAGCCTGTACATGGAGATCAAGGCCTGGTACTCAAGCTCCAGCACCAGTGGCCTGAGCCCAAGCACCACCTCCATTGTAGCAGTAGGAGTCGTCCTCATCGCACCCGTCATCATAAGACAGGCCAATCTCTGTAGCTTCTCCATCTTAAGTCTGAGTCCACTTTTACCTGCGCCTTGCCACCACACCAGGGCTGCATAAGTTACAATGGGTCTAATGGCCGTGACATACAGCCAATAGATCATTTTCGGCTTCAAGCCCCATGACTTTCCCACTGCCCTTTTGCAAGCCCACAGGCATCTAATGGCTTTGTTTGTCGTGTTATCCACGTGTTGTCTCCATCTCAGTTTATTGTCCAGCGTCAGCCCAAGATATTTAACCGCGCTGTTCCAACATAACTGGATCCCATTGAGCATTGGCAGTCTAATGACCACCTTGCGCTTTCTTGTAAAGGCCAGAACGTTGATCTTACGCGGGTTGATGCTCAGACCATTATCCAGGCACCAGCGCGCTAGAATATTCGTCACTGTCTTAAGCAGGTCAGAGATAACACAGTGATGTCTGCCTCCTACAAGGATGGCCACATCATCCGCGTACCCCTGTGCATAGAAGCCTGCTCCATTGATTGCTGACAGAAGTGAGTCCGCCACCAAACACCAGAGCAGTGGTGAAAGTACACCTCCCTGCGGGCAGCCTCCTCTGGGCTTGATCCACAGTTTGGTGGTACCTAGTTCAGATGTAAGAGCTCTCTGCTCCAGCATGGAATTAATCCACCTGCAGACAACCGGCTCGATCTCTTTGCTCCTCAGCGCCCTACTTATGGTGCTGTAAGGTGTTCTGTCAAAGGCACCTTCTATATCTACAAAGATGCCTACTGTAGTTTCGCCCTGTTTCATGGATCTCTCCAATCTTGTAACCAGGTTAAAAAGAGCAACCTCACAGGATTTCCCTGCTTGGTATGCGAATTGAAGCGGGTGTATTGGATTTGCTACCAACGCACTGTTCCTGATGTATCTATCTAAGATCTTTTCTAGCGTCTTCATCAAGAATGATGACAGACTAATTGGTCTGAATGCTTTGGGGTCATCATATGACTCCTTGCCAGGTTTTGAGAGGTAACATAGTCTGGACGTTCTCCACTTCTGAGGAATATATCCAAATGCTAGGCTTCCTCTCAAAAGTTCGAGCAGGTAGGTCCTGATTGCCGTAAATCCCTGTTTCAACAGGACCGGCAAGACACCATCAGGGCCCCCCGATTTATAGGGCTCGAATGAGTCAATAGCCCATTTGAGGGAGCTCATGTTTATGATCTCCCTAGCCTTTGCCAGATGTACACCACCCGTTCCTAAGATGTGTTCATCCGGCGCTACCTCGCTCGCCAAATGGGATTCGCACCCCGGAAAGTGACAATCAGCCAACTCCCTCAGGGTTTCCTCCTCATTCCGCGTGTATCCACTCCTTGTCCTGAGCGTTCCCAAGACTGTATGTCCCACATCCCTGGACATTATCTTTTTGATGCGACAGGCAGCAGGAATATTGTCCACATCGCTGCAGTACTTCCTCCATGCCTGTCTTTTAGCCTTCCTTACCTGTTTGTGGTACTCAGTGAGAGACGCTCTATAGGTCTCCCACTTACCCGTTCTTTTAGCAGCATTGAATAGCTTCCTGGTGCCATTCCTTAGCTTATTCAAGTTGTCATTCCACCAGGAGGTTTTCCTGTTGGAGCTGACACAGCACACACGATTACTGCTGGCATAGGCATCCATAATGGCTTTTGTCAAAGCATCATTAAGGGATTCCAGCTGCCATGTGTTCTTGATGCCCTTAGGGCAGCTTTTAAGGTTCTCCTCCAGACTGCTGTTGAAGAACCCCCAGTCCGTGCGCCTGGGGTTTCTGTACAGCAAGGTCTGGGGATCACTAACGCAGAGGTCAAATAGGATATATTTATGATCTGAACATGTCTCCTCTCCAGAGACATGCCAGTGTTTAATGTAGGTACTTACCTCGTTAGATGCTATTGTTATGTCTATCACCTCTGACCTCAACCTATTACAGAAGGTTGACCTATTCCCCCTGTTTAATATATCAAGACCAGACCTTATGATAGACTCAAATATGCACTCACCTCTTTGGTTATTCTTGGAGCTTCCCCAGGCTTCATGATGGGCATTGGCGTCCAGGGCTGCTAATAAGTTGGTAACCCCTTCTTCCAGCATCCTCTCTACATGCTGCAGGGGGTTAGCTTCCTCGTAGGGCAGATATGCAGCTACTATAGTGATGTCTGCCCTCATCACCTCCCCAGAGGGGGAAAGCACTGCTGCTGCACGATCTCTGGAACAAAATTGCCAGAGGGGCAGCATTTTAAATTTGTTCTTGTGTAGGATGCAGGCCCTTGGCCGGTCCGACCCCGCAATCAAGCTGTAGCCAGGCCAACCAAGCCCCGCAATCCTACCATTTAGGAGATAAGGCTCTTGTATTAAAATAATATCAATATCCTTACCTCTAACATACTGCTGTAGCACACCACAAGCCGCTACGCAGTGATGCAGATTAATCTGCAGCAGCTTCATGCTTATTCTTGCTCAGAGCCCGATGAACCCGCCAACAATGCGAGCTCATCGACCTCATCAGGAGTGACTTCAGCTTCCGGAACCTGCACAAGGGGTTCCCTGGCTGAGCCACTAACGCTGCCCGACTGCGGCTGGTCCTCCTCGACTCCACCTAGAGGAATCTCAAAGTACCTCGCAGTCTTGTCATCCCTCCTCTTCACATCCTTGGGCTCGGCCGGCTTATTCTTCAGCACCCTCAGTGTTACTCGATGCAGGCTGAAATGAACCTGCATTCCGCACCTCCTGAGGCTGCCGAGACTTGTCTCAGGAATCCTGAATATGGCATAAAAGCCATTATCCAGGGCCTTAACATGATGCACCTGCCAGCCGAGCACACCATCGATGTCCCCATTCTGTACCTTCAACCTCCTGAGGATGACCTCATTAGAGACCACCCGATCAGAAGGGAAGAAGGCCCCCACCTTCACCTGCTGGGTCAGTATGCTGATGCTTCCCACGCGAAGGGATAAACCCCTCTCCAGAAAAACATCAGTCATGACCCCCGCAAGCCACTCCTGCGTAGGTTGATTGGCGCAGGCAACGACGCAGCCACCCATTCTATAGCTAACGCCACCAAACTGCGGCCGCACCGTACTGCCCACCTCAATCTCGTCCAGCCGGTCCAGAATCCTGGTTTTAACAACATCACAGTCAGCCGGGGTCAGCCTATCCTCCGGATAGTTACTGGGCACCACTGCCACCAGCACATCCTTGGCTGCTCCCGAGTATGACTTGATGTTGGTCCCAGCATCCTTTGGCTTCTTGGCTGCTGGAGCCGTGCTGCCAGTCGATGTTCTGGGCCTCTTCTCAGCAGTGGCGGTCCTCTCCCCAGCCCGCACATGCGGTGCTCCTGTACTGGTGGTCGGCTTCGATGAGAAACCCGACCCACCAGCAGTGCTCCTTGGAACAGGCGCAGACCCAGAGCCCGTCACAGTATGCCTCTGCAACACACCAGCACGTGCACCTGACCTGTCAGCCGGTTTCCTAGGAAACCCTGCCTCCCTGCCAGGTGCCGCCCTCCGGTGTACATCAGCCACGACAGGCCCACCCGACTTTGGAACCCCTTTCCGAGCCGCCGACTTGGCTGCCGGTTCCTCAGGGAACCTTGCAGTTTCATCGGCAATCTCATGAAACGGCTCCGCAGTCGAGGCGCCAGCCGCGCCCCTGCCCAAGAGGTCCTTGGCCCTTTTAGCGCGTCTACGCCTGTTCCTCCTCTGCGCGACGCTAAGGAAAGGACCTGATGCACCTTCCTCACCCTCGGGACTTCCAGGTGCCTGTAGGTTAGTTAAACCTATATTATGGAGGTCCACCCCCGGGAACCCGGAGGGGGCCGCCGCAACTCCAGTATGTGCTGCGACAGCCTCCCCCGCCCCCGTGATGACCCTCAATCCTTGAGACTCCATAGTCAGTGCCTGCAACTGGGCTCCGACAGAGGAGTCGTCTATCGAATCCATTGCTGAATTCGATAGCAGTGAAATGTCTAAGGAAGATTGCTCTTCCTCAGATAAAGGTGTTTTATTAATTACAAAAGTTGGGTTCATTTTGTTCCCACGAGTATGGGGGATCTAAATACACTGCAGGTACTGCCCCCTCTCCCTGCAGCGGGCTAAATACAATGGGGTGCGCCAGGTGCCCCAAGTGGGTCGATTAGAGACAGTGTATGTTTATACACCCCCTGCCATCCAGCCACAGCTCGAGCTCCCTACACTTGGCTTGGGTGTCTAAAGAGGTCCTCCAAAGGACCCCGCCTCTGTCGTTCGCGAGTCCACACGACCAGTTTAGTCGTGTGGTCTCCCCAGGGGGCACCACTAGGAGGTGACAGTAGGCGTTGATAGGGATAAGGAGGACTGGGGTGTGCAAGCAGTGAGTAGGGCACTATGGCTTGCACATTCCACAAGGAGTGAGGGAGGCTCCCGCACCAGCCTCCCGCTCCAGTCCCCCCGTTGCCCTACCCATTAACCCCCCACTTATTGTTTCTATTGTTGACTTATTGTTTCTATATCTAGGACTTGAAGGAAGTGACAATGCGAATGAAGTACTTAATGATATCGATTCAATGAGAATTTATGCCTCATTCAAGGATGGTGAAGGAGAACGAGCACAAACAGAATTGCTTTTATTTTCACATTATTCTCCTTCTAATAGGCATATTAAAGTTAGTACTACAACAAAAGATGCGAAGGTAATTCAAAAAACTGATTAAATATTATTGTCTTTATTTAATTACTTTTTTACTCTTTGAATATGTATGTTACTTCAATTGATTACTGTCATAATTTTTAAATTGTATACATTAGCATTGGATTCATAGAATAAATTGAAAGAGATTTTATAATTTTGTTCTCAATATATAAAGTTAGTGTTGATCATTTATTATCTATATTAATGATATTGGTTGGAAAAAAATTCCGTTAATTGAGCCTTGTTGTCTTCTTGGTGAACCCATGTTGGCTACCTTTAAATCACAGTCCCCTACTAACCATAGTAAGAGCGCCTTAAAAAAGAGGGAATCGAATCCATTCTGTCCCAGACACATTAAGACCCTACTATTAAAACCCACATGTTTAGTTTAGCTCTATCATATAAATATTTTTTATTAGTTTTACAATATGAATATTTTACTATGACTATATTATAAAACATTTTAACTCAAATCCAATGTAAGTTTTTAGTTTGAACATTCTGAAAAGATGCTGAATCCTATGTGTGAAATATATGTGCTTTCATTGTTTTTTTGTTTTATTTATTTATATCTACATATTATACTGAAAGCTGCTAAATTTGGCTAGTCATTTGAATTTTTTAAATTATAGGTTGGTGAATACATAATTTTTCATGTTCAAAGTAATTTTTTTATGGAATCATTTGAATATTTGGTGATGGCAAAAGGAATAATACTCCATGCAAGTCAAGAAATCATGAAAAATAATATAAGAACATTTGCTGTCACTCTTTCTGCAGAAATGGCCCCTGCTGCTACAGTAGTGGTTTATCACATTGGACGATATGGTGACATTATAACTGACAGCCTTACATTTCCTGTGAATGGAATTTCGAGGAACAATGTAAGTGAAAAAATCTTATTCTACTTTGAGGATATGAATAACTTTTTAATATTTTAAATTTACTGTGCATGCAATCTTATATTTTTGTGGAATTCAACGGTTATTGTTACCATTAATGTAATGCCATTAAATGAAGCATAATATGAATTTAACATGTTAAAATAAAAATTGGGTACCAAGTTTGACTTTTTTTATTTATTTTTTGAAAATTTACTTCTTATCTGCACCTCCAGATTTTTTGGTGTAAATTATGTAGTACTGCAATTTATTTAGAAAATTTACTTCCTAGAGAGAGCATGATGGAGGTTAAAATGAAAATGATCTAAAAATAAATTAAATATAAATTCTGTAAAACTTTTTTGTAGAACATAAGTACTGTGACAATATATTGTAATAATGTAGTTATAATATTTTTTTCAGTTTACTCTATTCATTAATAATAAAAAAGCACGGACAGGGAAAAAAGTGGAAGTTGCTATATATGGTCAACCAGGTGCTTATGTTGGGTTGTCAGGCATAGATAAGCCATTTTATTCTATGCAAGCTGGAAATGAATTAACTTATGCAAAAGTAAGAACAATTTTAAAACTAATTCTACGAGTACATAATTAACAAATTGTCTTTTACTTATTTATTTAGCAATATACACTAATAGTAGTGTTCATTAGTCAACTTTCTTTGAAAATATTATAATACATTTAGGGATCAATATTGATTTTAAATATCTGTATAAATATTGAATAGAAAGCTCGTTTTATTCGTTTATACAGTTTAGTTTTAGCTAATTATTCTTAATAATCAGTTTTATTGTGTCAGATTTAAATGATTGAATTTTTATTTTTTTGTGATGCTGAATCGTCATCATAATCATTGATTTTTTATCATTCATGTAATTTAGGGAGCACTTGTTTAGGGCATGAAACAAGTTCTGTGATTGAGCAGTTCCCTTTAATTTTTTTAATCCAGTCTTTCTTTCTGAAACTTACTCCTTCCTCTCAAGTCATTTAAATTTGTCTTAAGAACCATCTCCCATCAGTTTTCACCTTAAACCTTATCCTTGCGAGGTGATTTGTTTCTATTCTGTTCCAGGATAGATCTGTGTATAGGGTCTAGTATCAACTTGCAATATGACCAGACCACCGGAGTCAGCCAACCTCAATAGCTCAGACATCAGGGTTCTTGTATAGTTCCCCTAAATCATTGTAGGTTTGAATCCTCCATATGGCATCAATCTGTTGAAAACCAAATATTTTCCTCAATGTATGCCATTCAAATCAAAAGAGATCTAGTTTTTATGATCATGTTACTGGCCAACATCCTTTATCTTTGACGAATAGGAGTAAATGTCTATATTTGACGAATATGAGATTCCCCCCCTATGTGAGTACCATTGGTTTTTCCATTGTTTGAAATTGTTTTACTTTGTATTTATTTATGAAGACCGAAATAGCAATAATTGGCTGCCAAGAACTTTCTCTGAATCTACCTTCTACCTTCTAGAGAAGATTGGAGGTAACACCTTGATGCAGTCAAGAATTGTACTAGGTTGTAGAGCCTGTATTGATTGACTGGTTGATTGAAGTCTTTTAGAAGTGTCACCTTGAATTCAATCATTTCACTGTACTTCTATTTCCTAATGATTTGTAGCATATGAGGTATTCCTTAATACTGCATATGAAACACCCTGATGCAGTTCTTCTCTAATGATATAATTGTGTACTTTCTGTAAATTGATAATTATTTATGTCATGTATGGTATTATCCAAAATTTTAGGCACTGAGAAAATTTGGTCGATTATAGATCTTCCCCTAATAAAACATACCCATATAAAGCAATTTTTCGTTCTGCAAAGAGAAGGAATGTTAAATAAAGTATCCTTTAAAATAAGGCACAGGATAATAAGGAGATGCCGTTTTAATATTACAGTTAAGCATGTCACCTTTCTTGTGTTTTGGACTTGTTATTGTGTTGTACAGTGGGAATTTCTATGAAATGCCATGTGCCCATCACAATATTGTAAAGGAGCCTTGTATACAATTCATCCCTTGAACAGTTTGACTGAAACTTATCTGTATCAGGAGCCTTATTATTTTTTAATTGTGAGCCTCTTCACCATTTTCAAGTCAATGGAGTTGTAAGTTGCCTATTCAGCCTATTATTCTCCATCCTATTGCCATTCAAGAGAGAATTAAAATATTTTTTTAGTTGTCCAAGAAAGTATCCCTAATATGTATTAACATAGTAGCATATTCTCTGTAAGTTGTTTCTAAAAGGTCCCTATTAAAAGAAAGGCAACATTTTTTTAAAAATCTAATTAGATCACCCTGAAAGATGTGTTGCCTATACACTGGTCTCTGCAGAATATATTTTTCCAATTATGTAAGTTATCTGATTTTAATGTTTATGTTTTGCAGGTAATTCAAAAAATGGCATCTTTTGATGAGGATACCAATGGCACATACTCTGAAACATGGTATTCACATGAAGGAGATCCAGAAGAGTTTGTTTATTTTCCATCTTCAACCTATGGTATTGACGCAAATCGAACCTTTGAGTATGTAATATTTATCTACTCTCAATTTTGTTGTATCTTTTTACTTAATTTCTATAAATATTTTTCCCCCATGTAAATTCCAATTCCAACAATGCCAACGGCCATACCACATTGAACACACCGGTTCCCATCAGATCACCGAACTTAAGCAACGTCGGGCGTGGTTAGCACTTGGATCGGTGACTGCCTGGTAAAAACAGGCGGTAACAATCTGGGAAAAACCGCTTGCTGTTGGCATCTAACTTAACAGTTAACCAAGTAAATACATAGCTGGCTGTATGGATGGAAGTATCCAATGCCATAAATAGAAAATAAATTCCAATTTTCAATTTATCAATGCTGGTGGCAAGCTACTAATTACATGATTGAAATACACTTTAAGAAAACATTGATCATTTAGGTATTTTTTTTTATTTAAAAGTTTTATTATTTTTTTCATCATCTGCATGTATAATGAAATTTTCCTAACAGTTTATTACCCCTCTTAGTTGAATGCTATTTGAATTTTAATGCTATTTTTAGCAAATCTTATAGGACTTTTTTCTTAGCTGCAATCTTATTGCTCTTGTTGTATCATGTTTACAATATGATGTTTCATGATCTCTTTTTATATGAGGCTTTATTTTTTGGGTGAATAATACAAAAAAAACTTTTAAATATTTTTATTTAAAGAGAAAAGATATGCCTCCGGCCGGGATTTGAACTCGGATTCTCTGTTTCTCCGTGACAGTGCTCTAACCAATTGGGCCACTGGAGTCTTCTGCCGGCAGAGGACAAAGCGATTCTCTTATCTGATCCCAAGTCCCCCTGTTCTCGCAATTTTTTGCGCTGTATACACGAGAACAAATGTTCTTTGAACATTAATTTAATTTTAGGATCTTATTATAAAGATTACAAATAATAAATAGTAATATGACTTACGTCGTATTACTATTTATAATTTGTTGTTAATTGTTTTCATTTTTAAATATTTTTATTTAAAGAGAAAAGATATGCCCCCGGCCGGGATTCGAACCCGGATCCTCTGTCTCTCCGTGACAGTGCTCTAACCAATTGAGCCACCGGAGTCACCTGCCGACAAGTTATAAATAGTAATATGACATAAGTCAACAAGATCCTAAATTTAAAGTAAATATTTTTAGTATTTTTAATATTATTAAATATTAAAGTAATCCTAAAATTTATTCTCGTGTATACATCGCAAAAAATTGAGAGAACGCGGGGACTTGGGATCAGATAAGAGAATAGATTTGTTCCCTGCCGGCAGAAGACTCCGGTGGCTCAATTGGTTAGAGCACTGTCACGGAGAGACACAGGATCCGGGTTCAAATCCCGGCCGGGGGCATATCTTTTCTCTTTAAATAAAACTATTTATAAATTAAAACAATTAACAAAAAGTTATAAAAAATTACAAAGAAAACTTCATATTCTTGTTAATAATTTTAAGTAATATACATGAAAAATTTTATGGTAATACCTTTTTGCCAAAACTTATTTATTTTCTTTATTCTTTCTTTCCCAAACTTTCCCTTTTTTCCTATAAATGAAGCAAGCCTAGTTAAAACATGTAAGAAACTCCCTGTAAAACATCTCAAAGTATATCTCAGTGGAAAAAGATTTTTTGCACGAAAAATTACTTCTCATGGTTTGTTGAAATATAGTATAGAAGATTAGCCAGAGAGCTGTTGGTGCCCTATTATTTTAAAGATCTCTATAAAAACTGTAATTTGTAACTTGGAAAATAACTTTTCCCATATGAAATGAATTATCACATCAACGCGTAACTAAAGCAAAGAGTAATGGCAATGTTAGGTTCCAGGTAATGTTATGGTTTTAGAAAGGACCGTAGTAATTCTAATGTATGGATTAAGTCGTGAGAGGACAGAAATGGAAGAGGCAGTTAGGAATAGAAAAAAAGACTATGTGCTGAATCAACTACTTACAGGTTTAACCAGGTGTTGGATTGATAAGTTTGATGAGACTGCAATAGTGTGGTAAAAGTTGTGGTGGGTAAAATCTTGATCGAATTTGTCAAAATTAGCTGGTTAGGATTGGACATGAATGTGACAGGAGGTTTGGGCACTAGGCATATTCTTCATAGGTCATATCCATCAGAGAGAGAATAGCAAAGTTCTCAGTATTTGAAGGGAAGAAGAGTTAATTGGTTAAGTGTAAAAAGAGGTAAATAATGAACATATAAATTAAACAAAAGAGAGACATCAAAAAAAGTATAAGAAAAAATAAATTAGATTACATTTGTTAATAAAAGAAAATATTTTATTGTGTATTGTTACATGACATAACATAGCTAGGTTAAAGTTGGGGTCCAATAAAAATTTCCAAGTACGAACAAAAGGTAGATGGATGCTAAAACATCAGCTGAAGACATCAAAATCTTGAGGTTGATTAATATATATAATGGGGTGGCCATAATCCTTCCAGGAGCATTTTCTGCTAGCCACAAACCAGGCCTATTTTAATTCACTCACTGTTCTTTTCTGTTGGCGGAACCAGTATAGATGCTTATAAGTAGAATTTGATTTTTCTATATATATGAGCCATTTTCCTGTCAGCCATAATCATGGGTGGAAAAATCCCTTTTTATTTAGTTTTCTTTTATGTATCAGATCATGACAATGACAGGTGGTATTCGTACTTGGTTCTCTACCATGTTGAAATTCTCTCTGCTCTTTTTGATGCCAAATATATTATTCTTAAGCTGGTCACTAATAAGTTTCTTGTATAAGGATCGTTATGCTGTTTATTTGGACTAACCTGCATTACAAGCTCTGTTCAGCTTTATTCAGGCAGATATTTTACTAACCCTTGGTTTGAGTTCTTTATTTTTGGTAATAAGCTTCTCCAAATAATGGGCATGATTTTTTTTTAAATACTGTAATTTAATTCAAAACTTTGTTCATTTTATTTTTCTAGTCACAATTTTAAACTTTTTATATCTTCATTAATGTATATACCCTACTCATCACACCCAATTTTCTGATGCCTGGTTAGACCTTTATATCTCTGATTCACCTCTTAAAATCCTCTCGCCGTCCCAACATCCGGTTCCTTTCTTCACACGATCTCATCCAAATTTCTTATGATCTACCTGTCAAATCATTCACTCCAAAAACCGTGTCCTATCACAGTTTGGACCTCTTTTCATTTGAATCTCTTGAATCCGATTTAAGTTCCATCAACTGGGACATAATCTACTCCTATAATACTATCGATCACCTGGTTCACTTTCAGTCACTCCTGATGATCTTAATAACCACTTAGTATCCAATACTTCTCCTATCATCCGCTGCAGACATTGATCATACAAACTTTAACCCTAACAACTTATTTTTCTCCCATGTAACAGGACGATCTATTAAAAAGCATTCTGAAATCCCGCACCAATGACTACGGTCCTGACAACATTCCTTTAAAGCTAGTAAAATCCTGCCTCCTAGTCATAATGCTCGTATTACATATTTACAATTTCTCGTTACAATACTCCATATTTCCCACTCCTTGGAAAACCGCCTTAGTGCGCCCATTAAATAGAATTGAAAATCCCTCCTCTCCAAACGACTTCCGCCCTATCTCCCTACTCTCTAGCCTCTCAAAAACATTAAAATGTTTAGTTCAGAACCGAATTTCAAACTTTCTAGAAGAACTTTCCCTCATTCACCCTCTCCAATCCGGCTTTCGACCAGGTTACTCAACTCAATCCGCTCTCCTCAAAATAGCTCTTGATCTCCATTCCGCCATAGAACAACAAAAATTAATAATTCTTATCCTTCTAGATTTTTCCAAAGCCTTTAACATAGTAGATCACAACTTCATTCTCGCCAAGCTTCGTAACTTATCTCTATCCAATAGTGCTCTAGGATGGTTCAAGTCTTTCTTCTCTGATCGCTCCCAATATGTTCTGGTCCCTGTCAACCTGCTTCCATAACTCTTCCCTTGTTCTGTGGTATCCCACAGGGTTCGTCACTATCCCCCTCCCTATTTGCCGTTTACATAAACAACCTTCCACCTCTTATTATGTCTATGCAGATGATTTTCAAATATACCTTTCCTTCTTCCCATTCCAATCTATTACTAGCCACGGAAAAACTCCAAGACGATCTGAATTGAATAAGTCAATGGGCAATGTATAATAAGCTAAAGTTGAACGTGGACAAAACCAAGGCAATAATAATAGGTTCAAACTACTTCCTTAAAACTATTCCCCATAATCCAATCTTCTCTCTAAACAATAATCTATCAAATTCTACCCAATTGTCAAAAACCTTGGAATTATTTTTGACCAAACCCTCCATCAATTCAAAACCACAGTCTACTCCCATAGCACCCGTTCTCGGCTCTCAGATCTATGTGTAACATCCTACTGAACAGCAGCTTTTGACAGAGATTTCCTCATTCTATCCTCGTCTCTTTGGAACTATATACCTTCTTCCATTTGTCATTCCAATAATCTTTCAACCTTTAAATCCCGTATATTCAATCACCTAATTTCCTTAGAATTCCCAAAAATTCGGAAATAGTATATTTAGTTTTGAGATAAAGGTTTTCTAAATGATGTATTAATGATGTATTTGATTTATATGTGTGCATCTGCATAATTGTAAGTGTGCATACGTCTGTGAGTGAGGTCATTTTCTTTCTCTGCGAATTTGGCTGTTCACACTTCTAGGCAAATATCTTTTTATTTACTTATTTATAAGGCCCGGATTTGTATGCATTTGCATATTTTTTTCTATGCTTTGTACATCACGTTTGAAGTTTTTAAAACGTGTTTTGGGCCAAAAGTATTCGATTAGGGGAACTTTTATTTTGCATATTTGAAGGAAAATGCATATTTTTGCATATTTAATTGTTGTTGTTTTTTTCATATTTTTAATGCATTTTGTTCTATTTTAGGTTTTATGTGTTTTCAGAAGTGTTTAGGTAATTGGTACTTGTGTCTTAACGCAGCCCTGGTTACTTTTGCCGACTAGTTCGCATGTGCGAGCAGTTACATTTTGTAACAGTTATATTTCTAACAGCTGATTTGTTCTATGTTTCTTCTTGCTTACTGAGTTTTCATTATTATTGACTTATTTTTTGTTAGTTATTGTTCGTTATTTGTTGTTTATTGTTTGTTTGCTAGTTTGTTATAGATTTTTCGTTGTTATTATTTTAGTTATTTATTTAATTAGTGTAAAATGCGTATTTGGGATTTGCCAACAACAGAAGAACAAGCTATTATTTTTTTGCAGGAGCGAAATATTTTACCAAAACAAAGAAAATGTAGCAATTCCCATGAAATGAAATTGTATTGTGGTGAACGTTTCTTTTGGAAATGCAATTAAAATCTTGATATTGAAGTGTGTTTCGACGTATTTTCCATCTAAATGTGATTAACAAATTTTTTGTCAATAAACTATTGTGATTTTCCATAACTTATTTGTTTTAATTATAGTGATTTTTATTATTTGTATTTTTTAATTGTTCATTGTCCATTCTTGTTTAATTAATTGTTCATCATATATTATATTTTTAAATATTTTTTTGTTAAATAATTTTTCATTATCGTGATTTTTCATTACTTTTATTTCATAATTGTTCATTGTTGTTTAATTAATTATTCATTATTATTATTATATTCCATTTTTCAATCAATTCTTTTGATTTCTAATTGTTGATAATTTTTTAACTGCAATAAATACAAGGTAACTGTTAGAAATGTAATAGTTACAAAATGTACCTGCTCGCGCATGAGAGCAAGTCAGCAATAGTAACCAGGGCTGCGTTAGACACAAGTACCAGGTAATTTTGAAAAATGATGAATCAATGAAAACATTTAATTTAATAACAGGAAACAATTAATATGTAATAATATTTCTTTTTCTAGGAAAGTTGGCCCTTCCCCTTTCTATGTTAAAATTCTTAGAATCCATTTCCACTCTTGGTTCTGCTGCTTCTCTATAACTAAAAATTGTTTTAGTTAGGCTCGAAATATTGCACCGTTAACATGCCGAAAGTTAAGGCTAAAGCTAGTGAACTTGTAACCAAATATTTACGCAAATTTTCTGACAAAACTTTTCGCGGTGATTCCGGCGTTTTATTTTGTAACAGTTGTGATAGAGTGGTTTCGACATCCCGAAGATCTTTAGTAACGCAGCATATCGAGACAGCAAAGCATAAAGAAAACCTACAAAAAAAAAAATAATTCATCCAGACATTTATTTCTACATCATTTACATCAACTTCGTCTTCCAGTAAGTCACAATTTTTCAATGATTTGACTCGTGCTTTTATAAGAGCAGATATTCCAGTTTATAAGATCAATAATTCTGAATTCAAAGAGTTTTTTTAAGGGCATACCGGACTCAAAATGCCAGACGAAAGCACTATTCGAAAAAATTATCTCCCTGATATTTACCAGGATACCATGAATAAAATACGCAACCAATAAAAGACATACCAATTTGGGTGTCCATAGATGAGATGACTGATTCTCTGGGAAGGTATGTGGCCAATATTATTGTCGGAAAGTTGTCAGATGACCTATCAAAACCCTTTCTTCTAAACATGCAGTTGTTGGACAAATGTAACCACGAAACCACATGATGACGGAGCTAGATTTGTTAATGATTCCATGACTTTTCTCTGGCCAAATGGAACTCTACACGAAAAATTATTTTTTATTCACAACTGACCCTGCTCCGTACATGGTTAAGGCTGCAAAGTCATTGAAAATATTCTACCCTAAAGTGATTCACTTGACTCGTCTTGCCCATGCATTCCATACAGTCGCGGAAACTGTCAGAAACGAATTTGAAGATGTAGACTTGCTGATTTCGAATGTCAAAAATTTTTTTCTGGAAACGCCAAGTTGGGTAAAAGTATTGAAAGAAAATTACCCAGAATTAAATTTGCCACCGGAACCAATAATCACAAGATGGGGAACCTGGCTAGATGCATCCCACTACTACTATCAACATTTTGATAAGATCAAAGACATTCTTTCCAAATTAGATGACACAGCGTCGGCAATATCAAAAGCAAAGAAATTAATGGGAAAAACAACTTTAAAACAAAATTTATGTTATAAGAGTATTTCGACAAATTTTGGTTTTTAGTTGAAACAATAAAGAGACTTGAAAATCAAAATTTGCTTTTATCAGGAAGCCTGAAAATATTGGATGATTCTATACAAAAATTAAAAAGTGTTCTTGGAACATTTGCACCAAAAATCACTCAATAAATTCATCACGTTTTCGAAAACAGGTCTGGGCTAAAACAGTTACGATCCATTTGGGATATTCTAGAAGGAAACTTTGGAGAAAATGATATGCCATTCAGCCCTAGTGAAGCATCATGTTTTAAAAGAGTTCCCATTACATCAGTCGACGTGGAAAGATCATTTAGTAGGTACAAAAATATATTGCGACCTGATCGTCAGAGCTTCACATTCGATAATCTAAGGATGTACACAATTTTAAATATTAATTTGTAAGAGGAATAAGCATTTTGTAACTATTTTTTAAATTATAAGGGTGTAATATTAGAAATTAAAAAGTACGTAATACATTTTTCAGTTTGCATATTTTTTTTTGTTTTGCCTGCATATTCCCCAAAAATAAATCCATATTGTATGTACATATTTAAGGATTTTTATTGCATATTAATCCGGGCCCAACTTATTTATATTTATTATTATATTAATAGTTATCATTGTTTATATTTTTTCTTTAATTATTTTATTCCTGGTTTTGTTGTTTTTTGTTTTTCAAAAAATGTTTGTGTGTGTGTGTGTGTGTGTGTGTATATATATATATGTACGTATGTATGTATATATCAGAATCAATTGTTCCTCTCTCTATAATTATTCTTATCTTATTTCTATTTTCTTTTTCCTTAATAGTTTTCTTTAAATATTGTTTTAGGAGGTAATTGATAATTTTTCTCAATTATTTTTTTTATTTATTCCCCATTTATTAATTTAATTGTAGTTAATTAATTAATTGTATTCTATTTTACTCCATGACAGTTTGGTTGTACATTATTCCTGTAATGTTGTTCTAAAGAGACTTGTCCCAGAATAAATTAAATCTTCATTAGTATTATTCCATTCCTATTTTATAATTCCACCCAATTCCTCAATTGAGTACCCACTCAGAATCATTTAGCTTTTTTAGACCCTGCATCTGTCTACAGTTTTTTGAGTATTCGATTACCTTACATCTTTTTCCTTGCCTGAGGAATTTTCATTGAGAGAGGCTTTCTTTATGCTTAATTTTAGATCGACCATTATTATTTCTAGGAGAAATTATTTTTCTGTCTTTTACCTTACAAAATGTTGTGGAGAACATAACAACTCCTGGGCCCCCTGTGCCAAACTCTTCTTAGCCTCACTTATCTGTTCAAATATATTCCTATCAGTGTCCTGATGTTCTACTTAGACAGGCTGTTTCTGAGACAATTGGTATTAATACGAGTCACATTTTAATCTCTCAGATATATATTTTTTTTTATTATTATTTTGTTTCATTTTATTAGATTTTTCAATCTTAATAACTTTTAAAAACCATCTATGTATGAAATGAAATTTTAAAAATAAATGAACTTCTATTATCTTTTAGGTATGCTGGTTTAATAGTTTTTACTGATGTTGAAATTCCAAGAAGAATTGATTACTGCAACCGATCTTTAGGGTTAATGGATTGTTTAAATGGTAGATGTTATAGGGTTGAAGATAGATGTAACGGAATTTTAAATTGTGATGATGGAACAGATGAGGCCAATTGTAAGTATTAAGAAAATATTAGGTTTATGTAAATACCTGGTATTTACTATTTTTGGTTATTAAAAATTAAGTTAATTTTTTTTTAAAGACATAAAACTCTTAGTCATATGCATCTAATAAAAATATAATCTACTTAATAACTTATTTATTATTATATTATGCTTATTTGTTTGTATATTTCTATTGACCTCACCCCTGACCAATTTGTTGATTACTCATGTTATCATCTTCATAATATCATTCTATATATATTATTTTCATTTTTTTTTTAATAGTCTTTTTGAAAGTTCTTTTTACCAATGAAAACCCTTAGTTTTGTTATGGTTGTAATATTATCTTTATTTTTTATCATGAAAGCTAGTTAATATTAAATAATAAAGTGGAAAGGACTAGTTGTCGTAAATTAATAATTCATATCATACTTAGAGCATTGAAATATGGTTTGAATAAAATGACATTTACTGCATTTTATGTTTAGTACTTGGTATAAACTAGATAGTTGTTGATGATATTGGTTTTTTCTTTTGGATATAACATTATAGCAGGGTTTTTTCTAATATTTTAATCAGCTTCACTTTTGATTTAATTCAGTTCATTAAATATCTTAGTGGTTATTTTGTTTAATTTATTATTTATTAATTTAGGTCCTCGTCATAATTACACTGATCTGCAGAACTTCAGAAAAACTAGATTTAACAGAATACAAAGGCATTATGACAATGTTTGGCTATGGCGTGATATAAATATTGGACCACATGGTAGATATATTTTTGAAGTAGATGTTCCACAGCGTCCAGCTCATTGGATGGTTTCAGCTTTTGGAATGAGTCCCAATTTGGGATTTGGGATGCTTCAACATCCTATTGAAGTAATGATTTTACATTTTAATAAATAAGTAACTTTTATTAATTAAAGCCCATTATAATTTTGTATTCTTATTTCTAATGATGGTGGAATAATCCTGCTTATTAATACACTCTACATGATTACTCGTAATGTGCCAATCATGTGGTACACCAGTTTGAAGTGAGAATTTACTTTTACTAGTCATCTTTTACTACTATTTCTGCCTTTGAAAAATTTAATCTATATCGATAACAATATTTAACTTCAATGTAGATCAATTCTCTAGAAAAGATCAAATAGGAGATTTTTTCATCCACAATGAAATGGTAAAATTACACTTTTTAAAAATTGCAGTATACTTGAAGTTATTTTGATTGCAACATAAATCCCAGCAGCTATCAGTATCATTTTTTTTAAATTGAAAATTTGTAAATTTTTGTTTGCTGTGAGGGAATAACATCATGATCTAATTTATAGTTATTTTGAAACTTCTGTGTTTTCATTAAATACAAATAACTAAATTTAAATAATTAAATTATTTACTAAATAACTAAATTTAATTTTGTAGTAACCAGTTATAAAAAAAAAAAAAAACATAATATAATCTGACCAAAAAAATTTGTAAATTACTAGATGGAAACCAAGGTAACAAGTATGATTCTAATGTATAAAATCATAGAATGTCATCGGGAATGGCATATAAGACTCAAACTTAAATAATCAAGATAATACTTTCTATTGTTACGTATTCAGTGAAAAATAAATGTTACCATGTAAACTAAATTTCAACTTTTAAAATTTATTTCAAGTTAAATTTGTGTGGTGTGTGCTCCAGATTCTCTTCCCCCTTCACAGTAACTGTAGGAGGGTTGTATATTTATAAATCTTTAAGATTCTATGTTGATAAAAACATACTACCTGCTTAGTAATATTTTAGTTAAATTCTATGAAGTTTTAAAATTTAAATAATAATAATGGAAAATTTACTTTTTCATTTTCTATTTTGAATGCATTAATGTTTTAATTATTTTATTTTTTTCTTCCTTTAGTATATAGGTGTACTACCATTTTATATAAATGTTGAGATGCCTTTAGTTTGCACTCAAGGAGAGCAAGTTGGTGTTCGTGTAACAGTTTTTAACTACATGACCAATGACATTGAAGCAGTTGTTGTACTAGCTGGATCAAATGATTATAAATTTGTTCATGTTGAAATGAATGGCATTGTAAGTTTTATTATTACTTATGTTTACTGTTATATTTTCTTTTATACCTTAATTTTTAGTAATAGTGTATAAAACTAGTTTCATGTACTATATATACTAGTTTCATATTATTTTACTTCTTGGTTGGGTTAAGCTCAAATAAATTTATTATGACTGTTTAAAAAATATGTGTAATAAGAGATGATGAAATTAAATACCTAACTGATTATGACTAGGAAGGGGAGATTATTAATTTCAAAAAATAACTACTATTCTTTTTTTTGTTTAGATCACTAATAATTTTCTTTAAAAAGAGCTAATTCTTGTAATGAGATGTATCCCTGTAAATACAGATGTTTTAGAAAAGTAACATATATAAATAGAGCAAAGAGCTGTGCTGTAATTAAATTATTATTAAAGATTTATATAAAGCCTTTAGTCTTTCAAATAATTGTATATGTATATGTACAAACTAAGCCAGAACTTCTTCCATGGCCTTCTTTGTCTTCTATGCTCAAGCCTCCCGCTCAAAGTCTCTGGAACCACTGTTGAACAGTACACTCAATTGTACTGCCATCAACCCAGACTTTGTTGTTACTTGTGGTAGAGTTGAACTTGTTAAACAAAATGATGCAAAAATCGCACTTTGAAATCTTAGTAAAGACTGAATTATTTCCAAATACCAAAATGCTTCAGAGGTTTACAAACATTTTTGTTAAAGTGAGGATTAACAAGTGCTTAAATTTATAAAAGTTATAAGTCCAACAAAGAAAACAATTCACTATTTGGAGTGGTATTTCAAAGAAAATACAATCCTGCATTATTTTCCAGTCAACTCAATATTAGAAAAAACTAAAATTACTTTGTCCCCAACATATTATTAATTCTTATAATATTGTATTTTTATTAAAGAAGATTAATTTATATTTAATTTTTTTTATACACATTGTTTTTAATTAATTTATTGTAGGTTAGATCTTACAACCCTCGTACTTCTTATGGTGAGCACCAATTTTTTGTGTACATAAAAGCTCAAGATGCTGCTGTTGTTTATCTACCAATAGTCCCTACAAGATTAGGTGATATAAAAGTAAAAGTTATGGCTTCAACTCTAATAGGAAAAGATATCATCACCAGAAATTTGCATGTATTGGTAAGTATTTTGTTTAATTTATTAAAAATATTGTTTTAATTTATCAAATTGTTGGACTGCATTTAAGCCTAATATTTTCCCTATTCAGATACTTTTATAAATATATTTTTCTTTATCTCTTCTTCCTGTTAGTAAATTTTTCCTTAATATTTTAATTGATAAAATTGTTAAGCAGAAAAAAGACCCCCACCACAGTAAATTTTACGTTGAAATGAGAAATCTCATTTCCAGTTAATAAATCTTAAGATAAACAAGGATAAATTATATAAAATCCAATTAGTATCTTTATCCAACCAGTGATTGCCTATGGCTTGTAGACCGTATCCACCTCAAAGTTGGAAGTAAAGAAACTGAAGGGTTTTTAGAAAAATATTTTCTTACAAATCTTATTCTTCAGATCTGTTGAATTAGGGAGAAAGTGGTTCAGAAACCATAATGGTCTGTTTAACAGTTTCACAAATGTGATAAAATTAAGTCATCCAGTTAGTCATCTTACCAGAATGAATGTGCATGCAATCCCTAAGGTGCTAGTGATATAATCTTTTTACAATATGAAGATCTCCGTCGTAAACCAACGACTTCCCGCCCTCCTGTATTGTTTAATAACATCCCTCTGATTCTTGTAGAACAGGTCCGATACTTAGGACTACACCTTGACAAACGCTGAACTCGGAATCCTCATACTAGACTGAAACGACAAGAAACAGCTTGCCGTTTCAGGCGACTTCAATTAATTATAAAAGACTCATTAGACCCATCTGGACTGACGGATTAGAGCTTTGAGGCTCCACTAAGCCATTGAATTCCTCTCGTATTCAATCCTTACAACCCAAGATCCTCAATGCTCCTTACTTTGTTATGAACAAAGTAATCCATAATGACGTTAATGTCCCGTTTATTGCTGATTTGGTCCGAATCCGATATCATTCTTTTCATGACTAACTTCATTTCCACTCAAACCCACTAGTTTAAACCTTGCAACCTCTTCAATTCCTGATAATCCTCTGAGGCGTCTGAAAAGAAAATTACCTCGTGACCTTCTAAGCTGAACTTTTTATTTGAGTACTACCACTGGGTAGTTTCTCTACTTGCCTTTGTCTCTGGACATGATTTATCTTTCATTATATTTACTTGATGTATTCTTTATATAGTTGTAAATTTGAGTAAATACATTTAAAAAAAAAATATATATATATATATATATATATATATATATATATATATATATGAAGATTATGATGTTAAATTTATGTTATAAATATTGCCATTAGAAAACAACAACTGGAGATATTATCAGTGGTAGAAATGCTAGGCGATTGATATTTGAAGAAAATTTAAAACAATTGTAGGTTTTAGTCCTATATGTAGTAACTAGCATTTGCCCATGGCTTCGCTTGCGCGGAATTTGCTCTGCAACATAAAGATTCGTAACAGACCGTTTTAAATAAATAGTTTAGTTTTTTTTTAACTATAAGTTACTCGTACATCCGAAATTTCAGATGTCTAATTTCAAAACTGACAGATTCCATACAATCTTTGAACCCCTAATATATTAAGGGGGTTCAAATTCCTTTCTTAGTGCTCATTAAGGCTATACAAAGAACCTATCTGCGAATTTCAAGATGCTAAGTTCAGTTGTTTCTGCTGTGCGTTGACTGCTGGGTGTGTTAGTCAATCAGGTTACAGTTTCATATAAACTTCGCCTGTGTGGTGTGTTGATAAAAAGTAGCGTATGTCCTTCCCCAGGCTTGAGATTATCCAAATCAAATTTCATTACAGCCGAATCAGCACAGCCGTGAAACATACATTGACACTGATTAACAAACGGGACTGACAGAAGTTTACTGTTGTTCGTGTCAGTAAAGGATTAGTATGTAATATTATTGAGTTTATTGAAAAGGATTACTTAGTATAACGGTTTCACTTGTACAGCAGCAGCGAGAAGTGAACTATGTTACTTGATTTGTTTTTTTTTCAGCGAAACTAATTAGATTTTGCGAATAAGAAACACGTGATCAAGCATACAAACTTTGCCCCCCTTTTTCACCCCCTTAGGGGTAGAATTTAGGAAAATCCTTTCTTATCAGATGCCTACATCATACAAAGAACACACCCTCTAAGTTTCAGGTCTCTAAGATCAGCGGTTTATGCTGTGCGTAGATCCCACAAACTTTGCCCCCCCCCTTTCATCTCCTTAGGGGTAGAATTTCAGAAAATCGTTTCTTATCGGATGCCTGCGTCATACAAAGAACACGCCCTCTAAGTTTCAGGTCTCTACGATCAGCAGTTTAGGCTGTGTGTAGATCCCACAAACTTTGCTCCCCTTTTTCATCCCCTTAGCGGTAGAATTTCGCTCCCCTTTTTCATCCCCTTAGCGGTAGAATTTCGGAAAACCCTTTCTTATCAGATGCCTAGGTTATATAAAGAACATACCCTGGAAGTTTCAGGTCTCCACGATCAGCGATTTAGGCTGTGCATTGATCCGTCAGTTAGTCATTTAGGACGAACTCTTTTATATATATATATATATATAGATAGATAGATAATAATAGTAACTTAATTCTGGTACCTTATACGCTTTTAGAATTTCTTGTGGTCGTATAATATTTTTTTTTTCAACATGTGTTGATCATAAATTGTTTAGAGGAATGTATAAACTTTTATTTTTTAGGCTGATGGACTTCCGCAGTACCGACATCAATCTATTTTATTGGACTTAAGTAATAGGGCTTATATCTTTCAATATATGCATGTTAATGTTACTGACACACCAATCATTCCATATGATGAAGACAGGTATTATATTTTTGGATCCAATAAGGCTTTTGTTTCTGTTGTTGGAGATGTTGTTGGACCTATATTTCCTACCATGCCTGTAAATGCATCTTCACTTATACATTTACCAATGGTAAGTTTTTTTATTATTTATTGATTAGTAAAAACAACTTTACTAACATGGGCAATGCCCAATGGTCGTTAAAAGAAAATTGAAACATTAATCCATAAAAAATAGATAAAAATATTAATTATATCTACAAATATACATGTCCAAACTGTACTCATTAACAAAATCTCAACTAACCCATACATATGTAAAAGGGAAATAAAAAAACATTAGGTGTTATAGCTCAGTTATTTAAATTAATATAATTAAATCCTCAATTAAACTTCGCATTATGCATAAAATGTCACTAAAGTCAATTTTGTTTATTATTATTTACCTTATTCCAAATATTTGACATTTTGTTTTTTGGCTAACATATTTGCCAGAATAATAATCTTAGCTAATGGTATATAGAAATCATTATTTACTTTTATAGAGTTCTTGCTAAATTTAATATGAATCTGTTTAGATATTATAAACTGGTCCAATTTTAATATTGGGTTAATATCATTATTATTATTTTTTTAAACTTGTACCACTACAACTCAAGATGAATCTAGAGCTCAGTACATGGCAGATACTGCACTGTTTCTTCGACAACGGTTTTGCAGGGAGGTGATTTGTCCTAGATCACTCTCATCCATCAGGTTTTTCTTGGTCTTTGAGTATCCGCTTTATAGAGGTTGGGTGACTCCCAGGAGGATCCCAGATCCCAGAGCATCCCCAGCTGTTAACAGATTAATTAAAAGCCAAACATAATCATAGATTTTTTTACATTATTATTATTATTAGCTCATTGGCTTTTCACCATGTTTTATTACTTATTTGAGACAATATCTGTGGTGAGAACTTAAATTGATTATTAAACATCACCTCTTCACAATATACTTGATCAGTCATATTGAACAGTATATTTAGAAATGCTTCTATTAATTTATAATTTAAATTTTTTTCAGGATTGTGCTGAACAGACTATTTTTAGTTTTGCTGCTAATATGTACACAACTATTTTCATGAGACTGATTAATCAAAGAAATAGGACCCTTGAAAAATATTCATTTTACCATATGAACATTGGATATCAAAAAGCATTATCATTCATGAATGAAGATGGGTCATTTAGTTTTTTTAGAACTGATTGGTAATTATATGTTTTATCTTTTTACTTGGTTATTGAATCCATATGTGGTGACACTTAATTAATTACATTTATCTCTGACTATAAAACATGTTATCATTTTTAAATGTAACCATAAGTCCATAAATTAGATTTTAAGACTATATATCAGAAAACAAATACATTTAAATTTTTTTGCTTAATTTTTGTGATTTAATTCATTACATTTTTAATAAAACAGTCTAAGAAGTGTCCGAGTATTTTGTTGGTGGTGGATATCAGTTTGATTCTGGCATGTGGTTATAATTCAGATTTCAACTATTCCAAACTAATATCCTGACAAGTATTGTGCGTTTCTGTTTGCTTGAGCATTTGCTCTTCTATATTAATATACAAATGGAGGAATGTAATGATTCAATATTCTTTCTTTTGGGCTGGAATATCATTGATTAAATCAATTATTTTTAAAGCGAAGGGTTGTTTTATTTCGTTAAGATTTTATAGGGACCGTGAAGGATCTTAACGCTGTGTGTTCTTGATGGGTAAAACACTTTATTTATTACGAAAGCAAAACAAGGTAAATTGTTGCACAAAACAAAAAGTTTATTACTCACAGGGGTGTTCCATAACAACAATTTCAGTGCATTAAAACAATATATGAAGGTTATATTATCGCTATTACATTGTTCATACATCAATTCGATTTATTGATGATGAATGTCTTTTCGATGTTCGATGTCGCTACAATTTGTAATAATTTATGAAGTTTATTATGTAAGTATTAATCCATAACTGCCATTAAATATGTTGATCTGTAAAGTATGCTGTTATTAAGTAATTTATTTCATTGGTCTATAGAATTCCTCTGTTGTTTATTGAATTATATTTTTAGGAATCATTCATCACCTAGTGTGTGGCTTACAGCATACTGTGCCAGAATTTTCCAAGAAGCTAGTTTTTACGAATGGGAAAATTACATTTATATTGATCCTCAAGTAAGTAAAGTGATGAATTATTTGCTTATATATTATAAATTGAATTTATTTTATCAGTGTTTTTTGTTAGCCAGTTTTTCTGGGCTTGCTGATCACATGATTAAAAAAGGAGCTTGCTGTTGTTGTTTTTTTCTGTTTTCTGCAGTAGCATACTGTGAAAGTTGATTATTTCTTAGAGTGATTTGTCTTCTCTAATTATGGGTTTGCCTAAGGTTGGGTTTTAAGGGGAGCATGAATGTATAGGATGGATTGTAGATTTTAAGAGGGAGTGAAAACAATAGTTTTAATAGAGAGATAATGATACATGATATCAAAATGAATAGAGTCCAGATTAGGCTGAAGGTGTTGATAGGAAAGGAGATTCCCTGCTATGATATGACACCAATTTTGAGGTAAATTATTTAATGTGTAGGTAATAATAAACCTGGCTAAGATTTTTTGAAGTAAAGAAGGGAATGGGGAAATGTGGATGTCTAACCATTTGTCAGAAAATTGGATGTGATGTATAGAGGAATAAGGAAGAAGGCAAGGTTAAAGAAAAACTTTGCTTAAGTAAGAAAGAATTATCATAAGAATCAGAAACCATGATAGTGTTAAACTCACCAGAAATAAAAATGATGGAATAAATAGAGACTTATTCAAAGAAGGGATTGTTAAATTGAACACAGAAAGGTTTATTAAATATCGCATATAATTGGATAGGTATGTTTTGGGCCCTAGGGTCAAATGTTTTGAAACTTACATACTAGATATCAGCTGGACAATGTAATAATACTGCTGTTTTATTTTTAAATAATATTTTACTTATATTTTATAAGGGATTATGAATTTATTTCTTATATATATATATATATATATATATATATATATATATATATATATATATATATATATATATATGTGAGGGTGTGTGTGTATACACACACACATATATATACATTTTTTTCTGTCAGGATTCACTATTAAATAAAACTGAATTAAATCTTTTCTTTTTTTTCAGGTTATATCTAAAGCTGTATCATGGGTTATTAAACACCAATTACCCGAAGGGTCTTTCTATGAAGTAGCTTGGTTTCATGATCGAAAAATTAATAGTACATTATCATGGCCTGATAATCCAATTCAATTCAGAAATATTTCATTAACAGCTCATGTTTTGATAATGCTTGAAACTGTGAAAGACCTTACAGGAGTATGTAGTTGAAATCATAATTTAGTTAGTGTTTTAATGTTCTAATTACTGATTTGATTTTATTTATAAGGGATTAGGCTCAGCTGTAGCTACTGCTCAGGCAGGTGCAATTAAATGGCTCGAAAGGAATTTAGAATTGATGAATCATGCCGAAGATCCTTATGAAATAGCTATTGTTGCATATGCATTAATGTTAAGTAAGGCTACTACTGCTGAAACAGCATTTGGGATACTGAGTAGGCATGCTCGAACAGAAGGTATTTATTTTATGAAATGTATTTAACAGTACTTAAAAACAATTTTTTTAAAAATAATAAGTTAGCTCGAGCTTACCATTTGTGAGAACTTTGTATTTATTTCCTCCATTTTCTGAGCGAGGTAGAACACACATTATTAATTAGTTTCTGTTAATTAGCTGATGGGAGTTGATTCAATTTAAATCATACTTGTCTCTCCCCCAATAGAATATGAATTAAATTAGTAAGTTTTTGATTTGACTGTCAATTTGATGATGATTTCTGAGATAAAATGTTGTTAAGCTTTTTCTCTTCTTCACGGATGTCGAATTAATAAAGGAATCATATTAATTATTTCATTCTCTACATTTTTTTTACAAATTGGTTTTTCAAAAATCTGGTAATGAGAACTAACTGAAAGTAGTAGTTTTACTCCTGTTATCCTAGTTAAAACTAGCTAAGTTATTATAAGTTACCTCCTGCAGCTTTATTTCTTAAATAATTTAAAAAATTATTATAGTAAAAACGTGTTTTTTTCTTCTGCAAATTTCTGCAGCATTTAAGCTCTTGCCAAATAGGGGAATATATGAATTGATTTGATCCCCCTCTTTTTGTTTTGTCTCCCTGATTCAAATCGTTAACTCATCATTACAATTCGGGGCAAAAAAGTTGTAATTTTGGCCCACCCTAACGTTTGTTTGGTCTGTTGCATCCAATTGGTAGTCGTCTTATGGTAATTCTAGTATATTGTGACAGCTTCATTCTTTATGTTATTTTATGCTGCTTTTATGCTAATCCTACATTTCTAGACACAGTGGGAGTCCTAAATGTTGCCTATCCATGTATTATTAGGATAGAGATCTTCAGACAGTACTTCACACCCCATATGCTCGGAACCGCCATGTTAAGTCGCCTCCCAAGGATGGACAACCAAGGATCAACTCTCTTGGTTATTAATCCTATAAAATTCATAAGCCCGCCTGCCGAACCTTCGATCTTGAGCATAGAAGATTGTTATACTGACATTTATACTGTTAGTGATTATAGATAATACATACCCCATAGATTATAACACATTGCTTCTTTTTTTTATAGAGCCCTTTGAATTTTTTAGGATCATATGAATTTAATTGAAATGACAGGGTTTGTTATTTTATTCCAGTAATGCCTGTCCTTACAACTGTAAGTCATTTTCAATTTCCTTTTTTTGTAGCTTAGGCTTATTCCATAAATTGACTCAGATGCATGGAGGGCATACCATTGACCATTTTACTAACAATTTCCCTAAATTCATTTAACTAAAGCATTATTTTGTATTTAAAGATAGAGAGAATCTTTGTTTAGCCATTTTTATCTATTTATGAAACTACTTCCTTTACCAGTTGTCCTTAGAACATGGACTCATAGAACATAGTTAGTCCATCATACAATTCTTCAACAATTTCTGAGAACAATTGAGGGCTATAGCAAGTTTCAAGAGCAACAGAAATTGGATCTCCATGCAATTGTGGATATAACAAAATCAAAAGCCAGACATTTTATTTTATTTATGTTGCTTGCTTATGTTATATTTGCCCACTTTTCTGTGTCTTTATTTTTAATCAGAAGATCAGAGTACATCTTTAATAGTTTTCAAAGCTTATTTATTAATTGTAAATCAGATATTGTATTAATTACCACAAATCTTTTCATTTCTTTTCCAAATTTAGTGGCATTAATGTCAATAAAACCTCCATCTCAGTTGTTGGAATGATGTTCACAATACTCTTGATGAAGTAGCAGGCTTGTTTTTTCATTTTCATTAATAGAATCGGTCTGTTTGAAATACATGTAGAAAAAGTGATTTGAGTGCCATTTCAGACAAAATATGAGGCATTTTTACTGAATAGCCTTTGGATCTTTATAAGTTTTTTTAAGGCCTTTAAATATAGCTTTGGCTGTTTACCAACTATTGGGTATAGTTGTCAGAGGACCTTTGAAGTTATTGAGCAGCTATTCTTGAGGAAGAATAGAAACATGTCATAAGCAGCAGTATTTTGAATAATGCAAAATTTGTCCATTCCTTTCTGTCAACTGTGGTTTGATCATAAGCCATTTTCCATTCTCTGCATCATGTCTGTGTGTTGCATTTAATAATATGATTTACTTCTCCTTAACAAGAGCACATCCTCGAAAATAAGAGCCAAATAATAGCCAATGCTTCTAGTATTTCCATATCTGTATTTATAAAACTTCCATCATATTTTAGTATGTTGTGCATTCCTTGTCTTAACCTTTTCAGGAGTTTATTATTCAGCATGTCTTCGGAATTCCCTTGCCCCAGACATTTCAAACATCCTCCTGAATGACTTTCCCGATTTTATTATTCCTTTATATTCTCATGGATTTAATTTTATTTACAAATATGCCATTGATCTCCTTTTTATTCTTAATCCTGCAGTATTTTTTAAATTATATCTTCCTTTACTTCTTATTATTAGGTATAGTAAACTAAACCTACTCATTCTTGCAGACTATTTACCTACTTTTCCCAGCATCCATATCAATAAAAATTATTGTCGCAAATAAAAAGTAATGCAATCCATTTTATCTAAAATATCATACCCTAGATTCCTCATTCCTGTCTGATATTCCTCACATTGAATTCCTTTTTACACAAATTTCATAATTTTCTACAACTTTCAATCTCTGGTATATATCATGGTATATTGCCTTTAAATTCTACCTTCAAATCAATCCTCTATAACTATGTTCCTCTCTATAACCAAATCATAATTTCTGGTGATCTCAATACCAATCATCTTACCGAATACAATGACAGCATATACCTGGAAGATCTCTTCTACTCTCTACACCTCTCCATTGTTCCATTTTTTATTGTCCAGTGACTCTGGTATATTTGATGGAATTGGGTATCTAGATTTTATAGGAGATATGTACATCCTCCTGTATAATATAAGTTCTATCCCCTCCTGTCCTATCCCTATATAAGTATGTATCCCCTCTTGCCTTCTTAATACAATTAAATTAAATCATGTATAACTACTAATACTAACACTCCACTCTCTCCTCAATACTCCTTTACTCTTCTATTTTTGCTTGCTCGTCCTTAGACCTTATCAATTTGCTGAGCTATCATGGATATCTTAACAAGATATCCATGATTGCTCAGAAAGATATTTTGTTTATTTGTGATTACTCTGCCAGTTTGTAAACTTTTCAAATTAATCTTTTTTTATTTTTCTTGTTATGTCTTGGTTAGTTTTTCAATTTTTAATATATGTTTTTATCTTATTCATGATTTATTTCCCTGGTGAAGACCTGCAATATGGATCAAAATATTAGATTGTAATAAATAGTTTTAGTATAATTTTTTTTACTGCCACATGAACTTTGTCCTTCATAATAATATGGTCCACTAATAATTATTCTATCCAAAAGAAATTTGAAGGTTCAATCGATTTCTGTTTGTTGTTTATAGGTGGATATATTTATTGGGGTAAAGAAAAGGTACCTTTGCCTCCATTCAAAATGGAAAATCAAAAACCATTTTTACTTCCTCGTTTACCATACAAATATGATGCTTCCAATATAGAAACGACAGCTTATGCTTTATTAGTGTATGTTGCTCGACAAGAAATTGAAACTGAATCTATTATGAAATGGCTTAATTCTCAAAGACTGACTGATGGTGGATGGGCCTCTACTCAAGTAAACTATTATAAATTAGCTTTCTGTTGATCTTTTATATTTAATATTTAAGATCTTTTATGTTGAATATTTAAGATACAACAAAAATATTCATTCTTTGTAAAAATAACTTTTAAGATCATAAAATTTTTTGAATTTTGAATTGTTATTTTAATTTTTGCCGACTTTAGAATTATGATCACCCAGTTGCTCTTGGTGTTAAAACTAGAAGTATTATGTAAAAGTTAAGTTGTTAAATATTTTGTTTTAGGACACTGCTTGGGCTATGAAAGCATTAATAGAGTATACCAATAGAAATAGACTAAGAGATGTTTCAGGCTTGACTGTTAGTATTGAAGCCACAGCATTGCCAGGACAAACAAAAATATTACACGTTTATCATAATAATATTGCTCAGCTGCAACGAATTGAAGTATGCTATTATTTCTAATTTCCATTTTATATGCACTGTTTAAAATATTATAATGATAAATAAATTAATGAATGTTTTGTATGCTCACTCCACCTAGAACTGTGGCGGGGAAAAAAATAATTCTCTAATATCAAACCAGATATATATTTTTCAGTTTTTCATGCTTTGAATTTCATAGGCTCTTTAATCATATCTAAATGAATACAATAATAATTTTACTCCTTAAATTGGTTTTTATATTTTAGTGGATTTATATTTTGAGTATTTAAATAACAAGATAAGGTTAAATTTTCCTCACTGATTATTTGTTGGCATGAAAGAGTAAATGAAATTCTAATTGCACAAGGATAACAATGATGTAGAGGATCAATACAGAAGCAATAAAGAAATAAGTTCATTCACAGACCTCGAATTTACCCTGCATAGGTGCTGTCTTTTACAATTCACACTGGTTTATCTTGCACTGAAAAATTCTTAATGGCCAATGGATTGACTAAATGAAATGTCTCCCAGTCATATTGTACTTACACTCTAAATTAGTGTACATTATACAAAGCACCTGGTATGTAACCACTGAAATCTCTGAAACTGGCTCGTGATGCTAACAAGTCATTATGTACCATTTATGCTAACTTCTAAACAAGGTTGGAACTGGAATTTAATGAAATGTAGAATAATGTTTACCATTTATGTTATTGTCATAATTACCACTTAACCATCAATTATGTCAAAGTTCACTTATAGTTATATAGTTTAGAACCTTTTCAAACAGGTCTAAATCATTATATTTTACAGATGTGAGGTCTGATTTTATGATATATTGGTGAATGACAGCCTGACATCAAAATTACAGTCTCCCGTCAAAAAGCTTAAAATCACTAATTCTCTCAAAAATGATGTCTTTTAAAATTATGCGAGCGAAAATAGTTAATTAAGAAGACAAGAACTTGTGACATATTAACACTCAATGGCAAATTACTGGTTCAAACATCTATATGCCACTCAAGATTTTGGTCCAATCTAGAATAAATAAATACAATTAATAAAAATTATTTACATACGTTTCCTAACAGCCAAAATTGAATTGATTGCACAAATTTGGTTTATATCTTGTATAGTAATATTAATTTTATATAGCTTATTGTTATTAACATTTAGCAATTATTTCACTTACTTTTTCAGATTCCTCATGCTTGGGGTACAGTTAAAGTTCAAGCTAAAGGTGCGGGTTTTGCTATTCTACAAATGTCTGTGCAGTATAATGTTGACATACCAAAATTTCAAACACAACCACCAGTAAAAGCTTTTAGTCTTCATACTAGAGCAATTTTTCATGGAAGAAATCAGTCTCATATTACATACAACAGTTGCCAAAGGTGATGTATTTTTTAATATGATAAACCAATTGTAAAATTACCCCTTAGTTAATTTTCATTATTACTTGTTTTTGTTTTAAGTCAACTTTTGATTATTTTTAAACTAAGGAATAAGCTGGAACCAGTTGGTTAAGTCATCTTTAATTGTTGCTCTTCCTCTATGTTACTTTTCTTCCAGTTTTTAATATATTTATACATGCTTTTTAAAGATTTAAGTTTTATTTAGTATTTCTTACCCTGAAATTGCTTTCTTTACAACTTCTTTTTGTGATGTTCAATACAAAATTGTATGCATTGGAATATGCTAGAACCAAGAACCAATCATTGTATGAAATGTTATTCGCAACCTAACTGAAACTTAATAAGTGCCTAGGGCATGACAATGTTTGTTTTTATTGAGTATTTCATAAGATTGAGATCAAATAAGACAGTAGATAGGCAGGGTGCTATTTTGGATCATATAGGCCATGTTCTGAATCTGTAAACATTTTCTGTTGCCCCTTATTATTTTTATGTGACAATCCAATACCCAAGACTTGCTTTTTGAGCTTGTGGAATGGTAAAAGTTTTAAGAGTTTAGGTAGTCGTCCCTTCCTCTAACCCCTCTGTTTTATCTGTGCTTGTGTAGTTTAGCAGTCTAACAAGCTAACTACTCTGGCAGCTATTCAAATTATTATTCCTAAACATATCACGATTAAACCTTTATGTATGTATAACACATATTTATTTTGAATTGGTGATGATATCTCCAGTCCTCTTTATCTATACATAACTTGTTTCTTTAGATATTAAATAAAATTCCTAAGAATATGAAACATTAAATAGATTTTGCATCAACCTGAGAATTCTGTACATCCATCATCCTTCTTGGAATTCTCATTGGGTCCATCCTCTCCACATGCCTCAACCATCGTAGTCTCTTGAGCTAGATGACTTTGACCATATCGGGCTCATCATGTTAGTCATTATTCTTTATTGAACCTGATTCTCCACTTGTTCTCCATTCTAATAGGCCCAACAATTTTATGTAGAACTTTTCTTTGCCATACTTCAAGGATCCTTTTGCTATCTTTTGTCAGTGACCAGGTCTCACACCCACAATTGTTTTATATATGAGACACTTTGCCTTTCTGGGCATCCTTTTAAAGCAAAATGGTTTCTGTTTACCGAAAACAGACATCTATTTCCCGCCACTATTCATGTCCTAATATCCTTTTCAACTCAGTTCTCATATGTTATAATAATACCTAGGTACTTGTATTCATCACAAATATTGAAGTGCCAGTTCCCTATTTGTAATTCGTCTCCTTTCCTTTGACCAGCTCTTTATTTTTGCATGTAAACGCTCTTCTTTTCATTAATATCCAAGCCTAGATCTCTAGCTTCCCTTAGAAATTCTTCAAGAGTGTCTACAAGTGCTGCTACCATTTGTGCTGTAGTGAGCACCTCATCTGAATATGCTAGATTTTGTGTTATATGGTTATAAATTGTGCCTCCCTCATGTGATATTAGTTTTTAAAATTGACATGATTCTTGCAATTACCTGAGAAGTTTCAACAAGAACTCAAAAACCAATCTGAAATATGTACAATCACAATGATGTTAATTTGGTTGGTCCTTAGTAGAACATCACCTTTGTCTCTGATTATTTCATGAGAGCTGAAATGTTGAGTGAAAAAAATAAAGAGTGTAAAGCTATTAAGCTTTATTTGGTTAATTCAATTATGAATATTTGTAATATATTTAATTAAATATAATTAATTAGGAATAACAATATGAATGCCTAACACAAGTATGTAGTTAGAATAGAGTAAAAATGAGAAAAATCTGAACATTACATTTTTTAAATATATTTATACTTAACCATAACTTATGTTTTTTAGTTATTTAAAAGAGAAGGTTTAAATAAAAAATTAATTTTTGATCGGCTTGGTGTGGATTGATGTGGATATAAATTCTAACAATTAACTGAAAGTGGTTATATTTTAGGTGGATCAACTTAAATGAGTCTGTGAGGTCAGGAATGACAGTTTTAGATGTAACTATACCTACTGGTTATATGATTCAACAACAAAAGCTAGATCAGTATATTTTAGGAAGAAATGTACGTAATCTTAAGCGTGCTAAATTTGAAGGAAGAAAAGTACTATTTTATTTCACATATGTAAGTTTAATAAAATCATATCATATTTATCAAGTGCTCATACTTTTGACTATGACTGATGGCCTGCAATCCTAAACAATCTAAAACTATGTAAATATTCTAAAAACCTCTATCAAGTTATTTATTATTAATTTTCTCATAAAAAACTTGTTTTTTAGTTGAAATTTTGTTATATTGACAAGAAACTGACTTTTGAACTTTTCAAGGATAAACATCTCTCTTGCAATGAAACATTTTAATATATACTATTTTTGAGGCAGTTAAAATACAACATTATCAGCTGATGCTGATGATTTGTTATCGTTGCCTCATGTCAGAGGTGTTAAAAGTTAAAATTATTTATCACTGACACTAAGTTTCAGAGGTTAATAAAATTAAAAATCTGTAAGGGTATGGACTTGTATCTTAAACGATACCATACCATACCTAAAATTAGGCTGTTTTACTATTGACGGAACTACTGCCAATCCAACTGAAAATTTAAGAACACACTTTTTAATTTAATTAGGAAAGAATAGACTGGCTCTAAATTCACATGTTTAATAGAAACACTCACTGACTGTAAGGTTCTGCTACATCCAGAAAAAATCTTATCTTATGGACTAGACAACAAAGTAGCACAAAAACACTGAGGACTGTCAGGATGTTTGTAAATTAATGAAAGACAATTTTATTTTGTAACATCTAGTCCAAGCAGGAACAAAGGATCGAGAAACATGGACGTCATCAACATATATGTTTTATTGTGAGTTGTGAAAGGAAGCAGAACCATCATTAATGAAGAAGAGAAAAGGGTTAGGGAGAGAGACCCCCTGGGGAACACCTCATGTTATTAGAACAGAAGAATAAGGAGGCTTTTTAGGAATGTTAATTTTTTGGAAATGAAGGCACAAGAAGGAAAGGAACCTCATTAAAACACGTTAAAAAACATGGTGAGGACATGGAGTTTATAAACTAAGATAACTTGTTTAAATGAGTCAAAGGCATTGGAGAAATCTTCTCTTAGTTTATGGAGGGTTGAAGATCTAGAGTAGTTTTTGGCAGGGGAGATTTTGTGGAATGCTGGAAACGAAATCCCGTTGGATATTAGTGAGGAGAGGAACCCTTTTTGCTGAATGGCATTATGCAAGCCGAAAATGGACTATTCTTTAGGGTGATTTTGATACGTTGGTGAGGATGGAGATATGGCTGAAGTCTGGAACTTCAGGGAGGGAACTAGGACTTAATTCAATGGACAAACCACAACCTTTTCCCAAGCTTTAGTGGAAATCGAATTTTGAATTTCTTGACTTAAGATAGGGGTCAACAACACTTCAGCGTAAAAATATAAGAAAATAAAAATATGCAGTGTTAAAAGACTAGGAGTACAGTATTAAAAATATGGAGTAGAAATAGAGTTCATAAAGAGAAAATAGGATCTACAGGTGAAATACTATTGACAATTATTTTTAGAATTTTCCATCTGGGCTTAATAAATAATTATGAAAAAGTTATATCTTAGCACGCCTTAAGGAAGATTTGGTAAGGTTTCTATGGGTTTAAAAAATGATTGGCAGGAATTTGAATACATCTGAAATGTTTCCTTGCAGCATCTTTTCCCTTTATCAACTCTTATTTCTGAATTTATTCAGGGAACATAGGGACTTCTGAAAATAGCATTCTTAAAGGAAGTGTGGTGATTTGGGATTATTAAATGATTAATAGTACTTTTCATCAATAGAAGAAAAGTAAAAATAGGTTCTAGGGATTGAGATTGTGAGTCTAGAAAAGTATTTTGATTTTCAGAGTTTATTGAGTTCAAAGAGGACTATAAAAAGGCCTTGGGAGTGTAATGAGGGTAGGATAATAAGGCCTATAAGATGTTATTTATTATGAGGTCAGTGGACAGCGTTGAAGACACTGGTTATCCTTGTGTTATTGAATCATAGGAAAGTGTGAAGGAAAGGGATTAAAAAATAAGATTGAATTAGATCTGTTGTGGCCATTACAGTATGGCATAGAGAAGGGACAATGAATCCTAGAAAATTTCAATTAATAGGTATTCTGAATGAGGAGTGTTAATTTTAAGAGATTTTAGAAGGATGCTTACTCTCAAACTATCAATGAACACCAATACCTCTACTCTCACAATTTGTCCTATCATGGTTCATTCTACAAACAGACTTTTAAGTTTTATAAGACTCAGCTAATGGTGCAAATAGCTTTACTTTTGCTATCATCATAAGTACAAAATAGACTCGCATTTCCTTCTTCTACTATATTTTCCATCAGACATCTTCAATTCTCTTGTACAGAGACTCCCTGTCCTGTATTGCATCCACCAGGCTCTTTTAGAAATTTTTTATAAAAATTTAAATCTACTCAAGTTTAAATTATTTCATATGGAGCATTCATATGAAACTAACTAACCTCATATTTAAAAGTTCAATACTTTTAAAAATATAATGAAAATGTGTGTATCTTATTTTTTTTTTCTTCCAGCTTGACAATAATGATATTTGTGTCAATTTCACGGTTGAAAGGTGGCATCCTGTTGCAAATATGTCTCGTTATCTTCCAATACGTGTCTATGATTATTATTCACCAGGTAACTATTTATTTTTTGTTTTTATCTGTATTTTTTATGTTATTTATGATGGTTCCATTGTCATAACTAAATGCTTTTAATGTATTTTGATTTTCTCTAATGTTATGTCAAAGTGATCAAATTAATAACTTCTAACTACTTTTCAGAACGCTTCAATGAAACCATATTTGATGCTCTTCCAACATATGTGCTGAACATCTGTGAAGTTTGTGGAAGTAGTCAGTGCCCATATTGTCCAATTTACAATATTGCATCTTATATCATAGTTCCATCAGTATTATTTACTCTAACAATATCAACAATATTATTAAATTTTAATAATATATATTTTAACACCTTCGGATGATTAGGTTTTATGTTGACCGTTTTATTATCTGAATGTATTGGAAATATCCAGAACCCTTTAGTACAAGTATTGTTTTCAATGTAAGTTTTCCGTTTTATTTTATTTTATCAAACTAAAGAGAGATTAATTTTGTTTTTATAATTTCAATCAATTTTTTTGTATCAGCTATATTTTTCTTAAATAGTTTAGTTATTTGTATTTTAGGTGTTCTTCAAGTGTTTTCAAAAGAAATTAATTTAGCTTAAATTACCTCTTTGAAACTACCAAATGCTGTTTAGTTTTTATTTCAATTTTGGTTTTGATTGCTTTGCTTGTATAATGTAATGTTTTGTGTGAAAATTTTCAATTCCTTTTTCTAGAATATTACTGACTAGTGAAACTGTGGTTAAAACTGTTTTAAGTAATATTTAATTCTATTATATCTTTAGTTGGATAATAATAGTGGTGTGGTAGATGATTTTGTGTTTGAATGTTTCATTTTATTGAATTCTTGAAATTATCAGTTTAAAATTTATCATCATGGAGGTAGGGATGACTAAAAATTTAGTTTTCAGTTGATTATTTAGGTTCCAGTTTGATTACATTTCCATTAAGATTTTTTGCTTTATCCATCCTTATTTCATCTGCTGATGTACATTATGTCTAATGTATAAATTTTTAATAATATGATAGTATTCATTTTCTAATTAGGTTGAACATAAAGTTCATCATATTTATTTAAAGAAGTACAATATTTTTTTTCTTCATCTATTATCAATGATTGAAAAGAAATTATAGATTTATTTAATTCGGTAGTTTAAATTTCTTTAATATATTTCTTATTTGGAAGTCTTAGATAAATTCAGAATCTATGTTACACACTAATTCTTGAAACTATGAAATATTTACCAGAGTTTTAATAAATTTTATGGAGCATTGTACAAAATATCTGTTATCGAATATAGTCTTCTCATTTATTAAGTTAGTGAGTTAATCACATTTGATTTTTTCCTGGATCAATGAACATTTTTTTCTTTTAAAAACACTAACTTTCATTTCAACAAAAGTATATTTTTATAAATTACTGAATTTCAAATTTGGATTATTTTCTTTACAATTAAAGCATAATTGATAAAACTTTTTAATATAATAGTACATCAACAGATATCGTTATATTGAATACCTATCTCTTTTAGTAGTTTACAGAAATTATATCATTTTTTTTATTTTAATAATAGATACTCATTTTTATATTTGTCAGTTGTTCCGTTATTTATATTTCTTTTGATATCAGCTTGAAAATTAATAAAAAATAAAATAATATATCTTTAGTTTAAGATAAAAATATATATTAACTTTGTTAGGTCAGAATGATTTAGTTAGTAGTAATACACCAGTTAGATATAACACAGCTTTATTTTATAAAGATATAATTTTACTTAATCTGTTTCTATGACATTGTATATAAAAAACAATGTGTACCTAGGATTTGATTCGTCCAGAGATTCAACAACAATTATTATATACAATTTTTATTTACTTATAGAATTCTGGAATTAAGGGTGTAAAATTTTTTCTAGACGGTTTATTAAAATATTCTTAAATATTATTGAGATATATTTATTGAGAGAAAAAAAAGTCCAATCAGTAGTATATTTATTTTTATATAATTAATATCCTTCCATTGTCCGTCCATGTATTTATAATTATGAGAGAGACTATTTAAATATTTTTGTTGTAATCATGAAATGTACTGATTTAATATATTTAAAAACAACCAAGTGATATAAATGTGGTGTATTTGTGTGTATATATATATCTATAACTGAGAGATCTGTTTTTATATATTTAGTAAAATGATTACACTTTGCTGATCATAGTGTAGCAAATTGTAGAAGTGTTTATTTTATATTCTTCTTAGAAAGTAATTTGTATTGTGTGTTCATATTTTTAATTTTCTAATAAAATTTATTTTGTTTTTGTCAGGAATGTTTTGTATAATTATAGAAATGTTCTTTAGTTTTACACATTTCGCTTAATCCTATATGCATATTATTAACACTTTTCTATTTACCATTTATTAAAATGTTCATAACATTTTTGTGTATGTGTTTTTAATGAAATTTCTTATTACTGGTTGTGATCACTAATAGGAAATTGTTATTATTTTTTATTTTTTTAAAAATGTTTTATATGAATGTTTATATTACAAAATGGAATATTTAATAAAATTTTACTTTTCATTGTTTATTTCCTTCTCCCATTCGATAGAAGTTGTATGATAATTTAGATTTTTTTACTGTGGTAAATTTAAAATCGGTAAAAAATCTTAATTTTGCCAATGTCGTGAATTGTCAAATGGGCTGTTAGTGAGCATAAGTCATAAGTAAGCCATTAATTCATGGTAACAAGTTTATTGTAGTGTTTGTGACTGAACTAATGTTATCCACTTTGGTTCCATTAATTCTGTTTTATGTTAAAACATGTATGTAGTTGAATATCCAGTTAAATAATCGATTATATAAAATTTGTATGATTTAGAATGTCATAAAGAAAATTTAGTCTTAACACATTGTCAGGACTCCTTTATATCTATGTATTTTCAAAAATTGAACATTGCTAGTTAAATTTAGGTTGCCCCCCTTTAGGGATATACAATTTAAAGTTGAATTATATAAGGTTTTTGCAAATGCAGTTCCGGTGCAATTGAAATCCACTAAAGCTGAAATTCATAAATATATCTGGTCATTTCATATGCAATTTCCGTTTTTACTATTTCTAAAATTCAGAGTTGAATTAGTGGACTTTGGTTGTCTGGTGACCATAGGAATACGCGATTTTCCTGTAATTTTTTAATTTAAACTTGGGCACTTGGCATCCCAAGTTGCAAGAAACATTTCTACTGGGTTTGAGGAAGGGTGTTGTAATGAAGGACCATTCGCCTTTGGTTTCAGAAATTTTCAGCTTTTTGTTCACCACTTAAAGGTGGATTTGACTGATTAATTCATTTCTGCTTTCTATCCAGAGGTGAAACCATTATATCCACATCATACTGAAGGGATATTGACATAATGGAAGAAAAACTTATCAAAAAACAAAGTGTATTTGTTAATCAGAAAGGAATACTCTAACATGACCGGGCCTGATCTCATGAGTTCTCCGAACCCCATATATATATATATATATATATATATATATATATATATATATAAGAAATGATGATGGACGTAGTCGCTTATATCTAGCTGGCATTGTAAACAGCTGTTAGATTCTACAAATAGAGGTTCAAGATGGCAATAAAGTCAGTATTAAACCACTTTTCTTGCGAGTCGAGTCGTTTCATCCTTATTTTCCTTTTTTTAAATATTTTGTTCCTGGAACTATATAAGTTACATATATATATATATACATACAGGGTGTCCCGAATTTAAATGGCAAAACTTCAGGAACTTATAGGGGACCGAAAAACTAAGACAAAAGGTCCTTTAGAGATTTGCTCGTTTTTGCTTAATTTTAGAGAAAATCGCAAAAAAAGAAACAAAATAAAAATGTTACAGGTAGCGATTATCACCTTTCAAAGTTCGTCAGGCTAGGCAGTGAGATATGTAAACACTTAATGTTATCCTTTACATTATTTTATTTGTTTACATTTTGGCTTCCTTCTAGGATTATAATTCCTAAATCAGTCTTCAGTCAGTTACTCAGATATTTTTGTGTGAATAGCATCAGCCACAATGCCGCATACATATTCTAATGTTGAATACGCTGATATCATTTTTGTGTATGGTTTCTGTAACAGTAATGCTTTAGAAGCGGTGCGGGAGTATGCGCGCCGATTTCCAAATAGAAGAGTGCCTAATCGACGAGTCTTTTCGTTAATTTCAGGCAGTAGTAAGAGCAAATTATCGGAGAAGAAATTGTGTCCAACGCCACTTCGATAACTATCGTGAGACTAGCATCCGAAGAGCATCTGCTGCATTAGCAATATCGCGGCAAGCAATATGGCGAACTTTGAAAGGTGATAATCGCTACCCTTACCATCTTCAAAAAGTTCAGAATTTATTAACCCAAGATTATGTCAAGAGATTGAATTTTAGTAACTCGTTTCTTGAAAAAATTCGCGATGATAATTTATTTCCATTAAAAATTATATGGACCGATGAAGCTATCTTAAAATAGGAATTGTTAATCACAGAAATTATCATGTATGGGCTCTTGAAAATCTTAGAGAGAATAGGTTTCAGTATGAATTTGCTATTAACGTTTGGCTTGGAATTTGGAACGGATTACTGGTGGGACCATATTTTTTACCTGGAAGATTGAATGGTATCACATTTACACATTTTTTGAAGAACGACTTTTCTAATTATTTAGATGACATTCCTTTACGACAGCGGATTGAAATGTGGTTCCAACTCGATGGATGTCCAGCTCATTATAGCAGAGTTGCTCGAGCTTGGCTGGATATAAATTATCCACAACGATGGATTGGACATGGAGGAGTAGTACCTTGGCCACCCAGATCACCTGATATGACACCCATGGATTTCTTCGTATGGGGAACCTTGAAGCAGAAAGTTTATTCGGTGTCAATCAACTCAAGAGAGCAATTAAGAGACCGAATCATAGATGTAGTTCACCAAATATAAACAGAACAATGTTTAGCTGCAATTTATCAAGTGAGTGCTCGATGTAATGCTTGCATTGGTGCAAGAGGCCAACATTTTGAGTAATATTTACATTAAAAAGAACCTAACATAAATATAAATGTAAATAAATAAGTATAAAAATGAAAACTTGTTTTGTTTCTTTTTTTGCGATTTTCTCTAAAACTAAGCAAAAACGAGCAAATCTCTAAAGGTCTTTTTGTCTTAGTTTTTCGGTCCCTATAAGTTCTGAAGTTTTGCCATTTAAATTCGGGACACCCTGTATAATATATCCGGAGAATAAAGAACGAAGTGAATGAAATCGAACTAGCTACACCAGCAAAACAAAGCTAATGTCTTTGTAAACAGAACTAACTTCATTTTGGCATATTTAATTATACTTCGGGACTCCCTCCTGGGGTTCACCCAACCTCTTTAAATTATTATAAAAATAGGGTACCCAAAATAAGAGGGAAAATTCTGGCGGTTGAGCGTGACCTAGGACAAGTCACCTCCTTGCAGAACCGTTGTCCATGAAACAGTACAGCCTCTACCTTGTACTGAACCCCAGACCCTTCACGGGTTGTAGTGGTACAGGTTTTAATTATACTTCGGGGCCACTTGTATGAGCGAGGCTCATAGTTAGATGTCTAAATTGCCCATTTTGTTAACCCAGCAGTAAATAGTTAATTCGGTTGTCAATGACTTTTTTAAAAATTATTTTAACACAAATCACCCTTGCCGGCAGGCGACCCTGATGGCTCAAATAGTTGAAGCGCTGTCACGGGGTGACAGAGGTTCCGGGTTCGAATCCCGGCCGGGGGCATATCTTTTTTCTTTAAAATAAAACTATTTAAAAATTTCTGAGTTTGATCCTGGACGCTTCATATATTGGTAATGATTTTTCTTGTCAGTAAATTCATACATATTTGTAAACTCTATGGAAATTTAAGAAACTGAGACTTGGTTGTAAATGGTTACGTTGTTGACTTCTGTTGAAGGTCGTTTAGTTGTTTCTATCCGGGGAACACCACGAGG
Source organism: Arma custos (assembly GCA_037127475.1). Lineage (NCBI taxonomy): Eukaryota > Metazoa > Arthropoda > Insecta > Hemiptera > Pentatomidae > Arma > Arma custos. The sequence continues at coordinate 52,866,963 of CM073761.1, forward strand.
AGGCGACCTTCTTCATTCCCCATGTGTGTGTGTGTGTGTGTGTGACTATGTGTTGCGTGCGTGTGCATGATTATGTGTGCGTGGTTGTGATCGTGTATGTGTGCAACTATGCACGTGTGTATGAGTGTATGTACGTGTATGTTTGTGACTGTGCGCGTGTGTATGAGTGTGTGTGAGCGTGTTTGCGTTTTATTCCCCATGTGTGTGTGTGTGACTATGTGTTGCGTGCGTGTGCGTGATTATGTGTGCGTGGTTGTGATCATGTATATGTTCAATTGTGCATGTGTGAATGAGTGTATGTAATTGTGTGTTTGTAACTGTGCGCGTGTGTATGAGTGTCTGTGCGCGTGCGTATGAGTGTGTGTGCGCGTGTGTGAGTGTGTGCGCCTGACTGCGTTTTATTTATTCTTAAAAAATCTATATGACCTCTTTCATGCTTGCAATAGCTGTCTGAAGAAACCTTTTGAAAGCATGATCATTAATTCTATGGAAATATAAGAAACTGAGACTTGGTTGTAAATGGTTACGTTGTTGACTTTTGTTGAAGGTCGTTTAGTTGTTTCTATCCGGGGAACACCACGAGGAGGCGACCTTCTTCATTCCCCATGTGTGTGTGTGTGTGTGTGTGACTATGTGTTGCCTGTGTGTGCATGAGTGCGTGTGCGTGATTGTGTGTGCGTGGTTGTGATCGTGTATGTGTACAACTATGCACGTGTGTATGAGTGCATGTACGTGTATGTTTGTGACTGAGCGCGTGTGTATGAGTGTGTGTTTGCGCGTGTGTATGAGTGTGTGTGAGCGTGTGCGCGTGTTTGCGTTTTATTCCCCATGTGTGTGTGTGTGACTATGTGTTGCGTGCGTGTGCATGAGTGCGTGTGCGCATGGTTGTGATCGTTTATGTGTGCAAGTGTGCACGTGTGTATGAGTGTGTGTGAGCGTGTGCGCGTGTTTGCGTTTTACTCCCCATGTGTGTGTGTGTGACTATGTGTTGCGTGCGTGTGCATGAGTGCGTGTGCGCATGGTTGTGATCGTTTATATGTGCAAGTGTGCACGTGTGTATGAGTGTATGTACGTGTGTGTTTGTGACTGTGCGCGTGTGTATGAGTGTCTGTGCGCGTGTGTATGAGTGTGTGCGCGCGTGTGTGAGTGTGTGTGAGCGTGTGCGAGCGTGTGCGCGTGTTTGCGTTTTATTTATTCTTAAAAAAATCTATATGACCTCTTTCATGCTGTGGTGACCACATATATTATTGAAATGATTAGTGATCCACATATATAGATATTATTTAATGTATGATTAGAAATTATTTAAATGATTAGTGATCCGCATATATATATATATATATTATTTAAAAGTATAATTATATGTATTATTTAAATGTATGATTATTGATAAGTATAATAATATGAATTGATTAGTATGTATTATTTTAATGTATGGAGTTTAATTACGTCCCGAGGTATTTATATAAGTATTGTATTCAACTATTGTTTATATAAGTTGTATTATATATTCCGTTCACCTATGTACCATAGAGAGATAAGAGTGTTGGAATTATTATCGAGGCCTTTTATGATAATTAAAGTGTATTATAGTATACCAGAGTTCAATTTATCTAGTTTATACCGCTTGAATATTTATATTTATGGAGAGTGGGGGCTGGCGTACTGTGCTTTTTCGGGCTGATAGCTCACCATTCTCTCTCTAGATGCCGAGCTAGACGCTGACCTGACTACTGCCCGTTTCCGTCTCTCATATCCCCTGTTCAGGCTTGCATTAGTAATAATTTGATATTTGTATTAGATATAAGAATTATTTGCATGCATTAATATTTTATGTATATATATATATATATATATATATATATATATATATATATTTTAAGAATATACTTTTCTTTGGGCTTCCATTGTGAACTTAGTGTTTGTATTGACTTTCTTTTCTCCTCTTAAGGGTCCACGGACATTATTGTAATAATTAATAAAGTAATTAGGGGAAAGGTCACTTTGTAAATTTTATATAAATATATATATATAGATATATAATTTATTCTTATGATTCTCAAGTTTCAGTCCATTTTTTTTTTCTATTGTTTATTGATTCTTCATCAATTTGTAAGTACCACTTATCTATTTACATCTTATACGTATCAATTTGGGCGGATGAGGTCGAAGCCGATGCAGTGAAGTTTCTGGACACCAGAGCTTGGCAGACCCTTGCACAAGACAAAGAGGAATGGAGGCGACGTATTGATGCGGCGAAGACCCGTACCGGGTTGTAGTGCCTGTGATGATGATGATGATGATGACGTATCAATTTATATTTAGACTAGTATGTTATTTAATGTATTCACTAAAAGCTCAAATCGAGAACCGTAAGTATAAATTATTTTTAACAGTTAAAAGAAAAGCAGAAACCTATATATATATATATATATATATATATATATATAAACCTTTCCAATGTTTCGATCCAAAATCCAAAAGAGGAAAATTTCATACGGCCAATATTCTTCATTCGATCAAGATTATCCTGAAGCTCTTATTGTCAACGACAAAGAAAATGAAGAGTCATTGACAGTAGAATCTTTCAATCAGGGTTATTCTGAAACTCTTACTGTCAACAAAACAGAAAATGAAGGGCCACCATCAATACAAGGCAACCAAGAGTGCATTATTCAATAAGAAACTAGATTACGTAGAAAGTCCTGCGAAACTAGGAAACGTTCTTAGGAGTAATTTCCCAATCCTACCTAGTAAACCAATCGATAAGAAAATGTCTATACTACCTAAAGTTACAAGTTCTACACCAAAGCCAAATCCTAATTGTTCGAGGACATTTTTAATTGATAGAAAAAAACGGTTTGAATATTTGAAGAGTCTAAGATCTGTGTATCAAGATATATATCAAGAGTGGTAGAGGAATGCAATAAGCCTTCCAGTTCTCAATCATCTAATTCCTGTTCTGATAACTGTTCCAAAACAATAAACTCCTGTTCCATCAAGTGTAAAACAAGCTCTTGTCCAAAAACTATCTATTAAATTATATTCAAGCGATAAAAGTTAGTAATTAAATCTGGGTTTTCGAACTTTTCTTCGAGTGAAAGAGAGCTACAATCACAAACATTCAGTATTCTAGCAATAACTTGGAATCCTCCAGATGGTCTTACTCCAGGACCAATGGTAATTAGTCCAGCTACTTGACATATATGTTTCTAGCAATAGACTGCCATTCGTGCCACCAACCTCAAGACCAGCAAAACCTGACCTGGAATTAACTCCTGGTTTGGGACTGGAAATTGCCCTAGTATAACTATTTTCTATAGGTGGAGTTATTATCTGTACATATTCAATATTTGTTTAACATCATTTAAAAAAAAATAACGGGCGACCATACGGATTCTCATCGAAATTCATTAGATGGCCATTATTTTCTTTAGTCATTTGATAAGTGATAGCCATGGTTTTTCTATTATTATTGTTTATTTTCCTGAATTGTTATAAATAATCTATCAAAAATATTTCCCATAAAATTAAAATAATAAATAATTGCTAACAAAATTATTATACCTCAAGTTCTCTTAAACGTCGCTCCTGAATTGCAGTATATATAATTTTTAGACTGGAGTAAAAATCTAGGACAAATCCTCTGATATAAAAGGATACTCTTGTAAGCTTTATCCTCTTTCTTCTTTAAGTACAAGAGGTCTTCGATCCTTGTAGTATTCTGGATAGTGCAAGTGATGGAGTCTTCCTGTGGTCACGAGACTGATCTAACCCAGTCTCTGTTGAGGCGCCAATTATAAACTTAAACTTAAAAAAGGTTTATTGGCATAATTACAATCATAAGAGATAATATGCTGAAGACCCGTACACAATAGTTCCTCGGCCTTATTACGGGGGCCTACTCATAGTGGTGGGGAGCTAATGCTGCAGTTGAGTATTGGAACAAACCGTGTAAAAATTGGAACGGATATTCGGTTCAATAAATGAGGGGGACATCTGGCTTATTAGGTCTACCCAAGAATTAGGTAACTTAATGGAACATGAAAATATTCTAAGGTTCATTGAATCTAGAAGAATTAATTGGCTGAGCCAACTGAGCGAATTTCAGAGGGCAGATTTCTCAAAAAAGTAATACATGAAAAATTCTCTGGTAAGAAAAAGAGAGGAAGCTCGTGCGATTATTGGATTAATGATGTAGAAGGAGACCTTGACAAAATTGGAGTGACCAATTGGAGGAGACAAGCGACGGACAGAGAAAGATGGTGAAGACGTATAGGAGAGGGCAAATTGCTACCTTAGCATTACAAGGCTGTATGTTAAAAAATTGAAAAATCAGAGATTTTGATACCAAATGGTTCTATGGGTCGAAAACAATACATAGATCTTAAAACGTCAAATAATCGCGACCGGGTATCATCCAAAGACAAAAATGACAAAGGTGTATGTCGTGAAGATTTTAAATGGGAGTCACATGATACTAGGTAGAATATAAACCTTTGTAAACCTTCGTCCTACGTGCGCGCGAAGAGTCCCGAATATCACAATTTGTTTGAGGAATTACGGACCCAACCCTTGCTATTCAAGATATATTGTCGAATGTTGCCAACACAGTATGAATGTTGACTAAATTAATAAATAAATGTGTTGCACTTACTCGTAGTCCCAGTTATTTTAGCCAAATCTTCCCATTCGCGGTACGATAATAATTGGTTGTGATAATTTGTATTCCCTTTAGGCCATAATATAGGACGTTCTTGGGTAGCATTAATTAATATTTCTGTTTTAGGCATTTATAATAATATAAATAATATTTATAATCTTATAATAATATAAATATTTATAATAATATATATATAACAAGACGGCGCCGAAAATATGAAGCCAATTGATCGCGTTCGCTTCGTACCTCCCAGCGACTACGTGGATTCGGTCACGTAGGCCACTCCTGTGGGTTTCAACTGTTTGTTTTTATCGCGCGGTGTCGCTTCGCTTCGCTTCACGTTCGCGTCAAGATCGCCGCCTTAATACAAAAAAGCCTTATAAAATAGGTAGTTGAAATAAGAAACCAATACCATATTTTCTTGATTTTAGGTGGTATTCTTCCAATATGCAGTATTATGTTGTTCCCTTTTCAAAAGTCGTATCCTTGGAATCATTTTATGAATTGAAGTACCAAACTTCCTTCTCTGAATCTGTCTACAAAAATGTTAGCCTGATGCAACGAAATCTAAGAAAATAAGAAACAGCAGAAAGAGAAGGAATACCTCTGATCATGAAAAGAAATAATGTAAAATTTGTACTTGGCCAAAATAAGATAGATGCTCTGAAGTCCATGTATCAATGGATGGCAAAATTGGATCGACAATTTTATGAAAACACTTTTGACAATATATATATAAAGATTCGAAGAGAAAGTGGACATCATGTTTAGTTATATAAGGTTCTATGTTACAATGCGATAATTTGTTTTCTCACTATGGAATAAAAAATTGTATGTTATTTTATTTTTTCAAGAAATAGGATCATGCGATAATTTTTCATTTATTGTTTTTATGGGATTCTTCTTCTGCTGCCCATTACCACCTGACAGAAGTGAAACATAACCGTAATATTTCACTACTTGAAGAATCTGATTCTCAGAATCTTTGATGTCATAGATTGTCATAAAACTTTGTAATACTAAGCTAACGAAATTTCATTTTGGACTGTAGAGCCGGAAAGAAGAATGGATTTCACTAACAATAATCTAAGATATGTTGGGGCCTATTTTTTTTTTTTATTTTCCTTTATATCGGGTAATGCAACCTCTTCCCGCTACTTTTATCTTTTAAATACATTGATAGTTAAGTAGGTTTTGTGTGCTTTATTGCGCCGTTTTTAGATATAATAATTCGTGTGGATTTAAAAATATAATTTATTCTTAAATTCATAATATCTAGCCTGTCATGAAAACATTGATATCGGATTTGGGCCAAATCAGTAACAAATGAGACATTAAGGTCATTATGGATTACTTTTTTCGTAACAAAGTAAGGAGCATTCAGGATTTTACGAAGGATTTTGAATTGTAAGGATTGAATACGAGAGGAATTCGATGGCTTAGTGGAGCCCCAAAGCTCTACTCCGTAAGTCCTTATGGGTCTAGTGATTGCTATGTATATGAGTGTTATGAAATTAATTAAGAGCTTAGAGCATTTGTCTAGTAAATGTTGAAGTAGCCTGAAACGGCGAGCTGTTTCTTGTCCTTTCAGTGTAGTATGAGGCTTCCAAGTTAAGAGTTTGTCAAGGTGTAGTCCAAACTGCCGGGCCTGTTCTACAGGAATCAGTGGGATGTTATTAAACGATACTAGGAGGAGAGGAAGTCGTTGGTTTACGACGGAGGGATTATTAATTTTTAATTCTTGTTAATATATTGCTATTTACTGTAAACCAATAATTGTTTTAATTTGATTTGAATGAAAAATGAAAAAAATAAAACACAATAATATATTTTAACTCATTTATTAAAATTTTGTTCCGAAGAAATATTTCTATTGATCGAAAAGAGTTTTATCAACCCAATGCAAATCTATATGGCCCAATTGTTCTTCATTTGGAATTGGCCATTCTTTCTTTTTTGGCCATTTTCTTAATTCATCATTCTTGTGAAACAAAATCCTATCAACGTCTGCAGTTGTTTCTGGCTTAGAGAAATTCCCAGTTGAAGTTGTCGATGATAATTTTCCAGTTGAAGTTGTCGATGATAATTTTCCAGTTGAAGTTGTCGATGACAATTTCCCAGTTGAAGTAGCCGATGATGTTTTCCCAGTTGAAGTAGCCGATGATGTTTTCCCAGTTGATATTGTTGATGAGAACTTGGATATTGCACTTCTTGAGCGCATGGTACTTCGTGTGTGTGAATTTTGGCGGCTAGATTCACTGCTGCGATCGCCTACCAGCGATTCTTCTATCTTCTTTTTCAATAGCTCCTTAAGAGAGTTGCATTGAAATAGCAAGTCGCCCAAAAAGGTCGCTTTTCTGATCGGTGCTATGCGACAGCAAGTTTTGTGAAACGCACATTCGGAACGTATCGGGCATTTTATTGAAAGCTTCCACCTAAGACTGTCAGTGAGTTCCCCGAAGTAAGTGACATGAGCTAGGAATCGTTCAAGAACAAGATTTTCGAAATGATCCAGCGATTTTAAGTGCGTAAGTACACGGTCTTCTGAAAATAATTCATGACTGATTTGCGTTCGGAAGCGGGATAACCAAAGACCTGAATCATACCACTCGGAATGCTTCATTGAAGAATTTTGGTTCTGAAAACCAGACCTACTACGGGATTTACGTGACGTAATGGATGTTGTAGAAGTGGAAGGAGCTAACGATAGCCGGGTTAGTATGCTCTCCTCATACTTTATGAATAGGTTAATACACCTTTGAATATACTGGGATAAATATAATTTCCTTGGAACTTCAGATAAAGCCCGGTTTTCAGATGCGTGACGTTGTATTTCTTCTTTTTGCTTTAATACCTTACCATACATTTCTAAAAAAGTAACCGTTTTAATGAGATCGGAATATAACGTTGGAGCCGAAAATCCCCAGTTGGCACGAAATGTGGATTGGATGTATTCGCAATCTGAGGATGATTGTGAGCTGAATGTTGAAGAACTTGCGATTGGTTCCAATGATTCCGACTCTGGTTCCAATTTCAAGAGCTCAAATGATGTACTTTTCGAAATCGATGATGAACTGGATTCAGTGTCTTTATTTTGTTCAAACTTCCCATGATGTTCGGCTCGTTCATATTTCTTAAGTTCTAATAATATATCCTTTAGAACCTGATTTCTTTGCCTTAAAAAATCTATGTTATTTAGCGCATTACCTATCCATAATTTGTTTCTTCCTCGCCAGTTTATCCACTTGATTTTCTTCCATGTCGTTTGTAACCAATAAGGTGGCTCTTTATGTCTATTATTCCAGTCTCTTTTCGGGTATGCAACTTTCTCTTTTAAATTTGTATCTTGTTGAGAAACTATCGGGGAACTCGAAATTGATTCAATTTGTTGTTCTGTGCCTAGTAACTCGTCCTCATTATTCACCTCTACATAAAAATTGGCATTGTTTGTTTGTTTGTTTTTTTCCTCTTCAACGGTCTCTTCATCTTTATTGGCATCTTCTTCTTCGTCTGATTCATCTTCGTCTGTCACATCTTCGTCGTCATTGTATCCCCCCTCTTCCCTTAAATTATCGTTTATCTCATAGTCGTGCTTGTTATCAGGATTAAACTCTATATTGGAATTTCCCTTTTTAATGTTTTTATGTTTGCTGTTTCGGCCTTTATCATAATTTACTTCAGCACCATACTTTTCTTCCCCGTTATTAATTTCTTTCTTGTCATGATTTAATTTATGGAAATAATTTAGTTGTTCAGAATCAGAATTATACTCTTTAATAACTTTATCTGAATAAGAATTCGCCTCTTTTTCGAAATTTCCCTCTTCGTCAGGCTTTTGTGTTTCGTCTATTATGTTTCCTACAAATGGTTCACAGAATGGTTTTAGTCTCCAGCGTCGATTCCATGATAAGATGTCAAAACGCATAGCTTCAACCTTCATTATGACTCGTTCGAACTTATCAATTTGAGGTTTTAGAAAGCCTTGTTCCTCTTCGAATACATCTCCGCGACGAATTTCTTTAGTAATAAATTCTTCTCCGCCAAACTTTAAATTTTCAATTATGAGCGTCCTCATTTCTTCAACATTGCGCCTTATTTTGATGCGTTCATGAATATCTATATTAATCGGTTCAGCTGAATGTATTAATACAAATCTCAATTTCTTATTAAAGTCTAAAGGATAGCTTAAATAACTTCTATCAATTTCGTTTACATCAATTTTTTTATCAGTAGCATTAGGTATCTTATTAGCTACTGCTGAACTTTTTTTTGGAAATGCTTTCCACAGTGGTAATCCTTCATTTAGTATGTGTTCGCATAGCTCTTCATCTGCTACTCTCAAAGAGTTTATCTGTTTATACTCAGAGTGATTTACCCATTCACTGACTAATTCGTCTTTCACATTCTTTGTTGTTCTATATGTCAAGAGCATTTCCTCTTCCCAATTTAGATCCCTATTTGGTAGAGCAAGTGACGACTTCAAACTTAGAACCTTACCCTCTACTAATGGGCGTTCAGTTTTGCATCCAATACGCACAGGCCAATGCTGCCTTAAAAAATCGAGTGGTTTATTATAAGGAACGCCGTGCAATTTCAAATTTGAGAAATGGCTTGTTGGAACTGGGTCGCCGGAATCTTTTCTTGAGTTTAAATCGCTGATAAAACCAACATAGTCGGAGGGTTTTATCTTAATGAAACCCAAGAATAGTTTGTTGAAGGGTACGCCTTTCCAAATTACTTTGAAGAAGAAGTGTGGGCCCATTGATACGCGATCATCGATCAAACGTCTCAGTTCTGCATAGCTTCCATACTGATGAACGTATAAAAATACTTCTTGTACTTTTCGGGAACGCAACAACGATAGAGACTGCGCTTCAAATATATAAGGCAACCCTAAAGCGCGCTTTGAACCTATTAAAGTTCTTAAAACTCCAATCATGTCCTTTTTTATGGCTCGGTTTATTCGTGAAAACTTCCTTTCGAACTTTTTCAAAACTCTTCCTGAGAACAAGAGGGCGGTGTATCTTACAAATCTGCTAAGGATGATATACATTCTTAAATATAAGAATTATTAGTTTGTTTAATAATAAGGTCATGTACTTATTTCTTAATAATATTTTATATTCTCACGTTTGCAAAGCAAAATATTTCAAATATAGCAACATATAACATACGATAATGAGTGTAATGGTAATGAAGTCCTGACTGAAAACAGAAAGTATTAGAGAAAGGTATTAATTCCGAAAAATAAATTTTTATGGACTGTCTTAAATGAAGGATTGGAATTTGTTTATATACGTTTCAAGATAGACTTTCTTGCACTGATCTCTCTCTCTCTTTTATATATGTATATATATATATATATATATATATATATATATATATATATTTATTTATTTATTTCTTGTATAATTTGTTACAATTCACAAAATAAAAATGCTGTACCAATTAACCAGTCTCAAATTAAAAACAATTGTACAAATTTAAATATATCTGTGGAGAATCATAATTTACAATGAAAGAAAAAATGTATAAAAAACTTCCAACAGAGAGAGAAAATATATATATATTTTAGTTACAAGTGGAACTAGGACAGTATTATTGATAATACCATGAATGTAAATATAAACACTGCAAAAGATATAAAAGCAGGATTATAAGAGAGAATAAATCAGTATTGTTCTAAAAGTCTAACAGTGAGTTTCATTTCCTTCCTTTTTAATCTCTTTTTTTTTAAATATTAGAGGTTGTGTCACAACACTTAAGTGGTGCCGAAACCCGGGAAATTGTGAAGTGAAAACCGTGGTAAAGATTTTATTTTTAATTTGTTCAAGCACCCTTATTGTGACCATTAAAAGATGCCTGAAGGAAACAATATCTTGAGACCAGCCGTGCTTACGATGGATGCGCAACCTGAACCACAACCTCAACCTCAACCACCGCTAGAATCACAGGAATCAATCGCAGACATAAATCCTAACTTCCCATTGCTGCCGACGACTACATTGGCATTAGCGCGTGCGGACATAGCTGCGAAGGAAGCAAATGAGTTAGAACGCATGAAGCTTAGGAAGAACAATGCGCGGGATTTGAGGAGAGAAATAAGCGAGCTCGAGAGGTTTGATGGTGAAGTCGGTGAGCTTAACCATTTCCTGAAAGGAGGAGACCGAATCATGTATTATATTCACATTCAGGCAGAGGCAAAGGACATTGAAGAATTGGATGCCACTAGACTAAGGGCAGCTCTGGTGTGTCGTGTCAGGAGGAGCATTCTCAATCTAATCCAGGCTGATGAGGAAACGCCGAGGCACGCAGTTAAGGAAAGGTTAAAAAACGCATTTGGTGGGGGGACGATGGGCTCCCGAGGAAGACATGCTCCAGATGTTCAGGGAGTATCGGAAACCTGGACAAACACAAGGCCAATACGCTGCGGTACTGCTTGCGCGGTATAACAAAATTACAGAGAAATTACGCGAAGTGATGGAGACGGAGGAAGTAGAAGCCAGAATGGATTGTCTGTCAAGAATCCTGAAAATCCAGCTCGCTAGAGATACTGGCAGAAAAGATGGACTACCACGGGACAAATCATTCCTAGAATGCGCCCAGGAGATGGTTGACTCAAGCGCAAGAGAAGAGGAAGCCAGACACTGCGAAGAGGTAGAAGCAGGATGGAGTAGGGTTACGACCGTAGACCCGAGGTACATCGAAACCGGCCAAGACTAGAAGCGGGGAGAAGAAGAGAAACCGAAAAGTATAGGAAGGAGAGGCCGTTCGCAAGAGACAGGCGACCGGGGACAGATAAGAGGAATGGACGAAGAGAAGAAAGGAGATGCCACGAGTGCGGCAAGACGGGTCATCTGATGGCCCAATACTCTCGCACAAGGTGCTTCGAGTGCAACAGCGAGGGGCACATGGCACGACAATGCCCTTATATAAAGCGAAGAGAGATAGACCGGGGCGAACCTATGGAGGTGAATATGCAGAGGTTGCGGAGGAACACTGGAAGAAGTCGGAGAGTTGGACAAGCGGATGAGACGACAGAATCATCGGGTGTATCAGAAACGGAGGAGGAAGAACCAGGGAGCAGTGGAGGAGAGCAGCGGAAGATGCAGCGACTAGGAGGAGTGAGGAGCAGGAAGCATGCAGCAATCTGAGGAGGGTGTCAGCAGAGAGGCGATCGCGCTGAGACCTGCAACCGTGAAGAGGATAAGAGGAGAAGTGCAGTGTCTAGTGGATACGGGGAGTTCCATCACTATTGTGACAAAAGGAGCGTTGGGAAAGTGTTGCGGGAACGAGAGGGTACTCCAAGTACGCGAGTGAAAATGCCAATTAATTACTCTGGGCGGGCCATGCAAAGTGGAAGGAGAAATAAACATTGAGATTAATCGGTGGACAGGGAAACAGGGAAATCTGAACGTCCATGTAGTGGGGGGAATGACCCGGCAGTACCAGATGATTATAGGGTGCGACCTGTTGGATCAGGTAGGATCGAGAGTGAGGATCCATCATGGGAAATGGGATATTAGGATCGGGACGCGCTCGTACAGCGATAGAGGGATCGAAAGAGGCGCGGGAACGCAAATAGGGGCGGTAACCAAAATCGGTGACTGGAGGGGGGACATCCAGAGGGAGTTCCGGGATATTTTTTTTCACGAGGGAGATGTGTCAGGGGTAACGGGCCGAACGGTGCACGAGGTTCCACTGAAACAAGACAGAATTACATACGTGAAGGAACGAAGATACCCGCAAGCACTTCGGGCCCATATTCGGGAGGAATTAACCTGCCTCAAGGAACAGGGGATCATAGTCAACAGTACGTCGCCGTATAACAGTCCCCTATGGGCGGTTAGGAAGAAGAGTTTACCGGGGGTCGAGAAGGAACGTTACCGAGTGGTAGTGGACTACCGAAAATGAATGACAATACCGTAGACGAGAGATATCCGATCCCGCGGTTTGAAGATATTCTTGATAGGCTGAGTGGGGCAACCATCTTCAGTACGCTGGACCTTAAAGCGGGATATCAACAGATTAAGATGCACCCTCGTGATCAGCACAAAACAGCTTTTAGTTTCGAGAGGAGGCACTACGAGTTCACGCGCATGCCATTTGGCCTCAAAAACGCCCCGATCACCTTCCAGCGATTGATGGGTGAATTCCTTAGAGGCTTAGGGGAATCATTTTGACAAGTTTACATGGACGACCTCCTGGTCTTTAGTAAAACCGAGAGGGAACACGTGGAGCATCTGCGCAGGGTTTTCACGAAGATCAGATCTCACAAAATTCCAGGAAAAAAGCTTTTGCACATCTCATGTTTTCTTCACTTTTTTTAATTTAATTTTTTATATGTAGGCCGTTAGCATGAATGACTACAAATGTATACGAATTCTGTGAACTAGGCTTTTGATTAAATTCGGATTGATTTGTTCCCACTTATGTACTTTCTATCCCCAGTCATTATAAATTACTATAGAGAAGAAATGGAGAAATGAAGAAGTGACTGGAACTTCTAATGTAAGGAAGAAATAGTTGGGGGTGCAGTCAATTAAAACACCATAATAAGTGCATACTTATTTATTGTGTGCCGACGTTTCGACCTACAATGTAGGCCATCTTCAGGGCTATGAGAGAGAAACAAACAGAACAAAAATGATATAAAATCGTTACAGTAACAAAAATATAGTGATATGTGATGTAGAAAATTAAAACAGTGACAGAAATGATAATTAAAGATAACGAATATAAAATAGCGACAGAATATACTAAAATTAAAATAGAGTCAGATATAATAATTACAGAAAACGAATATAAAATACAGAAAATAAATGTACAGAAAGGATAAAAAAGTAAAAATAATATAAAGGGAAAGAAAAATGAGGTGGTAAACAGAAATATACAAAATGAGAAGATTAAAATATAAAAAAAAGGGGTGGAGTTTGAAGGATTTGGAAAAAACTAGTTTAATTATAGATATAAAGTATATGATAAAAGACTTCTAGAGGTTACATAAGGATGAAGTCCTATTGCAATGGAAAAGCCACTTTGAGGAGCTTCTCGACTCAGCCCCTTGTGGATCAGACACAAGAGAAGTCCTGACAGTAGGGAACCAGGAGTATGACCTTGAAACACCTGATGATGAGGAGGTGATGGACGCCATTAATCGGCTAAAAAATAATACGGCTTCTGGAGCTGATGACCTGCCTCCCGAACTTTTCAAGTATGGAGGTGGGGAGCTGATAAAGAGGTTTCAGGATCTTCTCTTAACTATCTGGGAGGAAGAAGTTTTAGCGGAGGATTGGAGAAAGACAGTTATATGGCCTATATTCAAAAAAGGAGACAAGCTTCACTGTCAGAACTACAGAGGTATTTCTCTTGTCTCTTGCGGATATAAGATCCTGGCTAATATCCTGTTTTAGCGTCTCCAACCCTTTGCAGAGCAGAAACTTGGTCCATATCAATGTGGATTTAGAAAGGGAAGATCTACAACAGACCAAATATTCTACCTCAGAACAATTCTTGAAAGAGGAAATGAACACCAAATTAAAACTCACCATCTTTTCGTGGACTTCAAGGCGGCTTATGACAGCATTAACCGGGAAGAACTGTACAAGGCTCTTAAAGGATTCAATATCCCGAATGAATGGTGAAGCTGACCATGTGTGGTGTGAAGTGTACTGTGCAGGTTGGTGGGTAAAGGACGGAAGAGTTCTCTTCAAGAAAAGGACTTCGCCAAGGTGATGCGCTAGCATGTCTCTTTTTTAACTTGGCACTTGAGAAGGCAGTTAGGGACGCTGATCTGCAGACTAGCGGGGTGGTTTACAACCGTATGGTCCAGCTCTTAGCATATGCAGATGAGGTGGACATCGTGGGTAGGTCGTTTCAGTCTGTGAGAGAGGGTTTTTTGACTCTGATGGATGCCGCCAGAAAACTTGGGTTAGAGATGAATGAAGGAAAAACTAAGTACATGGCCCACAGGAGAGGACCCACAATCTGGCGAAACCATCAATGTTGGCCCCTTCGACTTTGAGAAAGTGGCCCAGTTTACGTATTTAGGGTCACTGGTCACTCAAGATAATTCACCTGAGAAAGAAGTGAAGAGAAGAATATTGATGGCCAACAAGTGTTATTTTGTCCTCCGCAAAGAGTTTACCTCTGCCTTCTATCACGGCAGACCAAGCTCCATCTGTACAAGACATTGATCCGCCCAGTCCTGTTGTATGGATCTGAAACATGGACGACAGGCAAAAGAATCGAGCAGGACCTATTAGTTTTTGAAAGGAAAATCCTCCGAAGAATTTTCGGAGGAGTCCACCTCAGCGGGAACTGGAGAAGGCGAACGAACAACGAAATATATGCTATATTTAATGAAGAGGATGTTGTTCTGACAATGAAGCTAGCGAGATTGCGATGGGCTGGACACGTGGCTAGGGTGGAGGACGAGGCAATACCTAAGAAGGTCTTGACTGAACCTCTCCATGGCAAAAGGAGAAGAGGGAGACCGAAGCTGAGATGGTCGGATGGTGTGGCGATAGATGCCAGAGATGTCCTGGGAGTGAGGAACTGGATGGCAGCTGCGCAGAACAGAGAAGACTGGAGGAGGCTGGTGGAGGAGGCCAAGACCCGTAACCGAGTTGTAGTGCCGAGATAAAATAAAAAAAATAAAAACAGACAGATACAAAATGAAAAGATTAAAATATAAATTAAAGGTGGAATATGAAGGATATAGAAAAAAACCCACAAAAAAACAAACTTCGCACCTGTTTCTCACACCATCTTTTGGCATCCATCATATATTAACATGATGTATTTAGCCTCATATTTTTACATTTAATCTCCATTTTCTACTGTATTTCTATACCTATTTTCTATACGTTTCTGTTATATTCACATCATATTTTATATTTATACAACTTCATTCTAATTGTATACAGTCATAATTAAATTAGTTTTTTTTTTTTCTATATCCTTCATATTCCACCTTTTTTATATTTTAATCTTCTCATTTTTTATCTTTCTGTTTACATCCTCATTTTTCTTTCCCTTTATATTATGTTTACTTTTTTATCCTTTCTGTACATTTATTTTCTGTATTTTATATTCGGTATCTTTAATTAATATATCTGTCACTATTTTAATTTCTGTTCATTATCTTTAATTTTATTATATCTACCCCTATTTTAATTTTAGTATATTCTGTCACTATTTTATATTCGTTATCTTTAATTATCATATCTGTCACTATTTTAATTTTCTAAATTACGTTTTTGTATAATTTTTGTTCTGTTTGTTTCTCTCTCATAGCCCTGAAGATGGCCTACATTGTAGGTCGAAACGTCGGCACACAATAAATAAGTATACACTTATTATGGTGTTTCAATTGACTGCACCCCCAACAATTTCTTCCTTATGTATGAGATGAAAATAGTTGACTGGATGATCTTATGTAAAGGAGATAGTTGGGGGGTGCAGTCAATAAGAACACCGAATAAGTGAAGTACTTATATTATGTGCCGACGTTTCGACCTACAGTGTAGGTCATCTTCAGGGCTAACAGAGAAACAAACAGAACAAAAAATGTAAAAAAATAAAAGTTGTACAGTAACAATAATAGTGACAATTAATGTAGAAAAATACAATAGAATAGAAAAATACAAAGTGGCAGATATGAAGATAGAAGATAAAGAATATTAAAAAGGAGCCAGATTATAATAAAATAAAGATATAGACAGATTTAAAAAATTAATGATAATGAAAAGGCATTAAACTAGTGGCAGATATAATAAAATTAAGATAAAGACAAATATAACAAAATTATTGAAATAGTGACAGATATAATTATTGAAAATGTGATAGAATATAATAAAATTAAGATAAAGACAGATATAACAAAGATATTGATAATGAAAAGAAAATGAAAATAATGGCAGATATAATAAAGTAAGACAGATTTAATAAAATTAAAGAAAATGAGCAGAAATGATAAATAATAAATAACGCATATAAAATAAAAAATAGAAAATAAATGTACAGCATGGATAGTACAGTACAAAATAATAATATAAAGGAAAATCAAAAGGAGGAGTTAAACAAAAGAAACAAAAATGAGGATATTTACATATACAGAAAGGTTGGAATATGAAGAATAAAGAAAAACTAGTAAAATAAAGGTATAAAATGTATGATAACGGACTTGATGATGTTACATGTTACAGAAAAGTATGGAACTATATGTACAATAACATATGTGAATAATAGAAATACTATTGTACAGTAACAACAGTGTACAATGACTGTTTTGAAAAAATAGTTGATAGGATTAATGAATTTGAAAAGTTAAAATAAGTGAAAACTCTTGTACAGTAACAATAGTGTACAATGTCTGTTTGAAAAAAAGTAGATAGGATTAATGAATTTGAAAAATTAAAATTGGTGCTTAAAAATATGAACTCTTGATTACCAACATATGATGGATGCCAAAACGATAAGGGGGAAATAATAGGAAAATTAAAATTGGAGAAAGGATAAAGAGAAAAGTTTAAAATAAATAAAATATAAAGAAGAGACATACCGATTTTGGAGAGCGAGGCCGTTAGATTTAACGGCTGGCTAGTACTGAGCACAAGACCGTTAAGACAGGGGAAGAGATAGGAGCGATCTCTAGTGGCCAAAAAGTTAACTATAGAAGAATCTCCTTAGAATCTCCTTTACATTAGATCATCCAGTCAACTATTTTCATCTCATACATGCATTAACATGAACAACAATAAACGGGGCCAACGACAGAACTTCTCCTCCCAACCTTTACGTCGCAGTGCACGAATACAGAATCAAAATCTTCCTGCTCTCCGTTGTTCCACCTCTACGCCACCACTTCGCCTGTCGAGTAACTCTTCTTCCAGCCACCATCTGACTTCGTCGCCTTCTCCTCTAGATCGATCTTCTACGTCCCATTTTTCTAGTTATCATCATACATCTGCTTCCTCACCACTACTTCGCCGCTCTACTGTCTCTCCTAACTATATCACTTTTAATCGCCATAACTTTCCTAACTATGATGGAACTGCCTCTTCCCCTCTTATCTCTACTACTCCCTCGCCTTTTTTATCCTTCTCCTCTATCAAATCTTCTTTTCCAAACCTAAAATCCCACATCAACCTTTTATGCTCTCTTCAAAAACATTTGGCTCATCATTTGGAACATCGTATTTTCCTCCTAAAAGGCCGATCTAACTCCATCTTTCCTAATTTTATAACTAATGCTCTCAATCACATTACCACTTCAAAGTCCCTAAATCCATCATTATGTTTTTTTCTCTTTAAAATTTAAAAAATCTCTTCTCAACCTTAAAATACGTGAGAATATTCTACACATCCACTCATTGAACCATCGTATTTCTTCTCTCACCCAATTTTTAACCAGTCACCTTTCCCCTGATCACATGAACAACCTTTCAATTCTTATTGCATCCACTTTCTCCATAACTAGGTCATGCAAAAAACACCAACTTATCTCCAAATTCAAATCCCTTTACCACAATTCCCTCATCTCCAAAATCTATCCTAAAGGAGATGACCACTGGGTTCACAATATTTCTTCCACCCCCATCCCTACTAATGTTATCAATATTCTATCCTTAGGACCAAATTTGTCTGCACCCTCCTCCTCCTTCAAAAAAATTATACCCGACTTATTGACTGACTTAGAATATATCCATAATGACCCTATCCCCAATTTACGTATTGCCTTCAAATCCCATAACAAACTTTCCCATATCTATACCCGTATCAAAGATCCTATTCCCTTCAAGCTTCGTTCCCATGTTGTTTATCGGATTCCTTGTTCTTCTACTAATTGCAACTCTTCCTATATAGGTGAAACCAAAAACTTCCTTAAAGACCGTATTACTCAACACAAATATGCCATTTCCTCCCATAACCATACCTCCTCTAAACTTTCCGAACATGCCATTTCTTTAAACCACACCTTTGATTTTGAAAAAACGTCTATCCTAGCTACAGCTCATAACCATGACAAACGCATCCTCTCTGAAACTATCCACATAAATTTAGATTCCTCCTCTATCAATCTTAAGTCTGACTCTCATCACCTTTCCTCTACCTACTCCCAAATTTTTAATTTACTCAAAAGACCTTAAATTCCGTTACTTCGTCATTTATGTTTCTTTTGTTATCACTCGATTGACATCTCTTTCTTTGTTTCAATTTTTTTATTTATTTTATTTATATTAATTGTATCCTTCTACTCACTTTCCCCATCTTTTCCTATTCTCCAGCATGGTTACCTTCTATAGTTAACTTTTGGCCACTAGATTTCGCTCCTATCTCTTCCCCCGGTCTTAACATTCTTGTGCTGGAATCCGATAAATTCCCGTTACTCCGACATTGATGTTTTCTTTTTTATCACTCTATCGACATTTCTTTCATTGTTTTAATTTTATTTATATTAATTTTATCTTTTTTTCCTATACTCCAGTATAGTTACCTTCTATAGTTAACTTTTCGGCCACTAGATACCGCTCCTATCTCTTCCCCCGTTCTTAACGGTCATAGCTGCTCAGTACGCTCCAGCCGCTATATGTAACGGCCACGCTTCCCAACATTCGGTATGTCTCCTCTTCTTTATATCTTCTTTATATTTTATTTATTTTAAACTTTTCTCTTTATCCATTCTCCAATTTTAATTTTCCTATTTTTTCCCCCTTATCATTTTGGCATCCATCATATGTTGGTAATCAAGTGTTCATATTTTTAAGCACCAATTTTAATTTTTCAAATTCATTAATCCCATCTAATTTTTTTTTTTCATACATACATTGTAAACTATTGTTACTGTACTAGCGTTTTCACCTATTTTAACTTTTCATATTCTATTCCTTTCAACTATATTTTCAAAACAGTCATTGTACACTGTTGTTATTGTACAATAGTATTTCTATTATTTCTATTATTCACATTTGTTATTGTACATATAGTTCCATACTTTTCTGTAACTTGGTAACATCATCAAGTCCGTTATCATACATTTTATACCTTTATTTTACTAGTTTTTCTGTATTCTTCATATTCCAACCTTTCTGTATATGTAAATATCCTCATTTTTGTTTCTTTTGTTTAACTCCTCCTTTTGATTTTCCTTTATATTATTATTTTGTACTGTACTATCCATTCTGTACATTTATTTTCTATTTTTTATTTTATATGCGTTATTTATTATTTATCATTTCTGCTCATTTTCTTTAATTTTATTAAATCTGTCTTACTTTATTATATCTGCCATTATTTTCATTTTCTTTTCATTATCAATATCTTTGTTATACCTGTCTTTATCTTAATTTTATTATATTCTATCACATTTTCAATAATTATATCTGTCACTATTTCAATAATTTTGTTATATTTGTCTTTATCTTAATTTTATTATATCTGCCACTAGTTTAATGCCTTTTCATTATCATTAATTTTTTAAATCTGTCTATATCTTTATTTTATTATAATCTGGCTCCTTTTTAATATTCTTTATCTTCTATCTTCATATCTGCCACTTTGTATTTTTCTATTCTATTGTATTTTTCTACATTAATTGTCACTATTATTGTTACTGTACAACTTTTATTTTTTTACATTTTTTGTTCTGTTTGTTTCTCTGTTAGCCCTGAAGATGACCTACACTGTAGGTCGAAACGTCGGCACATAATATAAGTACTTCACTTATTCGGTGTTCTTATTGACTGCACCCCCCAACTATCTCCTTTACATATTTCTTCCTTACATTATATATATTATTATAATTCATTTTATTTTTTTTTTTATCAATTGTTATAGTTTTATATATTTTTATTGTGAAGAGAAAAGGGCTAACATTCGTTTTAGCGTACACTCGCGAGGTGCCAACCATATATATCAATCGAAAGCTCTTTCGATTTGTAGTCGAATGACGTAACTTCCAGCGTACGCAAAGGTCAAATAAAAAAGCTACGCGTCCGAAAAGGTCAAATAAATAAGTTTCTTAAAAACCTTCGAAACGCTAGATACCGTATGTGTTGACATTTCACAAGGTCAGCGCATGCGCAGACACACCTCCAGTGCGCATGTGGATTTTCGTTGCGACTCTATTTGTTCTTAAGTTGTCAGTTAGCTTTTATTGCGGTTAGACGTACTTTGTTTTTCAAGTTTAGTTTTGTCTTTTGTGTTTTTGTTTTTTAAGTTTACTTTTTGTGAGTCGTGTTTTGCATTTATTATGATGGCTGCAAATTATGTGCGTCTGTGGAATCGGAATTCTCTTCCGAAAACACATATGGACGGCATTACGTGGGCTCAGCAGCAAGGCCTTCTTCGTAGAACGAGAACACGGAAGTGCAACACCCATAAGATCGTCATGACTGTCATCGAGCAAGACCCGGGTGTTGGACGCTTCCGATGCCCAAAATTTAAGCAGAAGGCTTGCGCTATCATGTCGCTGGCAGAGGGAACTTTCTTCGAGGAGTGTCGATTGCCGATGGACAAGGCGATTCAGGTCATGTATGGCTTCTGTCGTGATTGGTCGGTGGAAGATATCCGACATGATGTTTGTAATCTTTCGGTACCACCCGAAGAGCGGACTGAGTTCAGTTCCGAGACAGTTCATTTTTGGTATCGCTACTGCCGTGAGATGGTGACTGATTGGTACACTAAAATTCAAGGAGAGGTGGAGTTGCTTGGTGGACCTGGTTGCGTTGTCCAAATTGACGAGACTCAACGGGCATTGGGTTCTTGGAATGTTTGAAGACGGAAAACAGGAAATGCGAATGATTGTAGTTGACAAGCGCGACTCAGCTACTTTGGTCTCAATCATTAGAAAGCATGTGAAACCCGGCACCACTATCCATACTGATTTTTGGAGAGCGTACGATTGCCTTGAGGAAGCTGGATACGTTCACCACAAGGTGAATCACAATGATCTAGAAGAACCGGTTTGTTGCGGAAGATTGGTTGGGGATGGCACTCATACCCAGCGGATAGAGGCAACATGGCGACCAGCGAAGGACTGGTTTCGTGGACGTCGTTATGGGAAAGGCCAGTTTGCTGACTACCTTTGCTAGTACCTCTGGCGCCGTTATTGCAGGAAGAACGACATTGATCTGTTTCGTTGTCTTCTCGATGCGATAGTTGCCGAGTACGGACGCTTCGACTAAGCGCTTCGTATTTGAAAACCGCCCTTATAAGGGCGTTACCTAATGAAGTTTTACTGAAGGTGAGAGGAACGAAGTTGACTGTCTCCACGTGGTATTCCCTGGAAACGTCATTGACGGCTAAACAGTCAGCATTATTGTCTTAGGTAAGGTTAGGTTAGGTTAGGGGTGGTTTTTTGGTGGTTTGGCTAGGTTAGGTTTTTAGGTTGGGTTAGATTATGCTAGGTTTTTTTTTTGTGGTTAGGGGTGGTTAGATGTTTTTTGGTGATTTGGTTACGTTTGGTTAGGTGTTTTTTTTGGTGTTTTTTTAATGTTTTTTTATGGTTTCTTTAAGGGTGGTTAGGCTTTTTTTTTGGTGGTTTGGTTAGGGGTGGTTATGGTCATGGTTTGGTTAGATTAGGTTAGATTACGTTAGGTTTTTTTGGTGGTTAGATTACGTTAGGTTTTTTTGGTGATTAGATGGTTAGGGGTGGTAGTTAGGGGTGGTTAAGGTGGTTACATACGGTATCTAGCGTTACGAACGTTTTTAAGAAACTTTGTTATTTGACCTTCCTGGACGCCTAGCTTTTTTATTTGACCTTTGCGGACCCTGGGAGTTATTTGGGGTGTTTAGGTGTTTTTTGGTAGTTTGGTTAGGGGTCGTTAGGTAGTTTTTTAATGATTTTTCATGGTTTTGTTAGGTTAGGTTAGATTAGGCTAAGTTTTTTTGGTGATTAATTGGTTAGGGGTGGTTAGATGGTTAGGGGTGGTGGTTAGGTGTGGTTAGGGGTGGTTACATAGGGTATCTAGCGTTTTGAACGTTTTTAAGAAACTTTTTTGTTTGACCTTTGTGGACGCGTAGCTTTTTTATTTGACCTTTGCGGACGCTGGGAGTTATGTCATTCGACTAAAAATCGAAAGAGCTTTCGATTGATATGTATGGTTGCCACCTTGCGAGGGTACGCTAAAACGAACTTTTACCGAGAAAAGATATGTCCAGGACCGGGTTTCGAACCCGGGTTCCCCATGGTTCCGACGTGGTACTCTGCCACTTGAGATATCCTGGCTCGCATCTCGGTCAGACAAATCCATTATCTTCACTGATCCCATATCCCCATATTGGGATATGCATCATATGAACCCCCGTGTTCTCTATACAAAGAGAAGAATGTTCATTGAACACTACTTTAATTAGGATCTTGTTGACGTACGTCATTATATGAGCCGTTTATTTTGAAAGTGGCCTACCTCCATTTATCTTCAAATATTTAAGAGTTTGCGTTTCGTTGAATTTAAAAATATTCGTATAGGATACTAATGAGTCATACTGCTTAAGTGTATCTAAGGCTGTTAAATTTATGGTTCCAATTAAAATGTTAACAATTATTAAGTGAATAATGTATGTTTTCTTATCAAGAATGGAGTTAGGCAAAAATTTTAAAAACGGAGTTAGGTCACTTTCAAAATAAACGGCTCATATCATTTATAATTTATTTTATTTATAATTATTATGATTTTTAAATATTTTATTTTGAACGGAAGAGGACCGGGATTCAAACCGACTGACCGAGATGCGAGCCAGTATAGCTCAAGTGGCAAAGTACCACGACGGAAACATGGGAGACCCGAGCTCGAATCCCGGTCCGGGACATATGTTTTCTCTTCAAAATAAAATATTTAATAATTATAAATAAAATAAACTATAAATAATATAATGACGGACTAAGGAGAAAACAAGGTTTGGAATTTTTATAAATATTTCATATAAAGGTGAACAAAAAAAAGTCAATACAAATGATAGGCCGTTGAAGCTGGGCAACAATATTAACTATATTAATGATAACAATCTAAGTATAAAGTTAATTATATTGTATAATAGGATACAGATGAATCACGTCCAAGTCTAGTAAATGGAATTGCGATAAGTAAGTGGTGAACGCCAGTGTTAAGCATGGCTCAATACCGCTTTCTCCAAAATAAAGGTGGAGTCTCATCTCGAAATGACGATCCGGTCTTTCCTGGAATATGAATAAACAATGAAAATCAATGAGTATTAAATCGAATGGAATATTAATTTAAAATTTATATTTTAATTACCAATTGCTCTCTTAGTTCCCCTATCCTTTGTCTGAATATTCGAATGCGAGTTTCTAGAGAGTTAAATTGGTGACCAGGTTCGTATCGCCAAGGAAAAAAAGGAAGTAATAGAGGACCACCAGCATTAAAACCGAGCCAAGGACGATTAGCTGGTATTGCGTCCAAGACAGAAGCGTTAACGCTATTGACGTAGAAATGTAATGGGCCCACAGTTTCCTGCAATGGATGAGGTAGGAACAAACAGATTCGGGCAATGCTGCAAAATTTTCTCCGAGATGTGAATAAATCTTCTCCGCGGATAGCCCAACATTTCAAGGTGTCCCCACAAGAATAAACCGCTCTACGTCTCTCTGCGTCAATGTTGCATTCTTCTACAAACCAACTCCTGAAAAAATATCGAAATTAAATTATTAGGTTATCTCTATCGACTTCTTATTTCTAAGACTATCTCTACGGTGTGTTTTTACATTAACTGATATGTAAAGTAAATTATGTTTTAATATTGATTTTAATTGCGTGTTGTTATAAATTATATTTATTAATTATCAATAAAGTAATTGCTACTTACCACTGTTGGTTGTTTAAATTTTCCTCATCCATTTGGTTTGGAATGTCCATTTAGGTTTTTGTTGTAATTGCGATTATAATCGATTTTAACAAGCTCAATTCGAAATAATCAACGACCTGAAAGCTCTTTCAAATCTAATTACGCGACGACAGGTTCAATGCAATCGAATCTAATAGTTCGATATAAGTAAACAACAAATTAAAAAAATCAACTCAAAAAACTATTACAACAACTATTTACAAATTAACAACAACTAATTATTTACAAATTAACAACAAAAAACTATTTACAAATTAGCAACAACAAGCTTTGCTACAAATAGACAAAAGAAAACTTTCTAAATCATCAGCAACAATAACCTCTCCAGCAAACAAACACAAGCAAATTGTGTAAAGTAATATCAAAAACAAAATGTTCAGAAAACGAGGGAATGCAAAAAAGAAAGATAAAACATAAAAAAGGAACACATATATAAAAGCACGGAGAAACAGAAAAAACAAAACGCGATCAATAAAATCCATCCGACATAAATGTTATTGATTTTATGAAGCTATAGTGTTTAAAGTATGTTTCCATGATACATAACAATGCATTAAAAATAAAAATAAATTGACTTTCATAGAAGTTAACTTCTTAGTTTCATTTAATAGAATATACCTACACTTCATTTAGCAATTCACATTCAATTTGTTCTTCTGTGAAATAATTTTAAATGTGTTTTAAGGTTTGAAGATTCATTCCTACTAGTTTAATGATTTCCAATTAGACAATTCACCTAGAAATAATATAAAAATCCTTTTATTTATCGGATAACTTCCCAAAAGGGCTTTATGATTCATACACAAGTTGTAAAATAACGAATTTCTTCTGAATCTGAATTTCAGAAATTAGTTTTCCTTCCCTAAGTTTCCATATAAATTGTTTGGTTTTCGAAACACTAAAACCTGTACCACTACAACCCGTGAACGGGACTTGGGTTCAGTACATGGTACAGACTACAATGTTTCATAGACAACGGTTGTGCAGGGAGGTGATTTGTCCTGGATCACGTTCAACCGCTAGATTTTTCCCTGTTATTTTGGGCACCCTATTTTTATAGTATTTTATAGAGGCTGGGTGAGCCCCTAGATCCTATATGATCTATTTCCGGCTGTAAACAAACTGAATAAAAGTCTTGCCTGCAGTGGGATTAGAACCAGTATTTCCGACATGGCAACTCAGTGCTCTATCATCATCATAATGTCACAACTAAATAATTGTAATATATCTTATTTGAAAAGAAAAGATATGGCCAGGACCGGGACTCGATCCCGGGACCTTCACCTCTCCGTGGTGACGCCTCAACCATCTCGGACATCCTGGCTTCGCTTCACGGCCAGCCATATCTCCTCTTTTCACTTGATCCTACATCTCCGTGTTCTCGCAATTTGCGATGTATACACGGGGAGAATGTTAATTGAACATTACTTTATTTTGGATCTAGTTGACTTTAAGTCTTTAATATTATTATAATTTATTTTATTTTTATATGATATAATTTTTTTAAATATTTTATTTGAAAAGAAAAGATATGGTCAGGACCGGGACTCGAACCCAGGACCACGGAAAGGTGACGCCTCAACCATCTCGGCCAACCTGGCTTCACTTCACGGCCAGCCATGTAGATGTAGGATCAAGTGAAAAGAGGGGATATGACTGGTCGTGAAGCGAAGCCGAGATGGTTGAGGCGTCACCACGGAGAGGTGAAGGTTCCGGATTCGAGTCCCGGTCCTGGCCATATCTTTTCTTTTCAAATAAAATATTTAAAAAAATTATATCATATAAAAATAAAATTTATTATAATAATATTTGTTATATAGTTTGATTTTGTGAAATGTTATGTTAAAGTGATCAAATTAATAATTTCTAATTAATTTTCAGAACTCTTTAATGAAACCATATTTGATGCTCTTCCAAGATCTTGCCCATGGCCCTCTTTTAAAATGCTAGGAAGCGGGATAGCTCAGAAAGTAGGCGTCGTGCTATTTATCTCTAAGTCCTGTGTTTCAAACTGGCCGTAGGAGTTAGATTATTCATTTTGCATTCATCCATTTGAATCAAGGCTGTTATAGGCAATAAGATCAGACTTTATAGATATTTAGAAAAACAGTTAAATTTAAAACTTGCTAGAAAGACCCTAGAAAGAAATAAGTTTAATTAGTGCTTGGACAGTAATTCTTCGTCTTGAGAAGAAGGATAGAGAAGGTGAGATTTTATCCAAGTCACTCTCGGCAAAACAATGACTCTTTATTTTTGAAATTGATTGAACCACCAGTCTGTAAAATTTACGGCAGAGAGGAAGAAATGGCTTGCCACATAGTATTCAGGTGGCATATCACTGCAAGAGAAGTATTTTCATTGAGATTGAAGCATCACAATATAACTTATTAATGTGAACTAATTAATTCAGATTCGCAAAATCCAACGGATTTCGGATTTGTTAGATCGAGTAATGGATAGCACAAAATGGCCACAACAAACTTTTGTAGTCTTTGGAAAAAAAATTTACGGGACGAGGAGGAATTTTGTTCATCGGTTATTGTAGAAAACGTATTCTCAACAAATTATTTATTCATATAAATTTATTATTATTATTTATTCATATAAAAAAAACGCTTCCCGAAATGGTAATTAGTCTTAAATTAGTTATGCTAGTAGAGAGATCAGAGATGAGTCATGTACATAAAACAGGATAAATCAGAGATTAACGTTTAATGGAAGTAAAATGATTCAAAATTAATATAACTTGACCACATTTAAGTAGTGAGGACTAACTTATGTTTCACAAAAAATGATATACTCCTCCTAACGTTTAAAAATGAACTTCCTTTAAAAAAGTACAATTTACCTTGTATATAAAATTTTTCAATCATAACATTTTTTGGTACTTTTCCAATCTAACGACGACCTACCCCAGCACGCTCCTCTGGCACTTACCTCAACTATTTGCAGCCTGTCAGGTTATGATGCCTGAAATATATTTGAAATAGTAAACAGACAAGAGGATTCTTAGGAAATGAAATAGGAGATGATATACAGCTAAAATATGATTTATTTTTTGTATTTCTTTTATTTTTAGCTATTTTTCTTTTAAAGAGAAACGATTTGCCCGGGCAAATAAGAAGATAAAATATTCATTAAAAATAACAATATCACATCAAAACCGTGTCGTATATACAGAACAATCAAAACAATTAACCAAAAAACATCACATTGTAGTTAAATATAATTATTTATGTTTCAAATTGAAATATTTAAAATAGAAAATAAATAATAAAATATAATAAAACATTTACTATAAACAATATTGATTAAACACAACGATATCTAGCAACAATTATAAACAATATTAATTAAAAAGAACAATATGTTACAAAAATTATAAACAATGTTCATTAAAAAGAACAATATTCAGTTGCAGTTTCATATTATGTCCCTTTCTACAACACATTTTCCGGGGAATGACGTTCTGCTCCTGTAGAAATATCACAGCTGACTTTTCATCAATCACCTCGCGAAAAATCTTCATCAAATTCCAACTCATATTGTTTAATTAACATGAAAACAAATAAACGTCCATTAGACACAAACAATAACAAAGGACTAAGGAAGGTTTCGCTAACAGTAGGCCTGAGTCGATCGTGATTGATCGAATCTTTTTGATTCGATCGTAACCCATACACGAGTGATCGAATCACTGGTTTTAAAAAGATTCGATCATGACTCACTCGGACTCGTTTCGATCATGATTCAATCGGACTCGTTTCGATCATGACTCACTCGGACTCGTTTCGATCATGATTCAATCGGACTCGTTTCGATCATGACTCACTCGGACTCGTTTCGATCATGATTCAATCGGACTCGTTTCGATCATGACTCACTCGGACTCGTTTCGATCATGATTCAATCGGACTCGTTTCGATCATGACTCACTCGGACTCGTTTCGATCATGATTCAATCGGACTCGTTTCGATCATGACTCACTCGGACTCGTTTCGATCATGACTCACTCGGACTCGTTTCGATCATGATTCAATCGGACTCGTTTCGATCATGACTCAATAGGACTCGTTTTGATCTTGATTCAATCGGACCTGTTTCGATCTTGATTGATCGAATCCTTTGACTGATTCTATCCTTTCGTTCAAAGTCTGGCCGCTGGCGCGCTCGTCGCACTCTCTCTAAAGCGGGTAATTTCGAATTGTCAACAAAGGATTGAAACTGTCAATTTGAAGGAATCGGTGTGGAAGAAAATGGTCCGGGTAGAGGCCAATAAATTTCTCTTAGATATGGAGAAATGTTTATTTATTATTTAGTAGAAACGTTTGGACCTACTTTGCATATCTTCATCAGGGTTAAATATGCAAAATACAGACAATTGAAAATTAAAAAATTGTAAAAGTAGCTAAGCATGGTGAATATAAAGGTTAAAATGTATGATTGTATAGCATTAACCCATTTACGGCCACTGATGCGTATACGCAACACTAATTTAACAAATTTTTTTAGTGTTATAAATTCAAATATTTTTCTATTTTGTTACATCAGCTTATTATTTAAGGTTTGTAATTATTAAAAATAATTTTTTAATAAATTTTGTGTTTTTTTAACCCATTGAAAAACAATAGTACAGTAGCTTATATTTCAACACTAATGAGTACTAAGATTTAAATGTTAAATTCAGCCAAATAAGGGTTGCTACAATTAAATTATCAGATTCCTTGTTTAAAACACTGTTTATTTTAATTGCTGGATGAAATTTTTGTATTAAATTCAAATACTGCTTTTAGAATAGTCGTTTTACTTTAATATTTTGCTTTAATAATCATTGGCCATTCCTATGAAGTTTTTATAAAGAAGACAGGACCATGCATTTTCATCTTCCGCACCTGTCTAATGAAGACGTGCTCATGCATGTACTATGTTTCTTCTCTTAAATATATTTTGAATATATTTAATTGATATTTGGGATGTCAGAGTATCATTTAGGATGATTACTCAAATTATTATTTCTATGTATGAGATGAAAATAGTTGACTGGATGATCTAATGTAAAGGAGATAGTTGGGGGGTGCAGTCAATCAGAACACAGAATAAGTAATGAACTTATATTATACAGTGTAGGTCATCTTCAGGGCTAACAGAGAAACAAACAGAACAAAAAATGTAAAAAAATAAAAGTTGTACAGTAACAATAATAATGACAATTAATGTAGAAAAATACAATAGAATAGAAAAATACAAAGTGGCAGATATGAAGATAGAAGATAAAGAATATTAAAAAGGAGCCAGATTATAATAAAATAAAGATATAGACAGATTTAAAAAATTAATGATAATGAAAAGGCATTAAACTAGTGGCAGATATAATAAAATTAAGATAAAGACAAATATAACAAAATTATTGAAATAGTGGCAGATATAATTATTGAAAATGTGATAGAATATAATAAAATTAAGATAAAGACAGATATAACAAAGATATTGATAATGAAAAGAAAATGAAAATAATGGCAGATATAATAAAGTAAGACAGATTTAATAAAATTAAAGAAAATGAGCAGAAATGATAAATAATAAATAACGCATATAAAATAAAAAATAGAAAATAAATGTACAGAATGGATAGTACAGTACAAAATAATAATATAAAGGAAAATCAAAAGGAGGAGTTAAACAAAAGAAACAAAAATGAGGATATTTACATATACAGAAAGGTTGGAATATGAAGAATAAAGAAAAACTAGTAAAATAAAGGTATAAAATGTATGATAACGGACTTGATGATGTTACATGTTACAGAAAAGTATGGAACTATATGTACAATAACATATGTGAATAATAGAAATACTATTGTACAGTAACAACAGTGTACAATGACTGTTTTGAAAAAATAGTTGATAGGATTAATGAATTTGAAAAGTTAAAATAAGTGAAAACTCTTGTACAGTAACAATAGTGTACAATGTCTGTTTGAAAAAAAGTAGATAGGATTAATGAATTTGAAAAATTAAAATTGGTGCTTAAAAATATGAACTCTTGATTACCAACATATGATGGATGCCAAAATGATAAGGGGGAAATAATAGGAAAATTAAAATTGGAGAAAGGATAAAGAGAAAAGTTTAAAATAAATAAAATATAAAGAAGAGACATACCGATTTTGGAGAGCGAGGCCGTTAGATTTAACGGCTGGCTAGTACTGAGCACAAGACCGTTAAGACAGGGGAAGAGATAGGAGCGATCTCTAGTGGCCAAAAAGTTAACTATAGAAGAATCTCCTTAGAATCTCCTTTACATTAGATCATCCAGTCAACTATTTTCATCTCATACATGCATTAACATGAACAACAATAAACGGGGCCAACGACAGAACTTCTCCTCCCAACCTTTACGTCGCAGTGCACGAATACAGAATCAAAATCTTCCTGCTCTCCGTTGTTCCACCTCTACGCCACCACTTCGCCTGTCGAGTAACTCTTCTTCCAGCCACCATCTGACTTCGTCGCCTTCTCCTCTAGATCGATCTTCTACGTCCCATTTTTCTAGTTATCATCATACATCTGCTTCCTCACCACTACTTCGCCGCTCTACTGTCTCTCCTAACTATATCACTTTTAATCGCCATAACTTTCCTAACTATGATGGAACTGCCTCTCCCCCTCTTATCTCTACTACTCCCTCGCCTTTTTTATCCTTCTCCTCTATCAAATCTTCTTTTCCAAACCTAAAATCCCACATCAACCTTTTATGCTCTCTTCAAAAACATTTGGCTCATCATTTGGAACATCGTATTTTCCTCCTAAAAGGCCGATCTAACTCCATCTTTCCTAATTTTATAACTAATGCTCTCAATCACATTACCACTTCAAAGTCCCTAAATCCATCATTATGTTTTTTTCTCTTTAAAATTTAAAAAATCTCTTCTCAACCTTAAAATACGTGAGAATATTCTACACATCCACTCATTGAACCATCGTATTTCTTCCCTCACCCAATTTTTAACCAGTCACCTTTCCCCTGATCACATGAACAACCTTTCAATTCTTATTGCATCCACTTTCTCCATAACTAGGTCATGCAAAAAACACCAACTTATCTCCAAATTCAAATCCCTTTACCACAATTCCCTCATCTCCAAAATCTATCCTAAAGGAGATGACCACTGGGTTCACAATATTTCTT
Source organism: Arma custos (assembly GCA_037127475.1). Taxonomy (NCBI): domain Eukaryota; kingdom Metazoa; phylum Arthropoda; class Insecta; order Hemiptera; family Pentatomidae; genus Arma; species Arma custos. Next base: position 52,898,683 of record CM073761.1, read on the forward strand.
CCACCCCCATCCCTAATAATGTTATCAATATTCTATCCTTAGGACCAAATTTGTCTGCACCCTCCTCCTCCTTCAAAAAAATTATACCCGACTTATTGACTGACTTAGAATATATCCATAATGACCCCCTCCTCAACCATTCACATGTTCAACCAGATCTTTCACGCGTCTCTGTAGCTAATATCATTTCCAATTTCCTTCAGCACCCCATTCCACCCCTTCTAATTTCTCCCCGCAATTTTTCAAAGACCTTGCGTCCACACGTTCTTTTCTTCAATCTCATGATGACTTAATTGTCACCAAAGCTGACAAAGGTAACTCTACTGTAATTATGGACCTTTCTGATTATAACCTAAAAATTAATTCCCTTCTTTCTGATACTTCCACCTATAAACCCATACCTCGTGATCCTACTACATCTCTCCAAAAACAATTCAACCTCCACCTAAAAAGCCTTGTCAATTCTAAATTAATTACTTATCCCGTTTACAGAAACCTCATTTCCTATAATTCCTTAGCCCCCCGCTTTTATGGTCTTCCCAAAATCCACAAACCCAACAACCCCCTCCTTCCTATTACAGCCAACGTCAATTCACCATCTACAAAACTTAGCAAATTCTTACTTTCATCCTTACAAGTCCTCAGCCGTAACAACCCATATGATATCCATAACTCCTTTCACCTAAGTGATCTTTTAACATCCCTCACCATTCCTGATCATTACATCCTCACTTCCTTCGATGTCGAAAGTCTTTTCACCAACATTCCCTTAGATAAAGCCCTTGACATAATAGATAACAACTGGTCACTAATAGAACCCCATACATCTCTTAACCGGTCCTCATTCCTTCAATCCTTAAAACTTTGCTGTGAATCCGGCTACCTCTTCAATCTCATGATGACTTAATTGTCACCAAAGCTGACAAAGGTAACTCTACTGTAATTATGGACCTTTCTGATTATAACCTAAAAATTAATTCCCTTCTTTCTGATACTTCCACGTAGAAACCCATACCTCGTGATCCTACTACATCTCTCCAAAAACAATTCAACCTCCACCTAAAAAGCCTTGTCAATTCTAAATTAATTACTTATCCCGTTTACAGAAACCTCATTTCCTATAATTCCTTAGCCCCCCGCTTTTATGGTCTTCCCAAAATCCACAAACCCAACAACCCCCTCCTTCCTATTACAGCGAACGTCAATTCACCATCTACAAAACATAGCAAATTCTTACTTTCATCCTTACAAGTCCTAAGCCGTAACAACCCATATGATATCCATAACTCCTTTCAACTAAGTGATCTTTTAACATCCCTCACCATTCCTGATCATTACATCCTCACTTTCTTCGATGTCGAAAGTCTTTTCACCAACATTCCCTTAGATAAAGCCCTTGACATAATAGATAACAACTGGTCACTAATAGAACCCCATACATCTCTTAACCGGTCCTCATTCCTTCAATCCTTAAAACTTTGCTGTGAATCCGGCTACCTCTTCAATCTCATGATGACTTAATTGTCACCAAAGCTGACAAAGGTAACTCTACTGTAATTATGGACCTTTCTGATTATAACCTAAAAATTAATTCCCTTCTTTCTGATACTTCCACCTATAATCCCATACCTCGTGATCCTACTACATCTCTCCAAAAACAATTCAACCTCCACCTAAAAAGCCTTGTCAATTCTAAATTAATTACTTATCCCGTTTACAGAAACCTCATTTCCTATAATTCCTTAGCCCCACGTTTTTATGGTCTTCCCAAAATCCACAAACCCAACAACCCCCTCCGTCCGATTACAGCCAACGTCAATTCACCATCTACAAAACTTAGCAAATTCTTACTTTCATCCTTACAAGTCCTCAGCCGTAACAACCCATATGATATCCATAACTCCTTTCACCTAAGTGATCTTTTAACATCCCTCACCATTCCTGATCATTACATCCTCACTTCCTTCGATGTCGAAAGTCTTTTCACCAACATTCCCTTAGATAAAGCCCTTCACATAATAGATAACAACTGGTCACTAATAGAACCCCATACATCTCTTAACCGGTCCTCATTCCTTCAATCCTTAAAACTTTGCTGTGAATCCGGCTACCTCTTCAATCTCATGATGACTTAATTGTCACCAAAGCTGACAAAGGTAACTCTATGTAATTATGGACCTTTCTGATTATAACCTAAAAATTAATTCCCTTCTTTCTGATACTTCCACCTATAAACCCATACCTCGTGATCCTACTACATCTCTCCAAAAACAATTCAACCTCCACATAAAAAGCCTTGTCAATTCTAAATTAATTACTTATCCCGTTTACAGAAACCTCATTTCCTATAATTCCTTAGCCCCCCGCTTTTATGGTCTTCCCAAAATCCACAAACCCAACAACCCCCTCCGTCCGATTACAGCCAACGTCAATTCACCATCTACAAAACTTAGCAAATTCTTACTTTCATCCTTACAAGTCCTCAGCCGTAACAACCCATATGATATCCATAACTCCTTTCACCTAAGTGATCTTTTAACATCCCTCACCATTCCTGATCATTACATCCTCACTTCCTTCGATGTCGAAAGTCTTTTCACCAACATTCCCTTAGATAAAGCCCTTGACATAATAGATAACAACTGGTCACTAATAGAACCCCATACATCTCTTAACCGGTCCTCATTCCTTCAATCCTTAAAACTTTGCTGTGAATCCGGCTACCTCTTCAATCTCATGATGACTTAATTGTCACCAAAGCTGACAAAGGTAACTCTACTGTAATTATGGACCTTTCTGATTATAACCTAAAAATTAATTCCCTTCTTTCTGATACTTCCACCTATAAACCCATACCTCGTGATCCTACTACATCTCTCCAAAAACAATTCAACCTCCACCTAAAAAGCCTTGTCAATTCTAAATTAATTACTTATCCCGTTTACAGAAACCTCATTTCCTATAATTCCTTAGCCCCCCGCTTTTATGGTCTTCCCAAAATCCACAAACCCAACAACCCCCTCCTTCCTATTACAGCCAACGTCAATTCACCATCTACAAAACTTAGCAAATTCTTACTTTCATCCTTACAAGTCCTCAGCCGTAACAACCCATATGATATCCATAACTCCTTTCACCTAAGTGATCTTTTAACATCCCTCACCATTCCTGATCATTACATCCTCACTTCCTTCGATGTCGAAAGTCTTTTCACCAACATTCCCTTAGATAAAGCCCTTCACATAATAGATAACAACTGGTCACTAATAGAACCCCATACATCTCTTAACCGGTCCTCATTCCTTCAATCCTTAAAACTTTGCTGTGAATCCGGCTACCTCTTCAATCTCATGATGACTTAATTGTCACCAAAGCTGACAAAGGTAACTCTACTGTAATTATGGACCTTTCTGATTATAACCTCAAAATTAATTCCCTTCTTTCTGATACTTCCACCTATAAACCCATACCTCGTGATCCTACTACATCTCTCCAAAAACAATTCAACCTCCACCTAAAAAGCCTTGTCAATTCTAAATTAATTACTTATCCCGTTTACAGAAACCTCATTTCCTATAATTCCTTAGCCCCCCGCTTTTATGGTCTTCCCAAAATCCACAAACCCAACAAGCCCCTCCTTCCTATTACAGCCAACGTCAATTCACCATCTACAAAACTTAGCAAATTCTTACTTTCATCCTTACAAGTCCTCAGCCGTAACAACCCATATGATATCCATAACTCCTTTCACCTAAGTGATCTTTTAACATCCCTCACCATTCCTGATCATTACATCCTCACTTCCTTCGATGTCGAAAGTCTTTTCACCAACATTCCCTTAGATAAAGCCCTTCACATAATAGATAACAACTGGTCACTAATAGAACCCCATACATCTCTTAACCGGTCCTCATTCCTTCAATCCTTAAAACTTTGCTGTGAATCCGGCTACCTCTTCAATCTCATGATGACTTAATTGTCACCAAAGCTGACAAAGGTAACTCTACTGTAATTATGGACCTTTCTGATTATAACCTAAAAATTAATTCCCTTCTTTCTGATACTTCCACCTATAAACCCATACCTCGTGATCCTACTACATCTCTCCAAAAACAATTCAACCTCCACCTAAAAAGCCTTGTCAATTCTAAATTAATTACTTATCCCGTTTACAGAAACCTCATTTCCTATAATTCCTTAGCCCCCGCTTTTATGGTCTTCCCAAAATCCACAAACCCAACAACCCCCTCCTTCCTATTACAGCCAACGTCAATTCACCATCTACAAAACTTAGCAAATTCTTACTTTCATCCTTACAAGTCCTAAGCCGTACCAACCCATAAGATATCCATAACTCCTTTCAACTAAGTGATCTTTTAACATCCCTCACCATTCCTGATCATTACATCCTCACTTCCTTCGATGTCGAAAGTCTTTTCACCAACATTCCCTTAGATAAAGCCCTTCACATAATAGATAACAACTGGTCACTAATAGAACCCCATACATCTCTTAACCGGTTCTCATTCCTTCAATCCTTAAAACTTTGCTGTGAATCCGGCTACCTCTTCAATCTCATGATGACTTAATTGTCACCAAAGCTGACAAAGGTAACTCTACTGTAATTATGGACCTTTCTGATTATAACCTCAAAATTAATTCCCTTCTTTCTGATACTTCCACCTAGAAACCCATACCTCGTGATCCTACTACATCTCTCCAAAAACAATTCAACCTCCACCTAAAAAGCCTTGTCAATTCTAAATTAATTACTTATCCCGTTTACAGAAACCTCATTTCCTATAATTCCTTAGCCCCCGCTTTTATGGTCTTCCCAAAATCCACAAACCCAACAACCCCCTCCTTCCTATTACAGCCAACGTCAATTCACCATCTACAAAACTTAGCAAATTCTTACTTTCATCCTTACAAGTCCTCAGCCGTAACAACCCATATGATATCCATAACTCCTTTCACCTAAGTGATCTTTTAACATCCCTCACCATTCCTGATCATTACATCCTCACTTCCTTCGATGTCGAAAGTCTTTTCACCAACATTCCCTTAGATAAAGCCCTTCACATAATAGATAACAACTGGTCACTAATAGAACCCCATACATCTCTTAACCGGTCCTCATTCCTTCAATCCTTAAAACTTTGCTGTGAATCCGGCTACCTCTTCAATCTCATGATGACTTAATTGTCACCAAAGCTGACAAAGGTAACTCTACTGTAATTATGGACCTTTCTGATTATAACCTCAAAATTAATTCCCTTCTTTCTGATACTTCCACCTATAAACCCATACCTCGTGATCCTACTACATCTCTCCAAAAACAATTCAACCTCCACCTAAAAAGCCTTGTCAATTCTAAATTAATTACTTATCCCGTTTACAGAAACCTCATTTCCTATAATTCCTTAGCCCCCGCTTTTATGGTCTTCCCAAAATCCACAAACCCAACAACCCCCTCCTTCCTATTACAGCCAACGTCAATTCACCATCTACAAAACTTAGCAAATTCTTACTTTCATCCTTACAAGTCCTCAGCCGTAACAACCCATATGATATCCATAACTCCTTTCACCTAAGTGATCTTTTAACATCCCTCACCATTCCTGATCATTACATCCTCACTTCCTTCGATGTCGAAAGTCTTTTCACCAACATTCCCTTAGATAAAGCCCTTGACATAATAGATAACAACTAGTCACTAATAGAACCCCATACATCTCTTAACCGGTCCTCATTCCTTCAATCCTTAAAACTTTGCTGTGAATCCGGCTACCTCTTCAATCTCATGATGACTTAATTGTCACCAAAGCTGACAAAGGTAACTCTACTGTAATTATGGACCTTTCTGATTATAACCTAAAAATTAATTCCCTTCTTTCTGATACTTCCACCTATAAACCCATACCTCGTGATCCTACTACATCTCTCCAAAAACAATTCAACCTCCACCTAAAAAGCCTTGTCAATTCTAAATTAATTACTTATCCCGTTTACAGAAACCTCATTTCCTATAATTCCTTAGCCCCCCGCTTTTATGGTCTTCCCAAAATCCACAAACCCAACAACCCCCTCCTTCCTATTACAGCCAACGTCAATTCACCATCTACAAAACTTAGCAAATTCTTACTTTCATCCTTACAAGTCCTCAGCCGTAACAACCCATATGATATCCATAACTCCTTTCACCTAAGTGATCTTTTAACATCCCTCACCATTCCTGATCATTACATCCTCACTTCCTTCGATGTCGAAAGTCTTTTCACCAACATTCCCTTAGATAAAGCCCTTCACATAATAGATAACAACTGGTCACTAATAGAACCCCATACATCTCTTAACCGGTCCTCATTCCTTCAATCCTTAAAACTTTGCTGTGAATCCGGCTACATCTTCAATCTCATGATGACTTAATTGTCACCAAAGCTGACAAAGGTAACTCTACTGTAATTATGGACCTTTCTGATTATAACCTAAAAATTAATTCCCTTCTTTCTGATACTTCCACCTATAAACCCATACCTCGTGATCCTACTACATCTCTCCAAAAACAATTCAACCTCCACCTAAAAAGCCTTGTCAATTCTAAATTAATTACTTATCCCGTTTACAGAAACCTCATTTCCTATAATTCCTTAGCCCCCCGCTTTTATGGTCTTCCCAAAATCCACAAACCCAACAACCCCCTCCTTCCTATTACAGCCAACGTCAATTCACCATCTACAAAACTTAGCAAATTCTTACTTTCATCCTTACAAGTCCTCAGCCGTAACAACCCATATGATATCCATAACTCCTTTCACCTAAGTGATCTTTTAACATCCCTCACCATTCCTGATCATTACATCCTCACTTCCTTCGATGTCGAAAGTCTTTTCACCAACATTCCCTTAGATAAAGCCCTTGACATAATAGATAACAACTGGTCACTAATAGAACCCCATACATCTCTTAACCGGTCCTCATTCCTTCAATCCTTAAAACTTTGCTGTGAATCCGGCTACCTCTTCAATCTCATGATGACTTAATTGTCACCAAAGCTGACAATGGTAACTCTACTGTAATTATGGACCTTTCTGATTATAACCTAAAAATTAATTCCCTTCTTTCTGATACTTCCACCTATAAACCCATACCTCGTGATCCTACTACATCTCTCCAAAAACAATTCAACCTCCACCTAAAAAGCCTTGTCAATTCTAAATTAATTACTTATCCCGTTTACAGAAACCTCATTTCCTATAATTCCTTAGCCCCCCGCTTTTATGGTCTTCCCAAAATCCACAAACCCAACAACCCCCTCCTTCCTATTACAGCCAACGTCAATTCACCATCTACAAAACTTAGCAAATTCTTACTTTCATCCTTACAAGTCCTCAGCCGTAACAACCCATATGATATCCATAACTCCTTTCACCTAAGTGATCTTTTAACATCCCTCACCATTCCTGATCATTACATCCTCACTTCCTTCGATGTCGAAAGTCTTTTCACCAACATTCCCTTAGATAAAGCCCTTCACATAATAGATAACAACTGGTCACTAATAGTACCCCATACATCTCTTAACCGGTCCTCATTCCTTCAATCCTTAAAACTTTGCTGTGAATCCGGCTACCTCTTCAATCTCATGATGACTTAATTGTCACCAAAGCTGACAAAGGTAACTCTACTGTAATTATGGACCTTTCTGATTATAACCTCAAAATTAATTCCCTTCTTTCTGATACTTCCACCTATAAACCCATACCTCGTGATCCTACTACATCTCTCCAAAAACAATTCAACCTCCACCTAAAAAGCCTTGTCAATTCTAAATTAATTACTTATCCCGTTTACAGAAACCTCATTTCCTATAATTCCTTAGCCCCCGCTTTTATGGTCTTCCCAAAATCCACAAACCCAACAACCCCCTCCTTCCTATTACAGCCAACGTCAATTCACCATCTACAAAACTTAGCAAATTCTTACTTTCATCCTTACAAGTCCTCAGCCGTAACAACCCATATGATATCCATAACTCCTTTCACCTAAGTGATCTTTTAACATCCCTCACCATTCCTGATCATTACATCCTCACTTCCTTCGATGTCGAAAGTCTTTTCACCAACATTCCCTTAGATAAAGCCCTTGACATAATAGATAACAACTAGTCACTAATAGAACCCCATACATCTCTTAACCGGTCCTCATTCCTTCAATCCTTAAAACTTTGCTGTGAATCCGGCTACCTCTTCAATCTCATGATGACTTAATTGTCACCAAAGCTGACAAAGGTAACTCTACTGTAATTATGGACCTTTCTGATTATAACCTAAAAATTAATTCCCTTCTTTCTGATACTTCCACCTATAAACCCATACCTCGTGATCCTACTACATCTCTCCAAAAACAATTCAACCTCCACCTAAAAAGCCTTGTCAATTCTAAATTAATTACTTATCCCGTTTACAGAAACCTCATTTCCTATAATTCCTTAGCCCCCCGCTTTTATGGTCTTCCCAAAATCCACAAACCCAACAACCCCCTCCTTCCTATTACAGCCAACGTCAATTCACCATCTACAAAACTTAGCAAATTCTTACTTTCATCCTTACAAGTCCTCAGCCGTAACAACCCATATGATATCCATAACTCCTTTCACCTAAGTGATCTTTTAACATCCCTCACCATTCCTGATCATTACATCCTCACTTCCTTCGATGTCGAAAGTCTTTTCACCAACATTCCCTTAGATAAAGCCCTTCACATAATAGATAACAACTGGTCACTAATAGAACCCCATACATCTCTTAACCGGTCCTCATTCCTTCAATCCTTAAAACTTTGCTGTGAATCCGGCTACATCTTCAATCTCATGATGACTTAATTGTCACCAAAGCTGACAAAGGTAACTCTACTGTAATTATGGACCTTTCTGATTATAACCTAAAAATTAATTCCCTTCTTTCTGATACTTCCACCTATAAACCCATACCTCGTGATCCTACTACATCTCTCCAAAAACAATTCAACCTCCACCTAAAAAGCCTTGTCAATTCTAAATTAATTACTTATCCCGTTTACAGAAACCTCATTTCCTATAATTCCTTAGCCCCCCGCTTTTATGGTCTTCCCAAAATCCACAAACCCAACAACCCCCTCCTTCCTATTACAGCCAACGTCAATTCACCATCTACAAAACTTAGCAAATTCTTACTTTCATCCTTACAAGTCCTCAGCCGTAACAACCCATATGATATCCATAACTCCTTTCACCTAAGTGATCTTTTAACATCCCTCACCATTCCTGATCATTACATCCTCACTTCCTTCGATGTCGAAAGTCTTTTCACCAACATTCCCTTAGATAAAGCCCTTCACATAATAGATAACAACTGGTCACTAATAGAACCCCATACATCTCTTAACCGGTCCTCATTCCTTCAATCCTTAAAACTTTGCTGTGAATCCGGCTACATCTTCAATCTCATGATGACTTAATTGTCACCAAAGCTGACAAAGGTAACTCTACTGTAATTATGGACCTTTCTGATTATAACCTAAAAATTAATTCCCTTCTTTCTGATACTTCCACCTATAAACCCATACCTCGTGATCCTACTACATCTCTCCAAAAACAATTCAACCTCCACCTAAAAAGCCTTGTCAATTCTAAATTAATTACTTATCCCGTTTACAGAAACCTCATTTCCTATAATTCCTTAGCCCCCGCTTTTATGGTCTTCCCAAAATCCACAAACCCAACAACCCCCTCCGTCCGTTTACAGCCAACGTCAATTCACCATCTACAAAACTTAGCAAATTCTTACTTTCATCCTTACAAGTCCTCAGCCGTAACAACCCATATGATATCCATAACTCCTTTCACCTAAGTGATCTTTTAACATCCCTCACCATTCCTGATCATTACATCCTCACTTCCTTCGATGTCGAAAGTCTTTTCACCAACATTCCCTTAGATAAAGCCCTTCACATAATAGATAACAACTGGTCACTAATAGAACCCCATACATCTCTTAACCGGTCCTCATTCCTTCAATCCTTAAAACTTTGCTGTGAATCCGGCTACCTCTTCAATCTCATGATGACTTAATTGTCACCAAAGCTGACAAAGGTAACTCTACTGTAATTATGGACCTTTCTGATTATAACCTCAAAATTAATTCCCTTCTTTCTGATACTTCCACCTATAAACCCATACCTCGTGATCCTACTACATCTCTCCAAAAACAATTCAACCTCCACCTAAAAAGCCTTGTCAATTCTAAATTAATTACTTATCCCGTTTACAGAAACCTCATTTCCTATAATTCCTTAGCCCCCGCTTTTATGGTCTTCCCAAAATCCACAAACCCAACAACCCCCTCCTTCCTATTACAGCCAACGTCAATTCACCATCTACAAAACTTAGCAAATTCTTACTTTCATCCTTACAAGTCCTCAGCCGTAACAACCCATATGATATCCATAACTCCTTTCACCTAAGTGATCTTTTAACATCCCTCACCATTCCTGATCATTACATCCTCACTTCCTTCGATGTCGAAAGTCTTTTCACCAACATTCCCTTAGATAAAGCCCTTGACATAATAGATAACAACTGGTCACTAATAGAACCCCATACATCTCTTAACCGGTCCTCATTCCTTCAATCCTTAAAACTTTGCTGTGAATCCGGCTACCTCTTCAATCTCATGATGACTTAATTGTCACCAAAGCTGACAAAGGTAACTCTACTGTAATTATGGACCTTTCTGATTATAACCTAAAAATTAATTCCCTTCTTTCTGATACTTCCACCTATAAACCCATACCTCGTGATCCTACTACATCTCTCCAAAAACAATTCAACCTCCACCTAAAAAGCCTTGTCAATTCTAAATTAATTACTTATCCCGTTTACAGAAACCTCATTTCCTATAATTCCTTAGCCCCCCGCTTTTATGGTCTTCCCAAAATCCACAAACCCAACAACCCCCTCCTTCCTATTACAGCCAACGTCAATTCACCATCTACAAAACTTAGCAAATTCTTACTTTCATCCTTACAAGTCCTCAGCCGTAACAACCCATATGATATCCATAACTCCTTTCACCTAAGTGATCTTTTAACATCCCTCACCATTCCTGATCATTACATCCTCACTTCCTTCGATGTCGAAAGTCTTTTCACCAACATTCCCTTAGATAAAGCCCTTCACATAATAGATAACAACTGGTCACTAATAGTACCCCATACATCTCTTAACCGGTCCTCATTCCTTCAATCCTTAAAACTTTGCTGTGAATCCGGCTACCTCTTCAATCTCATGATGACTTAATTGTCACCAAAGCTGACAAAGGTAACTCTACTGTAATTATGGACCTTTCTGATTATAACCTCAAAATTAATTCCCTTCTTTCTGATACTTCCACCTATAAACCCATACCTCGTGATCCTACTACATCTCTCCAAAAACAATTCAACCTCCACCTAAAAAGCCTTGTCAATTCTAAATTAATTACTTATCCCGTTTACAGAAACCTCATTTCCTATAATTCCTTAGCCCCCGCTTTTATGGTCTTCCCAAAATCCACAAACCCAACAACCCCCTCCTTCCTATTACAGCCAACGTCAATTCACCATCTACAAAACTTAGCAAATTCTTACTTTCATCCTTACAAGTCCTCAGCCGTAACAACCCATATGATATCCATAACTCCTTTCACCTAAGTGATCTTTTAACATCCCTCACCATTCCTGATCATTACATCCTCACTTCCTTCGATGTCGAAAGTCTTTTCACCAACATTCCCTTAGATAAAGCCCTTGACATAATAGATAACAACTAGTCACTAATAGAACCCCATACATCTCTTAACCGGTCCTCATTCCTTCAATCCTTAAAACTTTGCTGTGAATCCGGCTACCTCTTCAATCTCATGATGACTTAATTGTCACCAAAGCTGACAAAGGTAACTCTACTGTAATTATGGACCTTTCTGATTATAACCTAAAAATTAATTCCCTTCTTTCTGATACTTCCACCTATAAACCCATACCTCGTGATCCTACTACATCTCTCCAAAAACAATTCAACCTCCACCTAAAAAGCCTTGTCAATTCTAAATTAATTACTTATCCCGTTTACAGAAACCTCATTTCCTATAATTCCTTAGCCCCCCGCTTTTATGGTCTTCCCAAAATCCACAAACCCAACAACCCCCTCCTTCCTATTACAGCCAACGTCAATTCACCATCTACAAAACTTAGCAAATTCTTACTTTCATCCTTACAAGTCCTCAGCCGTAACAACCCATATGATATCCATAACTCCTTTCACCTAAGTGATCTTTTAACATCCCTCACCATTCCTGATCATTACATCCTCACTTCCTTCGATGTCGAAAGTCTTTTCACCAACATTCCCTTAGATAAAGCCCTTCACATAATAGATAACAACTGGTCACTAATAGAACCCCATACATCTCTTAACCGGTCCTCATTCCTTCAATCCTTAAAACTTTGCTGTGAATCCGGCTACATCTTCAATCTCATGATGACTTAATTGTCACCAAAGCTGACAAAGGTAACTCTACTGTAATTATGGACCTTTCTGATTATAACCTAAAAATTAATTCCCTTCTTTCTGATACTTCCACCTATAAACCCATACCTCGTGATCCTACTACATCTCTCCAAAAACAATTCAACCTCCACCTAAAAAGCCTTGTCAATTCTAAATTAATTACTTATCCCGTTTACAGAAACCTCATTTCCTATAATTCCTTAGCCCCCCGCTTTTATGGTCTTCCCAAAATCCACAAACCCAACAACCCCCTCCTTCCTATTACAGCCAACGTCAATTCACCATCTACAAAACTTAGCAAATTCTTACTTTCATCCTTACAAGTCCTCAGCCGTAACAACCCATATGATATCCATAACTCCTTTCACCTAAGTGATCTTTTAACATCCCTCACCATTCCTGATCATTACATCCTCACTTCCTTCGATGTCGAAAGTCTTTTCACCAACATTCCCTTAGATAAAGCCCTTCACATAATAGATAACAACTGGTCACTAATAGAACCCCATACATCTCTTAACCGGTCCTCATTCCTTCAATCCTTAAAACTTTGCTGTGAATCCGGCTACATCTTCAATCTCATGATGACTTAATTGTCACCAAAGCTGACAAAGGTAACTCTACTGTAATTATGGACCTTTCTGATTATAACCTAAAAATTAATTCCCTTCTTTCTGATACTTCCACCTATAAACCCATACCTCGTGATCCTACTACATCTCTCCAAAAACAATTCAACCTCCACCTAAAAAGCCTTGTCAATTCTAAATTAATTACTTATCCCGTTTACAGAAACCTCATTTCCTATAATTCCTTAGCCCCCGCTTTTATGGTCTTCCCAAAATCCACAAACCCAACAACCCCCTCCTTCCTATTACAGCCAACGTCAATTCACCATCTACAAAACTTAGCAAATTCTTACTTTCATCCTTACAAGTCCTAAGCCGTAACAACCCATAAGATATCCATAACTCCTTTCAACTAAGTGATCTTTTAACATCCCTCACCATTCCTGATCATTACATCCTCACTTCCTTCGATGTCGAAAGTCTTTTCACCAACATTCCCTTAGATAAAGCCCTTCACATAATAGATAACAACTGGTCACTAATAGAACCCCATACATCTCTTAACCGGTGCTCATTCCTTCAATCCTTAAAACTTTGCTGTGAATCCGGCTACCTCTTCAATCTCATGATGACTTAATTGTCACCAAAGCTGACAAAGGTAACTCTACTGTAATTATGGACCTTTCTGATTATAACCTCAAAATTAATCCCCTTTTTTCTGATACTTCCACCTAGAAACCCATACCTCGTGATCCTACTACATCTCTCCAAAAACAATTCAACCTCCACCTAAAAAGCCTTGTCAATTCTAAATTAATTACTTATCCCGTTTACAGAAACCTCATTTCCTATAATTCCTTAGCCCCCGCTTTTATGGTCTTCCCAAAATCCACAAACCCAACAACCCCCTCCGTCCGTTTACAGCCAACGTCAATTCACCATCTACAAAACTTAGCAAATTCTTACTTTCATCCTTACAAGTCCTCAGCCGTAACAACCCATATGATATCCATAACTCCTTTCACCTAAGTGATCTTTTAACATCCCTCACCATTCCTGATCATTACATCCTCACTTCCTTCGATGTCGAAAGTCTTTTCACCAACATTCCCTTAGATAAAGCCCTTCACATAATAGATAACAACTGGTCACTAATAGAACCCCATACATCTCTTAACCGGTCCTCATTCCTTCAATCCTTAAAACTTTGCTGTGAATCCGGCTACCTCTTCAATCTCATGATGACTTAATTGTCACCAAAGCTGACAAAGGTAACTCTACTGTAATTATGGACCTTTCTGATTATAACCTCAAAATTAATTCCCTTCTTTCTGATACTTCCACCTATAAACCCATACCTCGTGATCCTACTACATCTCTCCAAAAACAATTCAACCTCCACCTAAAAAGCCTTGTCAATTCTAAATTAATTACTTATCCCGTTTACAGAAACCTCATTTCCTATAATTCCTTAGCCCCCGCTTTTATGGTCTTCCCAAAATCCACAAACCCAACAACCCCCTCCTTCCTATTACAGCCAACGTCAATTCACCATCTACAAAACTTAGCAAATTCTTACTTTCATCCTTACAAGTCCTCAGCCGTAACAACCCATATGATATCCATAACTCCTTTCACCTAAGTGATCTTTTAACATCCCTCACCATTCCTGATCATTACATCCTCACTTCCTTCGATGTCGAAAGTCTTTTCACCAACATTCCCTTAGATAAAGCCCTTGACATAATAGATAACAACTAGTCACTAATAGAACCCCATACATCTCTTAACCGGTCCTCATTCCTTCAATCCTTAAAACTTTGCTGTGAATCCGGCTACCTCTTCAATCTCATGATGACTTAATTGTCACCAAAGCTGACAAAGGTAACTCTACTGTAATTATGGACCTTTCTGATTATAACCTAAAAATTAATTCCCTTCTTTCTGATACTTCCACCTATAAACCCATACCTCGTGATCCTACTACATCTCTCCAAAAACAATTCAACCTCCACCTAAAAAGCCTTGTCAATTCTAAATTAATTACTTATCCCGTTTACAGAAACCTCATTTCCTATAATTCCTTAGCCCCCCGCTTTTATGGTCTTCCCAAAATCCACAAACCCAACAACCCCCTCCTTCCTATTACAGCCAACGTCAATTCACCATCTACAAAACTTAGCAAATTCTTACTTTCATCCTTACAAGTCCTCAGCCGTAACAACCCATATGATATCCATAACTCCTTTCACCTAAGTGATCTTTTAACATCCCTCACCATTCCTGATCATTACATCCTCACTTCCTTCGATGTCGAAAGTCTTTTCACCAACATTCCCTTAGATAAAGCCCTTCACATAATAGATAACAACTGGTCACTAATAGTACCCCATACATCTCTTAACCGGTCCTCATTCCTTCAATCCTTAAAACTTTGCTGTGAATCCGGCTACCTCTTCAATCTCATGATGACTTAATTGTCACCAAAGCTGACAAAGGTAACTCTACTGTAATTATGGACCTTTCTGATTATAACCTCAAAATTAATTCCCTTCTTTCTGATACTTCCACCTATAAACCCATACCTCGTGATCCTACTACATCTCTCCAAAAACAATTCAACCTCCACCTAAAAAGCCTTGTCAATTCTAAATTAATTACTTATCCCGTTTACAGAAACCTCATTTCCTATAATTCCTTAGCCCCCCGCTTTTATGGTCTTCCCAAAATCCACAAACCCAACAACCCCCTCCTTCCTATTACAGCCAACGTCAATTCACCATCTACAAAACTTAGCAAATTCTTACTTTCATCCTTACAAGTCCTCAGCCGTAACAACCCATATGATATCCATAACTCCTTTCACCTAAGTGATCTTTTAACATCCCTCACCATTCCTGATCATTACATCCTCACTTCCTTCGATGTCGAAAGTCTTTTCACCAACATTCCCTTAGATAAAGCCCTTCACATAATAGATAACAACTGGTCACTAATAGAACCCCATACATCTCTTAACCGGTCCTCATTCCTTCAATCCTTAAAACTTTGCTGTGAATCCGGCTACCTCTTCAATCTCATGATGACTTAATTGTCACCAAAGCTGACAAAGGTAACTCTACTGTAATTATGGACCTTTCTGATTATAACCTCAAAATTAATTCCCTTCTTTCTGATACTTCCACCTATAAACCCATACCTCGTGATCCTACTACATCTCTCCAAAAACAATTCAACCTCCACCTAAAAAGCCTTGTCAATTCTAAATTAATTACTTATCCCGTTTACAGAAACCTCATTTCCTATAATTCCTTAGCCCCCCGCTTTTATGGTCTTCCCAAAATCCACAAACCCAACAACCCCCTCCTTCCTATTACAGCCAACGTCAATTCACCATCTACAAAACTTAGCAAATTCTTACTTTCATCCTTACAAGTCCTCAGCCGTAACAACCCATATGATATCCATAACTCCTTTCACCTAAGTGATCTTTTAACATCCCTCACCATTCCTGATCATTACATCCTCACTTCCTTCGATGTCGAAAGTCTTTTCACCAACATTCCCTTAGATAAAGCCCTTCACATAATAGATAACAACTGGTCACTAATAGAACCCCATACATCTCTTAACCGGTCCTCATTCCTTCAATCCTTAAAACTTTGCTGTGAATCCGGCTACCTCTTCAATCTCATGATGACTTAATTGTCACCAAAGCTGACAAAGGTAACTCTACTGTAATTATGGACCTTTCTGATTATAACCTAAAAATTAATTCCCTTCTTTCTGATACTTCCACCTATAAACCCATACCTCGTGATCCTACTACATCTCTCCAAAAACAATTCAACCTCCACCTAAAAAGCCTTGTCAATTCTAAATTAATTACTTATCCCGTTTACAGAAACCTCATTTCCTATAATTCCTTAGCCCCCGCTTTTATGGTCTTCCCAAAATCCACAAACCCAACAACCCCCTCCTTCCTATTACAGCCAACGTCAATTCACCATCTACAAAACTTAGCAAATTCTTACTTTCATCCTTACAAGTCCTAAGCCGTAACAACCCATAAGATATCCATAACTCCTTTCAACTAAGTGATCTTTTAACATCCCTCACCATTCCTGATCATTACATCCTCACTTCCTTCGATGTCGAAAGTCTTTTCACCAACATTCCCTTAGATAAAGCCCTTCACATAATAGATAACAACTGGTCACTAATAGAACCCCATACATCTCTTAACCGGTTCTCATTCCTTCAATCCTTAAAACTTTGCTGTGAATCCGGCTACCTCTTCAATCTCATGATGACTTAATTGTCACCAAAGCTGACAAAGGTAACTCTACTGTAATTATGGACCTTTCTGATTATAACCTCAAAATTAATTCCCTTCTTTCTGATACTTCCACCTAGAAACCCATACCTCGTGATCCTACTACATCTCTCCAAAAACAATTCAACCTCCACCTAAAAAGCCTTGTCAATTCTAAATTAATTACTTATCCCGTTTACAGAAACCTCATTTCCTATAATTCCTTAGCCCCCGCTTTTATGGTCTTCCCAAAATCCACAAACCCAACAACCCCCTCCGTCCGTTTACAGCCAACGTCAATTCACCATCTACAAAACTTAGCAAATTCTTACTTTCATCCTTACAAGTCCTCAGCCGTAACAACCCATATGATATCCATAACTCCTTTCACCTAAGTGATCTTTTAACATCCCTCACCATTCCTGATCATTACATCCTCACTTCCTTCGATGTCGAAAGTCTTTTCACCAACATTCCCTTAGATAAAGCCCTTCACATAATAGATAACAACTGGTCACTAATAGAACCCCATACATCTCTTAACCGGTCCTCATTCCTTCAATCCTTAAAACTTTGCTGTGAATCCGGCTACCTCTTCAATCTCATGATGACTTAATTGTCACCAAAGCTGACAAAGGTAACTCTACTGTAATTATGGACCTTTCTGATTATAACCTCAAAATTAATTCCCTTCTTTCTGATACTTCCACCTATAAACCCATACCTCGTGATCCTACTACATCTCTCCAAAAACAATTCAACCTCCACCTAAAAAGCCTTGTCAATTCTAAATTAATTACTTATCCCGTTTACAGAAACCTCATTTCCTATAATTCCTTAGCCCCCGCTTTTATGGTCTTCCCAAAATCCACAAACCCAACAACCCCCTCCTTCCTATTACAGCCAACGTCAATTCACCATCTACAAAACTTAGCAAATTCTTACTTTCATCCTTACAAGTCCTCAGCCGTAACAACCCATATGATATCCATAACTCCTTTCACCTAAGTGATCTTTTAACATCCCTCACCATTCCTGATCATTACATCCTCACTTCCTTCGATGTCGAAAGTCTTTTCACCAACATTCCCTTAGATAAAGCCCTTCACATAATAGATAACAACTGGTCACTAATAGAACCCCATACATCTCTTAACCGGTCCTCATTCCTTCAATCCTTAAAACTTTGCTGTGAATCCGGCTACCTCTTCAATCTCATGATGACTTAATTGTCACCAAAGCTGACAAAGGTAACTCTACTGTAATTATGGACCTTTCTGATTATAACCTCAAAATTAATTCCCTTCTTTCTGATACTTCCACCTATAAACCCATACCTCGTGATCCTACTACATCTCTCCAAAAACAATTCAACCTCCACCTAAAAAGCCTTGTCAATTCTAAATTAATTACTTATCCCGTTTACAGAAACCTCATTTCCTATAATTCCTTAGCCCCCCGCTTTTATGGTCTTCCCAAAATCCACAAACCCAACAACCCCCTCCTTCCTATTACAGCCAACGTCAATTCACCATCTACAAAACTTAGCAAATTCTTACTTTCATCCTTACAAGTCCTCAGCCGTAACAACCCATATGATATCCATAACTCCTTTCACCTAAGTGATCTTTTAACATCCCTCACCATTCCTGATCATTACATCCTCACTTCCTTCGATGTCGAAAGTCTTTTCACCAACATTCCCTTAGATAAAGCCCTTCACATAATAGATAACAACTGGTCACTAATAGAACCCCATACATCTCTTAACCGGTCCTCATTCCTTCAATCCTTAAAACTTTGCTGTGAATCCGGCTACCTCTTCAATCTCATGATGACTTAATTGTCACCAAAGCTGACAAAGGTAACTCTACTGTAATTATGGACCTTTCTGATTATAACCTCAAAATTAATTCCCTTCTTTCTGATACTTCCACCTATAAACCCATACCTCGTGATCCTACTACATCTCTCCAAAAACAATTCAACCTACACCTAAAAAGCCTTGTCAATTCTAAATTAATTACTTATCCCGTTTACAGAAACCTCATTTCCTATAATTCCTTAGCCCCCCGCTTTTATGGTCTTCCCAAAATCCACAAACCCAACAACCCCCTCCTTCCTATTACAGCCAACGTCAATTCACCATCTACAAAACTTAGCAAATTCTTACTTTCATCCTTACAAGTCCTAAGCCGTAACAACCCATAAGATATCCATAACTCCTTTCAACTAAGTGATCTTTTAACATCCCTCACCATTCCTGATCATTACATCCTCACTTCCTTCGATGTCGAAAGTCTTTTCACCAACATTCCCTTAGATAAAGCCCTTCACATAATAGATAACAACTGGTCACTAATAGAACCCCATACATCTCTTAACCGGTTCTCATTCCTTCAATCCTTAAAACTTTGCTGTGAATCCGGCTACCTCTTCAATCTCATGATGACTTAATTGTCACCAAAGCTGACAAAGGTAACTCTACTGTAATTATGGACCTTTCTGATTATAACCTCAAAATTAATTCCCTTCTTTCTGATACTTCCACCTAGAAACCCATACCTCGTGATCCTACTACATCTCTCCAAAAACAATTCAACCTCCACCTAAAAAGCCTTGTCAATTCTAAATTAATTACTTATCCCGTTTACAGAAACCTCATTTCCTATAATTCCTTAGCCCCCGCTTTTATGGTCTTCCCAAAATCCACAAACCCAACAACCCCCTCCGTCCGTTTACAGCCAACGTCAATTCACCATCTACAAAACTTAGCAAATTCTTACTTTCATCCTTACAAGTCCTCAGCCGTAACAACCCATATGATATCCATAACTCCTTTCACCTAAGTGATCTTTTAACATCCCTCACCATTCCTGATCATTACATCCTCACTTCCTTCGATGTCGAAAGTCTTTTCACCAACATTCCCTTAGATAAAGCCCTTCACATAATAGATAACAACTGGTCACTAATAGAACCCCATACATCTCTTAACCGGTCCTCATTCCTTCAATCCTTAAAACTTTGCTGTGAATCCGGCTACCTCTTCAATCTCATGATGACTTAATTGTCACCAAAGCTGACAAAGGTAACTCTACTGTAATTATGGACCTTTCTGATTATAACCTCAAAATTAATTCCCTTCTTTCTGATACTTCCACCTATAAACCCATACCTCGTGATCCTACTACATCTCTCCAAAAACAATTCAACCTCCACCTAAAAAGCCTTGTCAATTCTAAATTAATTACTTATCCCGTTTACAGAAACCTCATTTCCTATAATTCCTTAGCCCCCGCTTTTATGGTCTTCCCAAAATCCACAAACCCAACAACCCCCTCCTTCCTATTACAGCCAACGTCAATTCACCATCTACAAAACTTAGCAAATTCTTACTTTCATCCTTACAAGTCCTCAGCCGTAACAACCCATATGATATCCATAACTCCTTTCACCTAAGTGATCTTTTAACATCCCTCACCATTCCTGATCATTACATCCTCACTTCCTTCGATGTCGAAAGTCTTTTCACCAACATTCCCTTAGATAAAGCCCTTCACATAATAGATAACAACTGGTCACTAATAGAACCCCATACATCTCTTAACCGGTCCTCATTCCTTCAATCCTTAAAACTTTGCTGTGAATCCGGCTACCTCTTCAATCTCATGATGACTTAATTGTCACCAAAGCTGACAAAGGTAACTCTACTGTAATTATGGACCTTTCTGATTATAACCTCAAAATTAATTCCCTTCTTTCTGATACTTCCACCTATAAACCCATACCTCGTGATCCTACTACATCTCTCCAAAAACAATTCAACCTCCACCTAAAAAGCCTTGTCAATTCTAAATTAATTACTTATCCCGTTTACAGAAACCTCATTTCCTATAATTCCTTAGCCCCCCGCTTTTATGGTCTTCCCAAAATCCACAAACCCAACAACCCCCTCCTTCCTATTACAGCCAACGTCAATTCACCATCTACAAAACTTAGCAAATTCTTACTTTCATCCTTACAAGTCCTCAGCCGTAACAACCCATATGATATCCATAACTCCTTTCACCTAAGTGATCTTTTAACATCCCTCACCATTCCTGATCATTACATCCTCACTTCCTTCGATGTCGAAAGTCTTTTCACCAACATTCCCTTAGATAAAGCCCTTCACATAATAGATAACAACTGGTCACTAATAGAACCCCATACATCTCTTAACCGGTCCTCATTCCTTCAATCCTTAAAACTTTGCTGTGAATCCGGCTACCTCTTCAATCTCATGATGACTTAATTGTCACCAAAGCTGACAAAGGTAACTCTACTGTAATTATGGACCTTTCTGATTATAACCTCAAAATTAATTCCCTTCTTTCTGATACTTCCACCTATAAACCCATACCTCGTGATCCTACTACATCTCTCCAAAAACAATTCAACCTCCACCTAAAAAGCCTTGTCAATTCTAAATTAATTACTTATCCCGTTTACAGAAACCTCATTTCCTATAATTCCTTAGCCCCCCGCTTTTATGGTCTTCCCAAAATCCACAAACCCAACAACCCCCTCCTTCCTATTACAGCCAACGTCAATTCACCATCTACAAAACTTAGCAAATTCTTACTTTCATCCTTACAAGTCCTCAGCCGTAACAACCCATATGATATCCATAACTCCTTTCACCTAAGTGATCTTTTAACATCCCTCACCATTCCTGATCATTACATCCTCACTTCCTTCGATGTCGAAAGTCTTTTCACCAACATTCCCTTAGATAAAGCCCTTCACATAATAGATAACAACTGGTCACTAATAGAACCCCATACATCTCTTAACCGGTCCTCATTCCTTCAATCCTTAAAACTTTGCTGTGAATCCGGCTACCTCTTCAATCTCATGATGACTTAATTGTCACCAAAGCTGACAAAGGTAACTCTACTGTAATTATGGACCTTTCTGATTATAACCTCAAAATTAATTCCCTTCTTTCTGATACTTCCACCTATAAACCCATACCTCGTGATCCTACTACATCTCTCCAAAAACAATTCAACCTCCACCTAAAAAGCCTTGTCAATTCTAAATTAATTACTTATCCCGTTTACAGAAACCTCATTTCCTATAATTCCTTAGCCCCCCGCTTTTATGGTCTTCCCAAAATCCACAAACCCAACAACCCCCTCCTTCCTATTACAGCCAACGTCAATTCACCATCTACAAAACTTAGCAAATTCTTACTTTCATCCTTACAAGTCCTCAGCCGTAACAACCTATATGATATCCATAACTCCTTTCACCTAAGTGATCTTTTAACATCCCTCACCATTCCTGATCATTACATCCTCACTTCCTTCGATGTCGAAAGTCTTTTCACCAACATTCCCTTAGATAAAGCCCTTCACATAATAGATAACAACTGGTCACTAATAGAACCCCATACATCTCTTAACCGGTCCTCATTCCTTCAATCCTTAAAACTTTGCTGTGAATCCGGCTACCTCTTCAATCTCATGATGACTTAATTGTCACCAAAGCTGACAAAGGTAACTCTACTGTAATTATGGACCTTTCTGATTATAACCTCAAAATTAATTCCCTTCTTTCTGATACTTCCACCTATAAACCCATACCTCGTGATCCTACTACATCTCTCCAAAAACAATTCAACCTCCACCTAAAAATCCTTGTCAATTCTAAATTAATTACTTATCCCGTTTACAGAAACCTCATTTCCTATAATTCCTTAGCCCCCGCTTTTATGGTCTTCCCAAAATCCACAAACCCAACAACCCCCTCCTTCCTATTACAGCCAACGTCAATTCACCATCTACAAAACTTAGCAAATTCTTACTTTCATCCTTACAAGTCCTCAGCCGTAACAACCCATATGATATCCATAACTCCTTTTCCCTAAGTGATCTTTTAACATCCCTCACCATTCCTGATCATTACATCCTCACTTCCTTCGATGTCGAAAGTCTTTTCACCAACATTCCCTTAGATAAAGCCCTTCACATAATAGATAACAACTGGTCACTAATAGAACCCCATACATCTCTTAACCGGTCCTCATTCCTTCAATCCTTAAAACTTTGCTGTGAATCCGGCTACCTCTTCAATCTCATGATGACTTAATTGTCACCAAAGCTGACAAAGGTAACTCTACTGTAATTATGGACCTTTCTGATTATAACCTCAAAATTAATTCCCTTCTTTCTGATACTTCCACCTATAAACCCATACCTCGTGATCCTACTACATCTCTCCAAAAACAATTCAACCTCCACCTAAAAAGCCTTGTCAATTCTAAATTAATTACTTATCCCGTTTACAGAAACCTCATTTCCTATAATTCCTTAGCCCCCCGCTTTTATGGTCTTCCCAAAATCCACAAACCCAACAACCCCCTCCTTCCTATTACAGCCAACGTCAATTCACCATCTACAAAACTTAGCAAATTCTTACTTTCATCCTTACAAGTCCTCAGCCGTAACAACCCATATGATATCCATAACTCCTTTCACCTAAGTGATCTTTTAACATCCCTCACAATTCCTGATCATTACATCCTCACTTCCTTCGATGTCGAAAGTCTTTTCACCAACATTCCCTTAGATAAAGCCCTTCACATAATAGATAACAACTGGTCACTAATAGAACCCCATACATCTCTTAACCGGTCCTCATTCCTTCAATCCTTAAAACTTTGCTGTGAATCCGGCTACCTCTTCAATCTCATGATGACTTAATTGTCACCAAAGCTGACAAAGGTAACTCTACTGTAATTATGGACCTTTCTGATTATAACCTCAAAATTAATTCCCTTCTTTCTGATACTTCCACCTATAAACCCATACCTCGTGATCCTACTACATCTCTCCAAAAACAATTCAACCTCCACCTAAAAAGCCTTGTCAATTCTAAATTAATTACTTATCCCGTTTACAGAAACCTCATTTCCTATAATTCCTTAGCCCCCCGCTTTTATGGTCTTCCCAAAATCCACAAACCCAACAACCCCCTCCTTCCTATTACAGCCAACGTCAATTCACCATCTACAAAACTTAGCAAATTCTTACTTTCATCCTTACAAGTCCTCAGCCGTAACAACCCATATGATATCCATAACTCCTTTCACCTAAGTGATCTTTTAACATCCCTCACCATTCCTGATCATTACATCCTCACTTCCTTCGATGTCGAAAGTCTTTTCACCAACATTCCCTTAGACAAAGCCCTTGACATAATAGATAACAACTGGTCACTAATAGAACCCCATACATCTCTTAACCGGTTCTCATTCCTTCAATCCTTAAAACTTTGCTGTGAATCCGGCTACCTCTTCAATCTCATGATGACTTAATTGTCACCAAAGCTGACAAAGGTAACTCTACTGTAATTATGGACCTTTCTGATTATAACCTCAAAATTAATTCCCTTCTTTCTGATACTTCCACCTATAAACCCATACCTCGTGATCCTACTACATCTCTCCAAAAACAATTCAACCTCCACCTAAAAAGCCTTGTCAATTCTAAATTAATTACTTATCCCGTTTACAGAAACCTCATTTCCTATAATTCCTTAGCCCCCCGCTTTTATGGTCTTCCCAAAATCCACAAACCCAACAACCCCCTCCTTCCTATTACAGCCAACGTCAATTCACCATCTACAAAACTTAGCAAATTCTTACTTTCATCCTTACAAGTCCTCAGCCGTAACAACCCATATGATATCCATAACTCCTTTCACCTAAGTGATCTTTTAACATCCCTCACCATTCCTGATCATTACATCCTCACTTCCTTCGATGTCGAAAGTCTTTTCACCAACATTCCCTTAGATAAAGCCCTTCACATAATAGATAACAACTGGTCACTAATAGAACCCCATACATCTCTTAACCGGTCCTCATTCCTTCAATCCTTAAAACTTTGCTGTGAATCCGGCTACCTCTTCAATCTCATGATGACTTAATTGTCACCAAAGCTGACAAAGGTAACTCTACTGTAATTATGGACCTTTCTGATTATAACCTCAAAATTAATTCCCTTCTTTCTGATACTTCCACCTATAAACCCATACCTCGTGATCCTACTACATCTCTCCAAAAACAATTCAACCTCCACCTAAAAAGCCTTGTCAATTCTAAATTAATTACTTATCCCGTTTACAGAAACCTCATTTCCTATAATTCCTTAGCCCCCGCTTTTATGGTCTTCCCAAAATCCACAAACCCAACAACCCCCTCCTTCCTATTACAGCCAACGTCAATTCACCATCTACAAAACTTAGCAAATTCTTACTTTCATCCTTACAAGTCCTCAGCCGTAACAACCCATATGATATCCATAACTCCTTTCACCTAAGTGATCTTTTAACATCCCTCACCATTCCTGATCATTACATCCTCACTTCCTTCGATGTCGAAAGTCTTTTCACCAACATTCCCTTAGATAAAGCCCTTGACATAATAGATAACAACTGGTCACTAATAGAACCCCATACATCTCTTAACCGGTCCTCATTCCTTCAATCCTTAAAACTTTGCTGTGAATCCGGCTACCTCTTCAATCTCATGATGACTTAATTGTCACCAAAGCTGACAAAGGTAACTCTACTGTAATTATGGACCTTTCTGATTATAACCTAAAAATTAATTCCCTTCTTTCTGATACTTCCACCTATAAACCCATACCTCGTGATCCTACTACATCTCTCCAAAAACAATTCAACCTCCACCTAAAAAGCCTTGTCAATTCTAAATTAATTACTTATCCCGTTTACAGAAACCTCATTTCCTATAATTCCTTAGCCCCCCGCTTTTATGGTCTTCCCAAAATCCACAAGCCCAACAACCCCCTCCTTCCTATTACAGCCAACGTCAATTCACCATCTACAAAACTTAGCAAATTCTTACTTTCATCCTTACAAGTCCTCAGCCGTAACAACCCATATGATATCCATAACTCCTTTCACCTAAGTGATCTTTTAACATCCCTCACAATTCCTGATCATTACATCCTCACTTCCTTCGATGTCGAAAGTCTTTTCACCAACATTCCCTTAGATAAAGCCCTTCACATAATAGATAACAACTGGTCACTAATAGAACCCCATACATCTCTTAACCGGTCCTCATTCCTTCAATCCTTAAAACTTTGCTGTGAATCCGGCTACCTCTTCAATCTCATGATGACTTAATTGTCACCAAAGCTGACAAAGGTAACTCTACTGTAATTATGGACCTTTCTGATTATAACCTCAAAATTAATTCCCTTCTTTCTGATACTTCCACCTATAAACCCATACCTCGTGATCCTACTACATCTCTCCAAAAACAATTCAACCTCCACCTAAAAAGCCTTGTCAATTCTAAATTAATTACTTATCCCGTTTACAGAAACCTCATTTCCTATAATTCCTTAGCCCCCCGCTTTTATGGTCTTCCCAAAATCCACAAACCCAACAACCCCCTCCTTCCTATTACAGCCAACGTCAATTCACCATCTACAAAACTTAGCAAATTCTTACTTTCATCCTTACTAGTCCTCAGCCGTAACAACCCATATGATATCCATAACTCCTTTCACCTAAGTGATCTTTTAACATCCCTCACCATTCCTGATCATTACATCCTCACTTCCTTCGATGTCGAAAGTCTTTTCACCAACATTCCCTTAGATAAAGCCCTTCACATAATAGATAACAACTGGTCACTAATAGAACCCCATACATCTCTTAACCGGTCCTCATTCCTTCAATCCTTAAAACTTTGCTGTGAATCCGGCTACCTCTTCAATCTCATGATGACTTAATTGTCACCAAAGCTGACAAAGGTAACTCTACTGTAATTATGGACCTTTCTGATTATAACCTCAAAATTAATTCCCATCTTTCCGATACTTCCACCTGTAAACCCATACCTCGTGATCCTACTACATCTCTCCAAAAACAATTCAACCTCCACCTAAAAAGCCTTGTCAATTCTAAATTAATTACTTATCCCGTTTACAGAAACCTCATTTCCTATAATTCCTTAGCCCCCCGCTTTTATGGTCTTCCCAAAATCCACAAACCCAACAACCCCCTCCTTCCTATTACAGCCAACGTCAATTCACCATCTACAAAACTTAGCAAATTCTTACTTTCATCCTTACAAGTCCTCAGCCGTAACAACCCATATGATATCCATAACTCCTTTCACCTAAGTGATCTTTTAACATCCCTCACCATTCCTGATCATTACATCCTCACTTCCTTCGATGTCGAAAGTCTTTTCACCAACATTCCCTTAGATAAAGCCCTTGACATAATAGATAACAACTGGTCACTAATAGAACCCCATACATCTCTTAACCAGTCCTCATTCCTTCAATCCTTAAAACTTTGCTGTGAATCCGGCTACCTCTTCAATCTCATGATGACTTAATTGTCACCAAAGCTGACAAAGGTAACTCTACTGTAATTATGGACCTTTCTGATTATAACCTCAAAATTAATTCCCTTCTTTCTGATACTTCCACCTATAAACCCATACCTCGTGATCCTACTACATCTCTCCAAAAACAATTCAACCTCCACCTAAAAAGCCTTGTCAATTCTAAATTAATTACTTATCCCGTTTACAGAAACCTCATTTCCTATAATTCCTTAGCCCCCGCTTTTATGGTCTTCCCAAAATCCACAAACCCAACAACCCCCTCCTTCCTATTACAGCCAACGTCAATTCACCATCTACAAAACTTAGCAAATTCTTACTTTCATCCTTACAAGTCCTCAGCCGTAACAACCCATATGATATCCATAACTCCTTTCACCTAAGTGATCTTTTAACATCCCTCACCATTCCTGATCATTACATCCTCACTTCCTTCGATGTCGAAAGTCTTTTCACCAACATTCCCTTAGATAAAGCCCTTCACATAATAGATAACAACTGGTCACTAATAGAACCCCATACATCTCTTAACCGGTCCTCATTCCTTCAATCCTTAAAACTTTGCTGTGAATCCGGCTACCTCTTCAATCTCATGATGACTTAATTGTCACCAAAGCTGACAAAGGTAACTCTACTGTAATTATGGACCTTTCTGATTATAACCTAAAAATTAATTCCCTTCTTTCTGATACTTCCACCTATAAACCCATACCTCGTGATCCTACTACATCTCTCCAAAAACAATTCAACCTCCACCTAAAAAGCCTTGTCAATTCTAAATTAATTACTTATCCCGTTTTCAGAAACCTCATTTCCTATAATTCCTTAGCCCCCGCTTTTATGGTCTTCCCAAAATCCACAAACCCAACAACTCCCTCCTTCCTATTACAGCCAACGTCAATTCACAATCTACAAAACTTAGCAAATTCTTACTTTCATCCTTACAAGTCCTCAGCCGTAACAACCCATATGATATCCATAACTCCTTTCACCTAAGTGATCTTTTAACATCCCTCACCATTCCTGATCATTACATCCTCACTTCCTTCGATGTCGAAAGTCTTTTCACCAACATTCCCTTAGATAAAGCCCTTCACATAATAGATAACAACTGGTCACTAATAGAACCCCATACATCTCTTAACCGGTCCTCATTCCTTCAATCCTTAAAACTTTGCTGTGAATCCGGCTACCTCTTCAATCTCATGATGACTTAATTGTCACCAAAGCTGACAAAGGTAACTCTACTGTAATTATGGACCTTTCTGATTATAACCTCAAAATTAATTCCCTTCTTTCTGATACTTCCACCTATAAACCCATACCTCGTGATCCTACTACATCTCTCCAAAAACAATTCAACCTCCACCTAAAAAGCCTTGTCAATTCTAAATTAATTACTTATCCCGTTTACAGAAACCTCATTTCCTATAATTCCTTAGCCCCCGCTTATATGGTCTTCCCAAAATCCACAAACCCAACAACCCCCTCCTTCCTATTACAGCCAACGTCAATTCACCATCTACAAAACTTAGCAAATTCTTACTTTCATCCTTACAAGTCCTCAGCCGTAACAACCCATATGATATCCATAACTCCTTTCACCTAAGTGATCTTTTAACATCCCTCACCATTCCTGATCATTACATCCTCACTTCCTTCGATGTCGAAAGTCTTTTCACCAACATTCCCTTAGATAAAGCCCTTGACATAATAGATAACAACTGGTCACTAATAGAACCCCATACATCTCTTAACCGGTCCTCATTCCTTCAATCCTTAAAACTTTGCTGTGAATCCGGCTACCTCTTCAATCTCATGATGACTTAATTGTCACCAAAGCTGACAAAGGTAACTTTACTGTAATTATGGACCTTTCTGATTATAACCTAAAAATTAATTCCCATCTTTCCGATACTTCCACCTATAAACCCATACCTCGTGATCCTACTACATCTCTCCAAAAACAATTCAACCTCCACCTAAAAAGCCTTGTCAATTCTAAATTAATTACTTATCCCGTTTACAGAAACCTCATTTCCTATAATTCCTTAGCCCCCCGCTTTTATGGTCTTCCCAAAATCCACAAACCCAACAACCCCCTCCTTCCTATTACAGCCAACGTCAATTCACAATCTACAAAACTTAGCAAATTCTTACTTTCATCCTTACAAGTCCTCAGCCGTAACAACCCATATGATATCCATAACTCCTTTCACCTAAGTGATCTTTTAACATCCCTCACCATTCCTGATCATTACATCCTCACTTCCTTCGATGTCGAAAGTCTTTTCACCAACATTCCCTTAGATAAAGCCCTTCACATAATAGATAACAACTGGTCACTAATAGAACCCCATACATCTCTTAACCGGTCCTCATTCCTTCAATCCTTAAAACTTTGCTGTGAATCCGGCTACCTCTTCAATCTCATGATGACTTAATTGTCACCAAAGCTGACAAAGGTAACTCTACTGTAATTATGGACCTTTCTGATTATAACCTAAAAATTAATTCCCTTCTTTCTGATACTTCCACCTATAAACCCATACCTCGTGATCCTACTACATCTCTCCAAAAACAATTCAACCTCCACCTAAAAAGCCTTGTCAATTCTAAATTAATTACTTATCCCGTTTACAGAAACCTCATTTCCTATAATTCCTTAGCCCCCGCTTATATGGTCTTCCCAAAATCCACAAACCCAACAACCCCCTCCTTCCTATTACAGCCAACGTCAATTCACCATCTACAAAACTTAGCAAATTCTTACTTTCATCCTTACAAGTCCTCAGCCGTAACAACCCATATGATATCCATAACTCCTTTCACCTAAGTGATCTTTTAACATCCCTCACCATTCCTGATCATTACATCCTCACTTCCTTCGATGTCGAAAGTCTTTTCACCAACATTCCCTTAGATAAAGCCCTTCACATAATAGATAACAACTGGTCACTAATAGAACCCCATACATCTCTTAACCGGTCCTCATTCCTTCAATCCTTAAAACTTTGCTGTGAATCCGGCTACCTCTTCAATCTCATGATGACTTAATTGTCACCAAAGCTGACAAAGGTAACTCTACTGTAATTATGGACCTTTCTGATTATAACCTCAAAATTAATTCCCTTCTTTCTGATACTTCCACCTATAAACCCATACCTCGTGATCCTACTACATCTCTCCAAAAACAATTCAACCTCCACCTAAAAAGCCTTGTCAATTCTAAATTAATTACTTATCCCGTTTACAGAAACCTCATTTCCTATAATTCCTTAGCCCCCGCTTTTTTGGTCTTCCTAAAATCCACAAACCCAACAACCCCCTCCTTCCTATTACAGCCAACGTCAATTCACCATCTACAAAACTTAGCAAATTCTTACTTTCATCCTTACAAGTCCTCAGCCGTAACAACCCATATGATATCCATAACTCCTTTCAACTAAGTGATCTTTTAACATCCCTCACCATTCCTGATCATTACATCCTCACTTCCTTCGATGTCGAAAGTCTTTTCACCAACATTCCCTTAGATAAAGCCCTTGACATAATAGATAACAACTGGTCACTAGTAGAACCCCATACATCTCTTACCCGGTCCTCATTCCTTCAATCCTTAAAACTTTGCTGTGAATCCGGCTACCTCTTCAATCTCATGATGAGTTAATTGTCACCAAAGCTGACAAAGGTAACTCTACTGTAATTATGGACCTTTCTGATTATAACCTAAAAATTAATTCCCTTCTTTCTGATACTTCCACCTATAAACCCATAAATCGTGATCCTACTACATCTCTCCAAAAACAATTCAACCTCCACCTAAAAAGCCTTGTCAATTCTAAATTAATTACTTATCCCGTTTACAGAAACCTCATTTCCTATAATTCCTTAGCCCCCGCTTTTTTGGTCTTCCCAAAATCCACAAACCCAACAACCCCCTCCTTCCTATTACAGCCAACGTCAATTCACCATCTACAAAACTTAGCAAATTCTTACTTTCATCCTTACAAGTCCTCAGCCGTAACAACCCATATGATATCCATAACTCCTATCACCTAAGTGATCTTTTAACATCCCTCACCATTCCTGATCATTTCATCCTCACTTCCTTCGATGTCGAAAGTCTTTCCACCAACATTCCCTTAGATAAAGCCCTTCACATAATAGATAAAAACTGGTCACTAATAGAACCCCATACATCTCTTAACCGGTCCTCATTCCTTCAATCCTTAAAACTTTGCTGTGAATCCGGCTACCTCTTCAATCTCATGATGACTTAATTGTCACCAAAGCTGACAAAGGTAACTCTACTGTAATTATGGACCTTTCTGATTATAACCTCAAAATTAATTCCCTTCTTTCTGATACTTCCACCTATAAACCCATACCTCGTGATCCTACTACATCTCTCCAAAAACAATTCAACCTCCACCTAAAAAGCCTTGTCAATTCTAAATTAATTACTTATCCCGTTTACAGAAACCTCATTTCCTATAATTCCTTAGCCCCCCGCTTTTATGGTCTTCCCAAAATCCACAAACCCAACAACCCCCTCC
Organism: Arma custos; assembly: GCA_037127475.1. Taxonomy (NCBI): domain Eukaryota; kingdom Metazoa; phylum Arthropoda; class Insecta; order Hemiptera; family Pentatomidae; genus Arma; species Arma custos. The sequence goes on from CM073761.1 coordinate 52,931,156, forward strand.
TTCCTATTACAGCCAACGTCAATTCACCATCTACAAAACTTAGCAAATTCTTACTTTCATCCTACAAGTCCTCAGCCGTAACAACCCATATGATATCCATAACTCCTTTCACCTAAGTGATCTTTTAACATCCCTCACCATTCCTGATCATTACATCCTCACTTCCTTCGATGTCGAAAGTCTTTTCACCAACATTCCCTTAGATAAAGCCCTTGACATAATAGATAACAACTGGTCACTAATAGAACCCCATACATCTCTTAACCGGTTCTCATTCCTTCAATCCTTAAAACTTTGCTGTGAATCCGGCTACCTCTTCAATCTCATGATGACTTAATTGTCACCAAAGCTGACAAAGGTAACTCTACTGTAATTATGGACCTTTCTGATTATAACCTCAAAATTAATTCCCTTCTTTCTGATACTTCCACCTATAAACCCATACCTCGTGATCCTACTACATCTCTCCAAAAACAATTCAACCTCCACCTAAAAAGCCTTGTCAATTCTAAATTAATTACTTATCCCGTTTACAGAAACCTCATTTCCTATAATTCCTTAGCCCCCGCTTTTATGGTCTTCCCAAAATCCACAAACCCAACAACCCCCTCCTTCCTATTACAGCCAACGTCAATTCACCATCTACAAAACTTAGCAAATTCTTACTTTCATCCTTACAAGTCCTCAGCCGTAACAACCCATATGATATCCATAACTCCTTTCACCTAAGTGATCTTTTAACATCCCTCACCATTCCTGATCATTACATCCTCACTTCCTTCGATGTCGAAAGTCTTTTCACCAACATTCCCTTAGATAAAGCCCTTGACATAATAGATAACAACTGGTCACTAATAGAACCCCATACATCTCTTAACCGGTCCTCATTCCTTCAACCCTTAAAACTTTGCTGTGAATCCGGCTACCTCTTCAATCTCATGATGACTTAATTGTCACCAAAGCTGACAAAGGTAACTCTAATGTAATTTTGGCCTTTCTGATTATAACCTAAAAATTAATTCCCTTCTTTCTGATACTTCCACCTATAAACCCATAAATCGTGATCCTACTACATCTCTCCAAAAACAATTCAACCTCCACCTAAAAAGCCTTGTCAATTCTAAATTAATTACTTATCCCGTTTATAGAAACCTCATTTCCTATAATTCCTTAGCCCCCGCTTTTATGGTCTTCCCAAAATCCACAAACCCAACAACTCCCTCCTTCCTATTACAGCCAACGTCAATTCACCATCTACAAAACTTAGCAAATTCTTACTTTCATCCTTACAAGTCCTAAGCCGTAACAACCCATATGATATCCATAACTCCTTTCAACTAAGTGATCTTTTAACATCCCTCACCATTCCTGATCATTACATCCTCACTTCCTTCGATGTCGAAAGTCTTTTCACCAACATTCCCTTAGATAAAGCCCTTGACATAATAGATAACAACTGGTCACTAATAGAACCCCATACATCTCTTAACCGGTCCTCATTCCTTCAATCCTTAAAACTTTGCTGTGAATCCGGCTACCTCTTCAATCTCATGATGACTTAATTGTCACCAAAGCTGACAAAGGTAACTTTACTGTAATTATGGACCTTTCTGATTATAACCTAAAAATTAATTCCCATCTTTCCGATACTTCCACCTATAAACCCATACCTCGTGATCCTACTACATCTCTCCAAAAACAATTCAACCTCCACCTAAAAAGCCTTGTCAATTCTAAATTAATTACTTATCCCGTTTACAGAAACCTCATTTCCTATAATTCCTTAGCCCCCCGCTTTTATGGTCTTCCCAAAATCCACAAACCCAACAACCCCCTCCTTCCTATTACAGAAAACGTCAATTCGCAATCTACAAAACTTAGCAAATTCTTACTTTCATCCTTACAAGTCCTCAGCCGTAACAACCCATATGATATCCATAACTCCTTTCACCTAAGTGATCTTTTAACATCCCTCACCATTCCTGATCATTACATCCTCACTTCCTTCGATGTCGAAAGTCTTTTCACCAACATTCCCTTAGATAAAGCCCTTGACATAATAGATAACAACTGGTCACTAATAGAACCCCATACATCTCTTAACCGGTCCTCATTCCTTCAATCCTTAAAACTTTGCTGTGAATCCGGCTACCTCTTCAATCTCATGATGACTTAATTGTCACCAAAGCTGACAAAGGTAACTCTACTGTAATTATGGACCTTTCTGATTATAACCTCAAAATTAATTCCCTTCTTTCTGATACTTCCACCTATGAACCCATACCTCGTGATCCTACTACATCTCTCCAAAAACAATTCAACCTCCACCTAAAAAGCCTTGTCAATTCTAAATTAATTACTTATCCCGTTTACAGAAACCTCATTTCCTATAATTCCTTAGCCCCCGCTTATATGGTCTTCCCAAAATCCACAAACCCAACAACCCCCTCCTTCCTATTACAGCCAACGTCAATTCACCATCTACAAAACTTAGCAAATTCTTACTTTCATCCTTACAAGTCCTCAGCCGTAACAACCCATATGATATCCATAACTCCTTTCACCTAAGTGATCTTTTAACATCCCTCACCATTCCTGATCATTACATCCTCACTTCCTTCGATGTCGAAAGTCTTTTCACCAACATTCCCTTAGATAAAGCCCTTCACATAATAGATAACAACTGGTCACTAATAGAACCCCATACATCTCTTAACCGGTCCTCATTCCTTCAATCCTTAAAACTTTGCTGTGAATCCGGCTACCTCTTCAATCTCATGATGACTTAATTGTCAACAAAGCTGACAAAGGTAACTCTACTGTAATTATGGACCTTTCTGATTATAACCTCAAAATTAATTCCCTTCTTTCTGATACTTCCACCTATAAACCCATACCTCGTGATCCTACTACATCTCTCCAAAAACAATTCAACCTCCACCTAAAAAGCCTTGTCAATTCTAAATTAATTACTTATCCCGTTTACAGAAACCTCATTTCCTATAATTCCTTAGCCCCCGCTTTTTTGGTCTTCCCAAAATCCACAAACCCAACAACCCCCTCCTTCCTATTACAGCCAACGTCAATTCACCATCTACAAAACTTAGCAAATTCTTACTTTCATCCTTACAAGTCCTCAGCCGTAACAACCCATATGATATCCATAACTCCTTTCACCTAAGTGATCTTTTAACATCCCTCACCATTCCTGATCATTTCATCCTCACTTCCTTCGATGTCGAAAGTCTTTTCACCAACATTCCCTTAGATAAAGCCCTTCACATAATAGATAACAACTGGTCACTAATAGAACCCCATACATCTCTTAACCGGTCCTCATTCCTTCAATCCTTAAAACTTTGCTGTGAATCCGGCTACCTCTTCAATCTCATGATGACTTAATTGTCACCAAAGCTGACAAAGGTAACTCTACTGTAATTATGGACCTTTCTGATTATAACCTCAAAATTAATTCCCTTCTTTCTGATACTTCCACCTATAAACCCATACCTCGTGATCCTACTACATCTCTCCAAAAACAATTCAACCTCCACCTAAAAAGCCTTGTCAATTCTAAATTAATTACTTATCCCGTTTACAGAAACCTCATTTCCTATAATTCCTTAGCCCCCGCTTTTTTGGTCTTCCTAAAATCCACAAACCCAACAACCCCCTCCTTCCTATTACAGCCAACGTCAATTCACCATCTACAAAACTTAGCAAATTCTTACTTTCATCCTTACAAGTCCTCAGCCGTAACAACCCATATGATATCCATAACTCCTTTCAACTAAGTGATCTTTTAACATCCCTCACCATTCCTGATCATTACATCCTCACTTCCTTCGATGTCGAAAGTCTTTTCACCAACATTCCCTTAGATAAAGCCCTTGACATAATAGATAACAACTGGTCACTAGTAGAACCCCATACATCTCTTACCCGGTCCTCATTCCTTCAATCCTTAAAACTTTGCTGTGAATCCGGCTACCTCTTCAATCTCATGATGAGTTAATTGTCACCAAAGCTGACAAAGGTAACTCTACTGTAATTATGGACCTTTCTGATTATAACCTAAAAATTAATTCCCTTCTTTCTGATACTTCCACCTATAAACCCATAAATCGTGATCCTACTACATCTCTCCAAAAACAATTCAACCTCCACCTAAAAAGCCTTGTCAATTCTAAATTAATTACTTATCCCGTTTACAGAAACCTCATTTCCTATAATTCCTTAGCCCCCGCTTTTTTGGTCTTCCCAAAATCCACAAACCCAACAACCCCCTCCTTCCTATTACAGCCAACGTCAATTCACCATCTACAAAACTTAGCAAATTCTTACTTTCATCCTTACAAGTCCTCAGCCGTAACAACCCATATGATATCCATAACTCCTTTCACCTAAGTGATCTTTTAACATCCCTCACCATTCCTGATCATTTCATCCTCACTTCCTTCGATGTCGAAAGTCTTTTCACCAACATTCCCTTAGATAAAGCCCTTCACATAATAGATAACAACTGGTCACTAATAGAACCCCATACATCTCTTAACCGGTCCTCATTCCTTCAACCCTTAAAACTTTGCTGTGAATCCGGCTACCTCTTCAATCTCATGATGACTTAATTGTCACCAAAGCTGACAAAGGTAACTCTACTGTAATTATGGACCTTTCTGATTATAACCTCAAAATTAATTCCCTTCTTTCTGATACTTCCACCTATAAACCCATACCTCGTGATCCTACTACATCTCTCCAAAAACAATTCAACCTCCACCTAAAAAGCCTTGTCAATTCTAAATTAATTACTTATCCCGTTTACAGAAACCTCATTTCCTATAATTCCTTAGCCCCCCGCTTTTATGGTCTTCCCAAAATCCACAAACCCAACAACCCCCTCCTTCCTATTACAGCCAATTTCAATTCACCATCTACAAAACTTAGCAAATTCTTACTTTCATCCTTACAAGTCCTCAGCCGTAACAACCCATATGATATCCATAACTCCTTTCACCTAAGTGATCTTTTAACATCCCTCACCATTCCTGATCATTACATCCTCACTTCCTTCGATGTCGAAAGTCTTTTCACCAACATTCCCTTAGATAAAGCCCTTCACATAATAGATAACAACTGGTCACTAATAGAACCCCATACATCTCTTAACCGGTCCTCATTCCTTCAATCCTTAAAACTTTGCTGTGAATCCGGCTACCTCTTCAATCTCATGATGACTTAATTGTCACCAAAGCTGACAAAGGTAACTCTACTGTAATTATGGACCTTTCTGATTATAACCTCAAAATTAATTCCCTTCTTTCTGATACTTCCACCTATAAACCCATACCTCGTGATCCTACTACATCTCTCCAAAAACAATTCAACCTCCACCTAAAAAGCCTTGTCAATTCTAAATTAATTACTTATCCCGTTTACAGAAACCTCATTTCCTATAATTCCTTAGCCCCCGCTTTTATGGTCTTCCCAAAATCCACAAACCCAACAACCCCCTCCTTCCTATTACAGCCAACGTCAATTCACCATCTACAAAACTTAGCAAATTCTTACTTTCATCCTTACAAGTCCTCAGCCGTAACAACCCATATGATATCCATAACTCCTTTCACCTAAGTGATCTTTTAACATCCCTCACCATTCCTGATCATTACATCCTCACTTCCTTCGATGTCGAAAGTCTTTTCACCAACATTCCCTTAGATAAAGCCCTTCACATAATAGATAACAACTGGTCACTAATAGAACCCCATACATCTCTTAACCGGTCCTCATTCCTTCAATCCTTAAAACTTTGCTGTGAATCCGGCTACCTCTTCAATCTCATGATGACTTAATTGTCACCAAAGCTGACAAAGGTAACTCTACTGTAATTATGGACCTATCTGATTATAACCTCAAAATTAATTCCCTTCTTTCTGATACTTCCACCTATAAACCCATACCTCGTGATCCTACTACATCTCTCCAAAAACAATTCAACCTCCACCTAAAAAGCCTTGTCAATTCTAAATTAATTACTTATCCCGTTTACAGAAACCTCATTTCCTATAATTCCTTAGCCCCCCGCTTTTATGGTCTTCCCAAAATCCACAACCCCAACAACCCCCTCCTTCCTATTACAGCCAACGTCAATTCACAATCTACAAAACTTAGCAAATTCTTACTTTCATCCTTACAAGTCCTCAGCCGTAACAACCCATATGATATCCATAACTCCTTTCACCTAAGTGATCTTTTAACATCCCTCACCATTCCTGATCATTACATCCTCACTTCCTTCGATGTCGAAAGTCTTTTCACCAACATTCCCTTAGATAAAGCCCTTCACATAATAGATAACAACTGGTCACTAATAGAACCCCATACATCTCTTAACCGGTCCTCATTCCTTCAATCCTTAAAACTTTGCTGTGAATCCGGCTACCTCTTCAATCTCATGATGACTTAATTGTCACCAAAGCTGACAAAGGTAACTCTAATGTAATTTTGGCCTTTCTGATTATAACCTAAAAATTAATTCCCTTCTTTCTGATACTTCCACCTATAAACCCATAAATCGTGATCCTACTACATCTCTCCAAAAACAATTCAACCTCCACCTAAAAAGCCTTGTCAATTCTAAATTAATTACTTATCCCGTTTACAGAAACCTCATTTCCTATAATTCCTTAGCCCCCGCTTTTATGGTCTTCCCAAAATCCACAAACCCAACAACCCCCTCCTTCCTATTACAGCCAACGTCAATTCACCATCTACAAAACTTAGCAAATTCTTACTTTCATCCTTACAAGTCCTAAGCCGTAACAACCCATATGATATCCATAACTCCTTTCAACTAAGTGATCTTTTAACATCCCTCACCATTCCTGATCATTACATCCTCACTTCCTTCGATGTCGAAAGTCTTTTCACCAACATTCCCTTAGATAAAGCCCTTCACATAATAGATAACAACTGGTCACTAATAGAACCCCATACATCTCTTAACCGGTCCTCATTCCTTCAATCCTTAAAACTTTGCTGTGAATCCGGCTACCTCTTCAATCTCATGATGACTTAATTGTCACCAAAGCTGACAAAGGTAACTCTACTGTAATTATGGACCTTTCTGATTATAACCTAAAAATTAATTCCCATCTTTCCGATACTTCCACCTATAAACCCATACCTCGTGATCCTACTACATCTCTCCAAAAACAATTCAACCTCCACCTAAAAAGCCTTGTCAATTCTAAATTAATTACTTATCCCGTTTACAGAAACCTCATTTCCTATAATTCCTTAGCCCCCCGCTTTTATGGTCTTCCCAAAATCCACAACCCCAACAACCCCCTCCTTCCTATTACAGCCAACGTCAATTCACAATCTACAAAACTTAGCAAATTCTTACTTTCATCCTTACAAGTCCTCAGCCGTAACAACCCATATGATATCCATAACTCCTTTCACCTAAGTGATCTTTTAACATCCCTCACCATTCCTGATCATTACATCCTCACTTCCTTCGATGTCGAAAGTCTTTTCACCAACATTCCCTTAGATAAAGCCCTTCACATAATAGATAACAACTGGTCACTAATAGAACCCCATACATCTCTTAACCGGTCCTCATTCCTTCAATCCTTAAAACTTTGCTGTGAATCCGGCTACCTCTTCAATCTCATGGTGACTTAATTGTCACCAAAGCTGACAAAGGTAACTCTACTGTAATTATGGACCTTTCTGATTATAACCTCAAAATTAATTCCCTTCTTTCTGATACTTCCACCTATAAACCCATACCTCGTGATCCTACTACATCTCTCCAAAAACAATTCAACCTCCACCTAAAAAGCCTTGTCAATTCTAAATTAATTACTTATCCCGTTTACAGAAACCTCATTTCCTATAATTCCTTAGCCCCCGCTTTTTTGGTCTTCCCAAAATCCACAAACCCAACAACCCCCTCCTTCCTATTACAGCCAACGTCAATTCACCATCTACAAAACTTAGCAAATTCTTACTTTCATCCTTACAAGTCCTCAGCCGTAACAACCCATATGATATCCATAACTCCTTTCACCTAAGTAATCTTTTAACATACCTCACCATTCCTGATCATTTCATCCTCACTTCCTTCGATGTCGAAAGTCTTTTCACCAACATTCCCTTAGATAAAGCCCTTCACATAATAGATAACAACTGGTCACTAATAGAACCCCATACATCTCTTAACCGGTCCTCATTCCTTCAATCCTTAAAAGTTTGCTGTGAATCCGGCTACCTCTTCAATCTCATGATGACTTAATTGTCACCAAAGCTGACAAAGGTAACTCTACTGTAATTATGGACCTTTCTGATTATAACCTAAAAATTAATTCCCTTCTTTCTGATACTTCCACCTATAAACCCATACCTCGTGATCCTACTACATCTCTCCAAAAACAATTCAACCTCCACCTAAAAAGCCTTGTCAATTCTAAATTAATTACTTATCCCGTTTACAGAAACCTCATTTCCTATAATTCCTTAGCCCCCGCTTTTATGGTCTTCCCAAAATCCACAAACCCAACAACCCCCTCCTTCCTATTACAGCCAACGTCAATTCACCATCTACAAAACTTAGCAAATTCTTACTTTCATCCTTACAAGTCCTCAGCCGTAACAACCCATATGATATCCATAACTCCTTTCACCTAAGTGATCTTTTAACATCCCTCACCATTCCTGATCATTACATTCTCACTTCCTTCGATGTCGAAAGTCTTTTCACCAACATTCCCTTAGATAAAGCCCTTGACATAATAGATAACAACTGGTCACTAATAGAACCCCATACATCTCTTAACCGGTCCTCATTCCTTCAATCCTTAAAACTTTGCTGTGAATCCGGCTACCTCTTCAATCTCATGATGACTTAATTGTCACCAAAGCTGACAAAGGTAACTCTACTGTAATTATGGACCTTTCTGATTATAACCTCAAAATTAATTCCCTTCTTTCTGATACTTCCACCTATAAACCCATACCTCGTGATCCTACTACATCTCTCCAAAAACAATTCAACCTCCACCTAAAAAGCCTTGTAGATTCTAAATTAATTACTTATCCCGTTTACAGAAACCTCATTTCCTATAATTCCTTAGCCCCCGCTTTTATGGTCTTCCCAAAATCCACAAACCCAACAACCCCCTCCTTCCTATTACAGCCAACGTCAATTCACCATCTACAAAACTTAGCAAATTCTTACTTTCATCCTTACAAGTCCTCAGCCGTAACAACCCATATGATATCCATAACTCCTTTCACCTAAGTGATCTTTTAACATCCCTCACCATTCCTGATCATTACATCCTCACTTCCTTCGATGTCGAAAGTCTTTTCACCAACATTCCCTTAGATAAAGCCCTTGACATAATAGATAACAACTGGTCACTAATAGAACCCCATACATCTCTTAACCGGTCCTCATTCCTTCAATCCTTAAAACTTTGCTGTGAATCCGGCTACCTCTTCAATCTCATGATGACTTAATTGTCACCAAAGCTGACAAAGGTAACTCTACTGTAATTATGGACCTTTCTGATTATAACCTCAAAATTAATTCCCTTCTTTCTGATACTTCAACCTATAAACCCATACCTCGTGATCCTACTACATCTCTCCAAAAACAATTCAACCTCCACCTAAAAAGCCTTGTCAATTCTAAATTAATTACTTATCCCTTTTACAGAAACCTCATTTCCTATAATTCCTTAGCCTCCGCTTTTATGGTCTTCCCAAAATCCACAAACCCAACAACTCCCTCCTTCCTATTGCAGCCAACGTCAATTCACCATCTACAAAACTTAGCAAATTCTTACTTTCATCCTTACAAGTCCTCAGCCGTAACAACCCATATGATATCCATAACTCCTTTCACCTAAGTGATCTTTTAACATCCCTCACCATTCCTGATCATTACATTCTCACTTCCTTCGATGTCGAAAGTCTTTTCACCAACATTCCCTTAGATAAAGCCCTTGACATAATAGATAACAACTGGTCACTAATAGAACCCCATACATCTCTTAACCGGTCCTCATTCCTTCAATCCTTAAAACTTTGCTGTGAATCCGGCTACCTCTTCAATCTCATGATGACTTAATTGTCACCAAAGCTGACAAAGGTAACTCTACTGTAATTATGGACCTTTCTGATTATAACCTCAAAATTAATTCCCTTCTTTCTGATACTTCCACCTATAAACCCATACCTCGTGATGCTACTACATCTCTCCAAAAACAATTCAACCTCCACCTAAAAAGCCTAGTCAATTCTAAATTAATTACTTATCCCGTTTACAGAAACCTCATTTCCTATAATTCCTTAGCCCCCGCTTTTATGGTCTTCCCAAAATCCACAAACCCAACAACCCCCTCCTTCCTATTACAGCCAACGTCAATTCACCATCTACAAAACTTAGCAAATTCTTACTTTCATCCTTACAAGTCCTCAGCCGTAACAACCCATATGATATCCATAACTCCTTTCACCTAAGTGATCTTTTAACATCCCTCACCATTCCTGATCATTACATCCTCACTTCCTTCGATGTCGAAAGTCTTTTCACCAACATTCCCTTAGATAAAGCCCTTCACATAATAGATAACAACTGGTCACTAATAGAACCCCATACATCTCTTAACCGGTCCTCATTCCTTCAATCCTTAAAACTTTGCTGTGAATCCGGCTACCTCTTTAATCTCATGATGACTTAATTGTCACCAAAGCTGACAAAGGTAACTCTACTGTAATTATGGACCTTTCTGATTATAACCTCAAAATTAATTCCCTTCTTTCTGATACTTCCACCTATAAACCCATACATCGTGATCCTACTACATCTCTCCAAAAACAATTCAACCTCCACCTAAAAAGCCTTGTCAATTCTAAATTAATTACTTATCCCTTTTACAGAAACCTCATTTCCTATAATTCCTTAGCCTCCGCTTTTATGGTCTTCCCAAAATCCACAAACCCAACAACTCCCTCCTTCCTATTGCAGCCAACGTCAATTCACCATCTACAAAACTTAGCAAATTCTTACTTTCATCCTTACAAGTCCTCAGCCGTAACAACCCATATGATATCCATAACTCCTTTCACCTAAGTGATCTTTTAACATCCCTCACCATTCCTGATCATTACATTCTCACTTCCTTCGATGTCGAAAGTCTTTTCACCAACATTCCCTTAGATAAAGCCCTTGACATAATAGATAACAACTGGTCACTAATAGAACCCCATACATCTCTTAACCGGTCCTCATTCCTTCAATCCTTAAAACTTTGCTGTGAATCCGGCTACCTCTTCAATCTCATGATGACTTAATTGTCACCAAAGCTGACAAAGGTAACTCTACTGTAATTATGGACCTTTCTGATTATAACCTCAAAATTAATTCCCTTCTTTCTGATACTTCCACCTATAAACCCATACCTCGTGATCCTACTACATCTCTCCAAAAACAATTCAACCTCCACCTAAAAAGCCTTGTCAATTCTAAATTAATTACTTATCCCGTTTACAGAAACCTCATTTCCTATAATTCCTTAGCCCCCGCTTTTATGGTCTTCCCAAAATCCACAAACCCAACAACCCCCTCCTTCCTATTACAGCCAACGTCAATTCACCATCTACAAAACTTAGCAAATTCTTACTTTCATCCTTACAAGTCCTCAGCCGTAACAACCCATATGATATCCATAACTCCTTTCACCTAAGTGATCTTTTAACATCCCTCACCATTCCTGATCATTACATCCTCACTTCCTTCGATGTCGAAAGTCTTTTCACCAACATTCCCTTAGATAAAGCCCTTCACATAATAGATAACAACTGGTCACTAATAGAACCCCATACATCTCTTAACCGGTCCTCATTCCTTCAATCTTTAAAACTTTGCTGTGAATCCGGCTACCACTTCAATCTCATGATGACTTAATTGTCACCAAAGCTGACAAAGGTAACTCTACTGTAATTATGGACCTTTCTGATTATAACCTCAAAATTAATTCCCTTCTTTCTGATACTTCCACCTATAAACCCATACCTCGTGATCCTACTACATCTCTCCAAAAACAATTCAACCTCCACCTAAAAAGCCTTGTCAATTCTAAATTAATTACTTATCCCTTTTACAGAAACCTCATTTCCTATAATTCCTTAGCCTCCGCTTTTATGGTCTTCCCAAAATCCACAAACCCAACAACTCCCTCCTTCCTATTGCAGCCAACGTCAATTCACCATCTACAAAACTTAGCAAATTCTTACTTTCATCCTTACAAGTCCTCAGCCGTAACAACCCATATGATATCCATAACTCCTTTCACCTAAGTGATCTTTTAACATCCCTCACCACTCCTGATCATTACATTCTCACTTCCTTCGATGTCGAAAGTCTTTTCACCAACATTCCCTTAGATAAAGCCCTTGACATAATAGATAACAACTGGTCACTAATAGAACCCCATACATCTCTTAACCGGTCCTCATTCCTTCAATCCTTAAAACTTTGCTGTGAATCCGGCTACCTCTTCAATCTCATGATGACTTACTTGTCACCAAAGCTGACAATGGTAACTCTACTGTAATTATGGACCTTTCTGATTATAACCTCAAAATTAATTCCCTTCTTTCTGATACTTCCACCTATAAACCCATACCTCGTGATCCTACTACATCTCTCCAAAAACAATTCAACCTCCACCTAAAAAGCCTTGTCAATTCTAAATTAATTACTTATCCCGTTTACAGAAACCTCATTTCCTATAATTCCTTAGCCCCCGCTTTTATGGTCTTCCCAAAATCCACAAACCCAACAACCCCCTCCTTCCTATTACAGCCAACGTCAATTCACCATCTACAAAACTTAGCAAATTCTTACTTTCATCCTTACAAGTCCTCAGCCGTAACAACCCATATGATATCCATAACTCCTTTCACCTAAGTGATCTTTTAACATCCCTCACCATTCCTGATCATTACATCCTCACTTCCTTCGATGTCGAAAGTCTTTTCACCAACATTCCCTTAGATAAAGCCCTTCACATAATAGATAACAACTGGTCACTAATAGAACCCCATACATCTCTTAACCGGTCCTCATTCCTTCAATCCTTAAAACTTTGCTGTGAATCCGGCTACCTCTTCAATCTCATGATGACTTAATTGTCACCAAAGCTGACAAAGTTAACTCTACTGTAATTATGGACCTTTCTGATTATAACCTCAAAATTAATTCCCTTCTTTCTGATACTTCCACCTATAAACCCATACCTCGTGATCCTACTACATCTCTCCAAAAACAATTCAACCTCCACCTAAAAAGCCTTGTCAATTCTAAATTAATTACTTATCCCGTTTACAGAAACCTCATTTCCTATAATTCCTTAGCCCCCGCTTTTATGGTCTTCCCAAAATCCACAAACCCAATAACCCCCTCCTTCCTATTACAGCCAACGTCAATTCACTATCTACAAAACTTAGCAAATTCTTACTTTCATCCTTACAAGTCCTCAGCCGTAACAACCCATATGATATCCATAACTCCTTTCACCTAAGTGATCTTTTAACATCCCTCACCATTCCTGATCATTACATCCTCACTTCCTTCGATGTCGAAAGTCTTTTCACCAACATTCCCTTAGATAAAGCCCTTGACATAATAGATAACAACTGGTCACTAATAGAACCCCATACATCTCTTAACCGGTCCTCATTCCTTCAATCCTTAAAACTTTGCTGTGAATCCGGCTACCTCTTCAATCTCATGATGACTTAATTGTCACCAAAGCTGACAAAGGTAACTCTACTGTAATTATGGACCTTTCTGATTATAACCTCAAAATTAATTCCCTTCTTTCTGATACTTCCACCTATAAACCCATACCTCGTGATCCTACTACATCTCTCCAAAAACAATTCAACCTCCACCTAAAAAGCCTTGTCAATTCTAAATTAATTACTTATCCCTTTTACAGAAACCTCATTTCCTATAATTCCTTAGCCTCCGCTTTTATGGTCTTCCCAAAATCCACAAACCCAACAACTCCCTCCTTCCTATTGCAGCCAACGTCAATTCACCATCTACAAAACTTAGCAAATTCTTACTTTCATCCTTACAAGTCCTCAGCCGTAACAACCCATATGATATCCATAACTCCTTTCACCTAAGTGATCTTTTAACATCCCTCACCATTCCTGATCATTACATTCTCACTTCCTTCGATGTCGAAAGTCTTTTCACCAACATTCCCTTAGATAAAGCCCTTGACATAATAGATAACAACTGGTCACTAATAGAACCCCATACATCTCTTAACCGGTCCTCATTCCTTCAATCCTTAAAACTTTGCTGTGAATCCGGCTACCTCTTCAATCTCATGATGACTTAATTGTCACCAAAGCTGACAAAGGTAACTCTACTGTAATTATGGACCTTTCTGATTATAACCTCAAAATTAATTCCCTTCTTTCTGATACTTCCACCTATAAACCCATACCTCGTGATCCTACTACATCTCTCCAAAAACAATTCAACCTCCACCTAAAAAGCCTTGTAGATTCTAAATTAATTACTTATCCCGTTTACAGAAACCTCATTTCCTATAATTCCTTAGCCCCCGCTTTTATGGTCTTCCCAAAATCCACAAACCCAACAACCCCCTCCTTCCTATTACAGCCAACGTCAATTCACCATCTACAAAACTTAGCAAATTCTTACTTTCATCCTTACAAGTCCTCAGCCGTAACAACCCATATGATATCCATAACTCCTTTCACCTAAGTGATCTTTTAACATCCCTCACCATTCCTGATCATTACATCCTCAATTCCTTCGATGTCGAAAGTCTTTTCACCAACATTCCCTTAGATAAAGCCCTTGACATAATAGATAACAACTGGTCACTAATAGAACCCCATACATCTCTTAACCGGTCCTCATTCCTTCAATCCTTAAAACTTTGCTGTGAATCCGGCTACCTCTTCAATCTCATGATGACTTAATTGTCACCAAAGCTGACAAAGGTAACTCTACTGTAATTATGGACCTTTCTGATTATAACCTCAAAATTAATTCCCTTCTTTCTGATACTTCCACCTATAAACCCATACCTCGTGATCCTACTACATCTCTCCAAAAACAATTCAACCTCCACCTAAAAAGCCTTGTCAATTCTAAATTAATTACTTATCCCGTTTACAGAAACCTCATTTCCTATAATTCCTTAGCCCCCGCTTTTTTGGTCTTCCCAAAATCCACAAACCCAACAACTCCCTCCTTCCTATTGCAGCCAACGTCAATTCACCATCTACAAAACTTAGCAAATTCTTACTTCCATCCTTACAAGTCCTCAGCCGTAACAACCCATATGATATCCATAACTCCTTTCACCTAAGTGATCTTTTAACATCCCTCACCATTCCTGATCATTACATTCTCACTTCCTTCGATGTCGAAAGTCTTTTCACCAACATTCCCTTAGATAAAGCCCTTGACATAATAGATAACAACTGGTCACTAATAGAACCCCATACATCTCTTAACCGGTCCTCATTCCTTCAATCCTTAAAACTTTGCTGTGAATCCGGCTACCTCTTCAATCTCATGATGACTTAATTGTCACCAAAGCTGACAAAGGTAACTCTACTGTAATTATGGACCTTTCTGATTATAACCTCAAAATTAATTCCCTTCTTTCTGATACTTCCACCTATAAACCCATACCTCGTGATCCTACTACATCTCTCCAAAAACAATTCAACCTCCACCTAAAAAGCCTTGTCAATTCTAAATTAATTACTTTCCCGTTTACAGAAACCTCATTTCCTATAATTCCTTAGCCCCCGCTTTTATGGTCTTCCCAAAATCCACAAACCCAACAACCCCCTCCTTCCTATTACAGCCAACGTCAATTCACCATCTACAAAACTTAGCAAATTCTTACTTTCATCCTTACAAGTCCTCAGCCGTAACAACCCATATGATATCCATAACTCCTTTCACCTAAGTGATCTTTTAACATCCCTCACCATTCCTGATCATTACATCCTCACTTCCTTCGATGTCGAAAGTCTTTTCACCAACATTCCCTTAGATAAAGCCCTTGACATAATAGATAACAACTGGTCACTAATAGAACCCCATACATCTCTTAACCGGTCCTCATTCCTTCAATCCTTAAAACTTTGCTGTGAATCCGGCTACCTCTTCAATCTCATGATGACTTAATTGTCACCAAAGCTGATAAAGGTAACTCTACTGTAATTATGGACCTTTCTGATTATAACCTCAAAATTAATTCCCTTCTTTCTGATACTTCCACCTATAAACCCATACCTCGTGATCCTACTACATCTCTCCAAAAACAATTCAACCTCCACCTAAAAAGCCTTGTCAATTCTAAATTAATTACTTATCCCTTTTACAGAAACCTCATTTCCTATAATTCCTTAGCCTCCGCTTTTATGGTCTTCCCAAAATCCACAAACCCAACAACTCCCTCCTTCCTATTGCAGCCAACGTCAATTCACCATCTACAAAACTTAGCAAATTCTTACTTTCATCCTTACAAGTCCTCAGCCGTAACAACCCATATGATATCCATAACTCCTTTCACCTAAGTGATCTTTTAACATCCCTCACCATTCCTGATCATTACATCCTCACTTCCTTCGATGTCGAAAGTCTTTTCACCAACATTCCCTTAGATAAAGCCCTTGACATAATAGATAACAACTGGTCACTAAAAGAACCCCATACATCTCTTAACCGGTCCTCATTCCTTCAATCCTTAAAACTTTGCTGTGAATCCGGCTACCTTACCTTCCATGGACAGTTCTATTCCCAAATTTCTGGATTTGCCATGGGAAATCCCCTAGCTCCTGACCTCTCTAATATTGTTCTAAATGACCTTCTAGACTCCATTCTACCACAGTTCCGTGACGATATTTGTTTCATCAAAAAATATGTAGACGACCTCCTCCTTATCATCAATCCCAACATCATTACTGATTTATTATCTTCCTTCAATTCATACCATCCCTGCCTCCATTTCACCGTTGAAGTCGAATCCAATAAGTCACTACCTTTTCTTGACCTCCTTATCATTAAAAATTCTGACCACACCTTATCCACTGATTGGTATACCAAACCCACTTACTCTGGCCGACTTCTTAATTATTACTCCCAACATCCACACCACCTTAAAATTAACGTCGCTAAAAATATCACCTACCGTGGCCTATCCCTCTCTGACGCCTGCTTCCATACAACCAACACCCACCGTATCAAAGAAATCCTTTTTAAAAACAATTTCCCTCCCTATATTGTTAATAAACTCATCCATGACTACTATAACCCCCTCACCCCCACCCGATCGCCACATCCACCATCTATCCCTATATACAGATCCTTGCCATATATACCCACCCTCTCTAATAACATTCAAAAATACTTACGTTCCGTTATCCCCAATTTACGTATTGCCTTCAAATCCCATAACAAACTTTCCCATATTTATACCCTTATCAAAGATCCTATTCCCTTCAAGCTTCGTTCCCATGTCGTTTATCGGATCCCTTGTTCTACTACTAATTGTAACTCTTCCTATATACGTGAAACCAAAAACTTCCTTAAAGACCGTATTACTCAACACAAATATGCCATTTCCTCCCATAACCATACCTCCTCTAAACTTTCCGAACATGCCCTTTCTTTAAACCACACCTTTGATTTTGAAAAAACGTCTATCCTAGCTACAGCTCCTAACCATGACAAACGCATCCTCTCTGAAACTATCCACATAAATTTAGATTCCTCCTCTATCAATCTTAAGTCTGACTCACATCACCTTTCCTCTACCTACTCCCAAATTTTTAATTTACTCAAAAGACCTTAAATTCCGTTACTTCGTCATTGATGTTTCTTTTGTTATCACTCTATTGACATTTCTTTAATTGTTTTAATTTTATTTATATTAATTTTATCCATTTATTCACTTTCCCCATCTTTTCCTATACTCCAGTATGGTTACCTTCTATAGTTAAATTTTTGGCCACTAGAGATCGCTCCTATCTCTTCCCCTGTCTTAACGGTCTTGTGCTCAGTACTAGCCAACCGTTAAATCTAACGGCCTAGCTCTCCAAAATCGGTATGTCTCTTCTTTATATTTTATTTATTTTAAACTTTTCTCTTTATCCTTTCTCCAATTTTAATTTTCCTATTATTTCCCCCTTATCATTTTGGCATCCATCATATGCTGGTAATCAAGAGTTCATATTTTTAAGCACCAATTTTAATTTTTCAAATTCATTAATCCTATCTACTTTTTTTCAAACAGACATTGTACACTATTGTTACTGTACAAGAGTTTTCACTTATTTTAACTTTTCAAATTCATTAATCCTATAAATCAATATCTGCCACTATTTTATTTTTCTACATTACTTGTCACCATATTATTGTTACTTTACATTTTTTATATTTTTTGTTCTGTTTGTTTCTCTGTTAGCCCTGAAGATGACCTACACTGTAGGTCGAAACGTCGGCACATAATATAAGTTCATTACTTATTCTGTGTTCTTATTGACTGCACCCCCCAACTATCTCCTTTACACATATTATTTCTATGCCTTAGTCTTAATTGAATTCTTTTCCAGAGGTCTGTTTTTGTGTTTACCAATTTACTCATCTATTATACCTTCAATATATTATTCATAAATAATCATTGGCGTGATTAGTGTTGAGTCATGGGGGGTTAACCCCTACCAGTCAACCACTCCAACATATTACTCCCTTCAAAAAAGATGTCTCGTAATATAGGTATAGTATGTATTATACTATAAAATCATGTAGCTTCAAATTAAATAAATAGATTATATTGTTTTATAAATGATATTTTGGGAAGTTATAAATGTTATTTTTGGAAGGGCAATCAAGAAGTAGCTTTCAAATACAAGTAACCCTATTTATTGGTTACAATAACTTACTACAGTTAATTGCATAGGGAACTTTTTAGACCCATCCAGACTTTACTTCTAGATTCTAAGAATTTTCTAAACTGTTCTTGTCCCAATTTCTTCTTATCGTTGCCGCTAGATGCCACTACTGCCGCTATAATAATATTATTAATTTCAAATAAACAGTATTACTAAAAATAACTGTGTTTGCACTTTCTTTGTAGTGTTTTTGGCATTATTTGGCCCATTGAGCGCAATATTTTCTACCGCCATTATGGCTGTACAAAAAATATTTTTTTTTATTTTAATTTAAATTAAACTATCCTAAAAACATTTCTTTGGAAAAAATCAAAACTTTAAACTTATTCTAGCCTTGCCCGTAAATGGGATCGAAACGAGTCCGAGTGAGTCATGATCGAATCTTTTTAAAACCAGTGATTCGATCACTCGTGTATGGGTTACGATCGAATCAAAAAGATTCGATCAATCACGATCGACTCAGGCCTAACTTATATGCAAATCGTGTGATGATAGTTGTTAAAATAACAGAAATAACATGAGTGAAACTATTGTTTAGATATTTTAATAAACCTTTCTATAAATACCACAAGTGTATTTCTAAGTTATTGATGATTTTTTTGCCCGTCTGCCCGTTGTGCCCCTCTTCCCAGAAAAAAATCTTGGTTCCGCCTTGATCCCCACCTATATTCCTTGCCTTCCCTCATTTTCTTCTCAGTTCTATGTTAGATTTGATTGAAACAGGAAACCCTCGTAAGAGAGGACAAAATCGGAAAGGTGTAGAGTTTGTAAAAGCCAAACTACTTATAAGTATGAGAGATGTAATGTTAAATTACACCAAGAATGTTTTAAATCATACCACGAATACAAATGAAAATTGTGATTTTTTTGTGAAAATAGTGTGCAAATTGTAATTTGACTGATTCTATCCTTTCGTTCAAAGTCTGGCCGCTGGCGCGCTCGTCGCCCTCTCTCTATAGCGGTAATTTCGAATTGTCAACAAACGATTGAAACTTTCAATTTTGTTGAATAAACAATGTTTTAAACAAGGAATTTGATAATTTAATTGTAGCAACCCATATTTGGCTGAATTTATCATTTAAATCTTAGTAGTCATTAGAGTTGAAATATAAGCTACTATACTATTACTTTTCAATGAGTTAAAAAAACACAAAATTTATTAAAAAAATATTTTTAATAATTAAAAACCTTAAACAATAAGCTGATATAACAAAATGGAAAAATACTCTACCCGGACCATTTTCTTCCACACCGATTCTTTCAAATTCAAGTTCAGCCCATCGGGTCTGAATCTGAGACCTTATTTAAGGTTTGTTATTATTTTTAATAATTACAAACCTTAAACAATAAGCTGATATAACAAAATAGAAAAATATTTGAATTTAAAGAAATAAAAAAAATTGTTGAATTAATGTTGTGTATACGCATCAGTGGCCATAAACGGGTTAATTAAACAATTTTGTTAGTGTTATAAATTCAAATATTTTTATAGTTTGTTACATCAGCTTATTATTTAAGGTTTGTAATTATTAAAAGTACGCCGACGCAATCACTGTTGGTAGCATTTCGACAGAATCACGAATCGCAGTCAGTAGCAGTTAAGAAATCACAAGTAACAAAAATCACAGTAACGGTTACAGCTGGTACTGAAAAGTAGCAGTTCAGCCCATCGGGTCTCAGTCTGAGACCCGAATGATCGAAATGATCGAAATGAGCGAAATGATCGAAAGGATCGAAATGACCGAAACGATCGAAATGATCGAAAGGATCGAAATGATCGAAACGACCGAAATGATCGATACGATCGAAATGACCGAAATGATCGAAACGATTGAAATGATCCAAACGATCGAAACGATTGAAACACAAAATTTATTAAAAAAATATTGTTAATAATTACAAACCTTAAATAACAAAAATCACAGTAACGGTTACAGCTGGTACTGAAAAGTAGCAGTTCAGCCCATCGGGTCTCAGTCTGAGACCCGAATGATCGAAAGGATCGAAACGATCGAAATGACCGATATGATCGAAATGACCGAAATGATCGAAACGACCGAAATGATCGATACGATCGAAATGACCGAAAGGATCGAAACGATTGAAATGATCCAAACGATCGAAATGATCGAAACGATTGAAACACAAAATTTATTAAAAAAATATTGTTAATAATTACAAACCTTAAATAATAAGCTGATATAACAAAATAGAAAAATATTTGAATTTATAACACTAAAAAAAATGTGTTAAATTAGTATTGCGTATACGCATCAGTGGCCGTAAATGGGTTAATGCTATACATTCATACATTTTAACCTTTATATTCACCATGCTTAGCAAGTTTTACAATTTTTTAATTTTCAATTGTCTGTATTTTGCGAATTTAGCCCTGATGAAGATATGCAAAGTAGGTCCAAACGTTTCTACTAAATAATAAATAAACATTTCTCCATATCTAAGAGAAATTTATTGACCTCTACCCGGACCATTTTCTTCCACATCGATTCTTTCAAATTGAGTTCAAATTCAAGTTCAGCCCATCGGGTCTGAATCTGAGACTTTGTTTAAGGTTTGTTATTATTTTTAATAATTACAAACCTTAAACAATAAGCTGATATAACAAAATAGAAAAATATTTGAATTTAAAGAAATAAAAAAAATTGTTGAATTAATATTGTGTATACGCATCAGTAGCCGTAAACGGGTTAATTAAACAATTTTTTTAGTGTTATAAATTCAAATATTTTTATATTTTGTTACATCAGCTTATTATTTAAGGTTTGTAATTATTAAAAGTACGCCGACGCAATCACTGTTGGTAGCATTTCGACAGAATCACGAATCGCAGTCAGTAGCAGTTAAGAAATCACAAGTAACAAAAATCACAGTAACGGTTAGAGCTGGTACTGAAAAGTAGCAGTTCAGCCCATCGGGTCTCAGTCTGAGACCCGAATGATCGAAAGGATCGAAATGACCGAAACGATCGAAATGATCGAAACGATTGAAATGATCCAAACGATCGAATCATTTTGATTCGATCACCAATAGGAATGGGTCATGATCGATTCGATCGACCCAGGTCTAGCTAACAGTAGTAGGTAGTTAACGAAAGTGACACTTGGGGCGGTGGGGTAGGTCGTCGTTAGATTGGAAAAGTACCCATTTTTTTAATATATCCTTTATTTCCAGATCGGCTATTCCTACCTTAATATCTTTCAAGAGTCTCGGTTTTAGTCTTGGAGAGTCATTAAACTTGTATTGTTTTAACAGCTCACTAACTACTTTTTGTTTTTGTGAAAGCCCAGTATGGTCTATAAAGGAACATTGTCCTTTCCTTTAGAATATTGAATTTGTATTGTTTTAAAAGTCAACTGATTGCTTAATCAACTCCTCGTGATTATATAGATTTTTCTTTGAGTGAAATAGAAAATATGTTGAGGTACTATTTACATGAATTTTTTGAACAATGGAGAAATGTGTGTAAACATGTAAACAATATCAATTTGATGAATTATTGAACAATGTGCACAGACTAAGCTTGGGCTCAAGCTCTGAAAGCATTGACTTTCATATTTCCAAACTGTAATAATAAGAAAACGTCTAGTGAAAGAAACCAAACTGGGTCATTCCATGTCAAATCAACCAATAAAAAAAGTTGTCAACTTGACCATTTCAGATTTGGCTGAAACCTGGTTTATTTATACTCTCTGACATCATGAACTCAAATATAATTTTCAAAAAATTGTATCCCTGATAGTTTTTTAGTTATAAATTTTTAAAAATCACAAAATGCCGCGTTTTTTAACGTGTGCTAAAACTAAAATCTGCAATAACTTTGGTTCTATTAGTGCCAGCGCTGAGAGATAGCTCACTTTAAAGAGGGTTTATGGGCTTCAATTTGATACCCAACTTGAACACATTAGGGGGGAAATATTTTTTGAGTGAAACTCAAAAAATCGTTTTTGAAAAAATTTTAAGTTGGTGTTTTTTAATTTTTTTCAAATTTATATATGTTTTTATGTATTATTTTGTGAGTAAACCAAAAAACTTTCAGAGTGGGACCATGATGGGATCAGGATATATGTTAAAAATACATCACTGAAGTATCAAACAAATTTTTATTTAAATTTAATGTTGAATAATTTAAGTTATGTAGGCCTAATTCTAATGTTTTTATTTTTGAGTTTCACTCAAAAAATATTTTTCCCCTAATGTGTTCATGTTAGGTATCAAATTAAAGCCCATAAAACCCTCTTTAAAATGAGCTATCTCTCAGCTCTCTAGCACTAATAGAACAAAGTTATTGCAGATTTTAGCACACCTTAAAAAACACCGCATTTTGTGATTTTTAAAAATTTATAACTAAAAAACTATCAGGAATACAATTTTTTGAAAATTATATTTGAGTTCAGGGTGTCAGAGAGTATAAATAAACCAAGTTTCAGCCAAATCTGAAATGGCCAAGTTGAGTGCCTTGTTGGTTTGACATGGAATGACCCAACTATTACAAAATCAATACCATTGTACGAAAAGTGTAAAACCTCTTTCTAATGTTTTACATCTTTTTTTTTTTAATACCATTTAAAAAAATCTAGGAATTCTAAATTATTTATTAATTCTTGGTTTCTACCTAATGTTGAAATTATAAAAATCACACGATTAAAAGTCATGTCAATTAAAAATTATGAGGAAAAGAGTTATTCTCTTATAGGCAGGTTTCTTTGCCCTATGGACAGCTACCTATAGTTAAATAGTTCATGAATCATTTAGGTTCAATCACATTTTTTATTGACTATTTTAACTTATTCCCCCCTAGTAACCTTGAAATATAGAAATGTGATTTCACAAAAAGGGGATACGATGTTTAGGGAAAAAAAAATTATTATCATATTACACTACACTCAATAAATATGTTTATAACAAATAAATAAAAAAATACTAGATTAGTTTTCAAATATTTTTTTAATAAATACACTTTTGGATATAATCAGATAAAAATGGTGAATGAATTCAGCTGTAAAAATAAAATAAAAAAGCACCAAAATTAGGAGGGAGAAAAAAATCTGACAGCACTAAACCTAATGAGATTATGACCACAAGTTTGTAACTATGGGGAGCCATGAGTAAGTGCTTCTATCAATTTCCTTAGTATGATCAGAATTAAGATATAACTTATAATAATATAACTTATTTTCCTGAGGAAAAATGGCTATCATGGTCACACCTCTCCTCACATTTTGATAGAATGATGGGGCATCAAAAACTCTTTGGCTTAAAGGTGCCAGATCTGCCTTGATTGATGACATCAATTTTAAAAGTTTGGGTTGTTGAAAGACCTTAAAGTAATATTTTCAATTTTATTCATAAAATTACAATATGAACACTTTGAAAAGTATATTTACAAATAAAAAAGTAAATATAGTAACAAAAATATTTTATTGTTACAAATATAATTGGTAATCATTTTTATCACAGATATGATGAATAATATTTTATAATTTTGTTTCACTTTTCTCCATTATAATTTGTATAATGATTATTTTGCAGAAGCCATCAAAGGTAGTCCAAGATCTATGTCTATTTTGGATAAAATATTGTGAGGTTCATTAACTTCAGCAAGAAAAATTGTTATGTAAATATTCGTCTGAAAAAAAAATTAATTACTTAATAAAACTATATATATGATTCTTCTTCATGCAATTGGAATATAATGATGTGACAAAATACTATAAAGCATATGTTACAAGTTTTGTTACTCGCTAGTAGGTGTAGGCTACATTGCTACTCATACCTAAATAACCAACCTAATTAAAAACTTTTTGGCACACACACAAACGTTCCTATTGTATATGTATATGTGTATAAATATATATAAATGGTCCAACCATTTGTTAAATGTTTAGGATTTAATATTTAATACTCATTGACGTTTAATTATTTTATTTAATGAAGAAATAAGTAACAACTATTATACCCTAGTGAGAATTCTCACATTAGGTAACTATTCTTTTCCCTAATATATTTGAACCAGAAGCTAAATTAGGAAAACTTGTTTATTCACACAAACAATATAATAATACCAATAAGGTTTATTTAATATACACATATGGCGAAGCCGAATAGCTTATTATGACAACTTGAAGTAAGAGTTCATTAAAAAAGTAATCCACTTCCTCAACTTGAGCATATTCCTTCAGTTTAACACTTGAGCAATCAAAAACGTTTTCAACGAGTAACATGCATATTTAACAATAATTTCACAATGTTATCTTTAAAAGTTTTTGTTTTAAACTTTTTAAAATACAACTTTAGAAACTAACGCTAAACCAAATAAATGCCTTCAGGAACTTATAATGGACACTTAATGACCATGATAAAATAAACAACATGCGACCTGCCTCATTTTAATTTGCAAGATAACTACCATAACAATTTTGAAAGCTCACTGTTTTAAAGCCCTTGTAAGGATAAAACAATCAAAATTGATTTTTTTTACTTTTCTGGGGAATTTCCTGGCTATTGATATCTGTGATCTATTTTTTCTTATATACTATATTATATTATTGAAATATTATTACAATCTGCCACTTGTAGGCAATAAGTAATAGCGCTAAGTAGCATGCAATAAAAACAAAACAAATAAATAAATAAAATAAAATAAAAAATAAAAATATATACATGTGGATAATAAAAACAAAATAAGTACTTGTGAAAATGATAATAAAACTAAAATAATTGCTCACATTCATAACATAATTACAATATTTACATATATGAGAGAAAAATAGTTGACTGGATGATAAAATGGATGGATACATGAATCACATGAACCACAATAAGCGGGGCCATACACAGAACTTCTCTTCTATATCATTACATCGCAGTACCAGAATACAGAACCAAAACATTCTTGCTACACCTTCTACTACATCCCGACCTCCGCATCTAGATCTTTCTCCTTCCAGAAATCACCCGGTCTCTACCTCACCGCCTCAACATCGCTCTTCTTCTAACTTTCATCTGGCTTCGTCGTCCTCATCACTGCATCGTTCTGCTTCAAGACCACTTCGAACATCGGCTTCCTCACCACATCATTACGCTCCTACTTTCACTTCTAATAGTTCTAACTCTCTCAACTATGATGGAATTGCCTCCCCTCCGCGTACCTCATATACCCCCCCTCCTAATTTATCTTTCTCCTCTATCAAATCTTCAGTTCCAAACCTTAAATCCCATATCAATCACCTATGCTCCCTCCAAAAACATCTTGCTCATCACTCAGAACACCGCATTTTCCTTCTTAAATGTCGATCCAACTCCCTTTTTCCTAATTTTATAACCAATGCCCTCAATCACGTCGCCACTTCCAAATCTCTTAATTCTACATAACATAATTTCTCATTAAAATTTAAAAAATCTTTGCTGAATCTTAAAATACGGGAGACCACACAACACATCCACTCGTTGAATCTACGAATATCTTCCCTCACCCAATTCTTAACTAGTCACCTTAACCAGGTCCAAATGAATAGCCTCTCCACCCTTATTTCATCTACCTTCACCACAACTAGGCAAAAACTCCACCTCATCTCCAAATTCAATTCACTTTACCAAAAATCACTTACCTCTAAAATCTACCCAAAAGGAGATGAAAACTGGGTACTAAACATCTCTTCCACCAACATCCCCACCCATGTCAACAACATTCTTTCCCTAGGACCAAACTTTTCTGCACCCTCCTCCTCCTTCAAAACAATTATACCTGACCTATTGACCGACTTAGAATATATCCATAATGACCCTCTCCTCAACCATTCACATGTTCAACCAGATCTTTCACGCGTCTCTGTAGCTAATATCATTTCCAATTTCCTTCAGCACCCGCATTCCACCCCTTCTAATTTCTCCCCGCAATTTTTCAAAGACCTTGCGTCCACACGTTCTTTTCTTCAATCTCATGACGACTTAATTGTCACCAAAGCTGACAAAGGTAACTCTACTGTAATTATGGATCTTTCTGATTATAACCTCAAAATTAATTCCCTTCTTTCTGATAGTTCCACCTATAAACCCATACCTCGTGATCCTACTACATCTCTCCAAAAACAATTCAACCTCCACCTAAAAAGCCTTGTCAATTCTAAATTAATTACTTATCCTGTTTACAGAAACCTCATTTCCTATAATTCCTTAGCCCCCCGCTTTTATGGTCTTCCCAAAATCCACAAACCCAACAACCCCCTCCTTCCTATTACAGCTAACGTCAATTCACCATCTACAAAACTTAGCAAATTCTTACTTTCATCCTTACAAGTCCTCAGCCGTAACAACCCATATGATATCCAAAACTCCTTTCACCTACGTGATCTTTTAACATCCCTCACCATTCCTGATCATTACATCCTCACTTCCTTCGATGTTGAAAGTCTTTTTACCAACATACCCTTAGATAAAGCCCTTGTCATAATAGATAACAACTGGTCACTAATAGAACCCCATACCTCTCTCAACCGGTCCTCATATCTCCATTCCTTTAAACTCTGCTGCGAATCTGGCTATCTCACTTTCCATGGACAGTTCTTTAACCAAATTTCTGGACTGGCCATGGGAAATCCCCTCGCTCCTGACCTCTTCAATATTGTCCTAAATGACCTTCTAGACTCCATCCTACCCCAGTTCCGTGACGATGTCATTTTCATTAAAAAATATGTGGACGACCTCCTCCTTATCCTAAATCCTAACATCATTCCAGGTTTATTATCATCCTTCAATGCATACCATCCCCGCCTACATTTCACTGTTGAACTAGAACATAACAAATCACTACCTTTCCTTGACCTCCGTATCATTAGAAATCCCGATCACACCTTATCCACTGATTGGAATATGAAAACCACCTATTCTGGCAGACTCCTCAATTATTACTCCCCACATCCGCACCACCAAATAATCAATGTCGCCAAAAATATCATCCACCGTGGCCTATCCCTCTCCGACTCTTGCTTCCATAACACCAACACCCACCGCATCAAAGAAATCCTATTAAAAAACAATTTTCCTCCCCATGTTATCAATAAACTCATCCATCACCATTATAACCCACCCACCCACACCCGATCTCCACATCCGCCTTCTATCCCTATATACAGATCCTTGCCATATATACCCTCCCTCTCTAATAACATTCAAAAATCCCTACGTTCCTCGATCCCCAATTTACGCATCGCCTTTAAATCCCACAACAAACTCTCCAATATTTATACCCGAGTTAAAGATCCCATTCCCCTAAAACATCGCTCTCAGGTCGTCTATCGTATTCCTTGCTCTACTCCCAACTGCAACTCTTCCTACATCGGCGAATCCAAAAACCTCCTTAAAGACCGCATTACCCAACACAAATACTCCATTTCCTCCCACAACCCAACCGCTTCTAAACTCTCCGAACACGCCCTATCCTTTAACCCCTTTTTAGACTTCGAAAATACGTCGATCCTAGCCTCCGTTCCTAATTATAATAAACGCATCCTCTCAGAAACCATTCACATCAATTTAGATTCCTCTACCGTTAATGCCAAGACCGACTCCCATCACCTATCCCTAATCTACTCCCAAATTTTTAATTTACTAAAATGACCTTACGTTCTTAATTTATTATGCCATTCTTTAATTAATTACATTTTGACCATTGACTTTTAATTTTTCACGCAATTTATATTATTTACGTGTCACTTATATCCACTGCATCTGCATTTCCCCTTCCCCCTTCTTTGTCATTATTTTTTTGGCCGTCACAGATCGCGTTTATCGCTTCCGCCCGTTCTAACGTATTTTTCACTTGGGTCTGAGCTCGCCTAGCTGCCGCGTGTTTTATTCGGTTAGTACATATCTTAGTATTTATCTTATCTCCATCCTTTTCACATTCACCTTTCTTCGCACCTGTTCTCACACCTACTTTTGGCATCCATCATATGTTAATAGCATAGAGTTCATTATTATTTAGCCTCATATTTTTCATCTACTGTATTTCTTTACCTATTTTCTATATGTTTATGTTATATTCACATCTTATTTTGCATTAATGCCACTTCTTTCTAACTGTATACAGTTATATATTACCTTCCCTTACTTATATTTTCTATTTTCTTTTCATACTTCATAGTTCATAGTTATAAATTACACTATTTTCAATGTTTAATTTTTGAAATTTATCAATCTTTTCTTTCTATACATGCTTGTATTATTACATTTTACCTATGTAACCCCTCATGTCTGGTATCATATCCATATCTATAATTAAACTAGTTTTTTCTAAATCCTTCATAGTCAACCCCCCTTTTTCTATATTTTAATCTTCTCATTTTGTATCTTTCCGTTTACCTCCTCATTTTTCTTTCCCTTTATATTATTGTTTACATTTTATCCTTTCTTGACATGTATTTTTTCTATTTTATATTCGTATTCTTTTATTGTTATATCTGTCACTATTAGAATTTCTGTTCATCATCTACAATTTTATTTTTATCTATCACTATTTTAAGTTTATTATATTCTGTAACCACTCTTATATTCATTCTTTATTTATCATATATCTATTCACTATTTCATCATATCTAGTCACTATTTTAATTTCCACTCTTGTACCACTTTATATATTCTTGTTACTGCAACGTTTTTATATATTTCTGTTTGTTTCTCTCTCTTAGCCCTGAAGATGGCCTACATTGTAGGCCGAAACGTCGGCACATAATAAATAAGTTACACTTATTTAGGTGTTTCGATTGATTGCACCCCCAACTATTTCTTCCTTACATTAGAAGATACAGTCGACCAATTCTTCTCTAACATGAAAACGGAGATAGTTGGGGGGTGCAGTAAAAAAAAAAAAAACACCAAATAAGTACTAGACTTATATTTATTAGTTAGTGCCGACGCTTCGACCTACAATGTAGGCCATCTTCAGGGTGATTGGGAGAAGCGGCTGGGTGAACCGGCTAAGCAACAAATCATAAGTGGAAGAGTATGTTTTACAGGTAATTTGGTGAACAGGAATTTCACACCAAAGCTGACCAGTATATCTTGAGGGTTAATTTTTATTGCGGCAATTTTCTTCAAAAATTTGTTTGAGTTCTTGATGTGGTGCTCAGTGTTACCAACATGCAGTCTTATTTTCTTACTTACATATTTAGCTGCTTCATACGTTGCCGAACCAATGCAATCCATTATGGGACGTAGAGGTATTCCTTCCTTGTGAATCTTCGGGAGACTATAGATTCTGGGAGGTATCGGATCGTTCAAACTTCTGCTGACTGTTTCTACTTGGTTCTAGCCGAATTCCAGCCAATCAGACCCCGAGTAATCAAAAACCAACCAATCACAGTCATGGAAGAGCAGACTCCGGCCCGGACACAGAAAAACCCGATCCACTAAAAGGAGGGCCCGATGAATCATGAGTGGACCCGAGTGGCTCCTATATACAGCCGCGGGTTAGATGAACACCTTCAGTCTCAATTAAGCCTTGATTAAGTCATCACTATGCCTGGCGAAACGTTAGCAGAAAATTCACCGACACGGTTTAAACCAGAAGAAACAACTGAAGATTTTTGTATAAATAGAGGCCATGGAAACTTGAAAGAGTATTTAAGATAATCTATGTTTTTTTTATTTTGAAGAGAAAATATTTGTCTTGGTCGGGATTCTAACCCGGGGCTGCGTCGCTGACACGGTGCTCTAACCACTGAGATACCAAGGTTCGCATTCAAGCCAGACAATTCCGTTGTCTTCATCGATCCTATATCCTCGTGCTCTCACAATTTTTGTGATGTAAACACAGTGAAGAATGTTCATTGAACATTACTATAATTGGATCTTGTTGATTTACGTCAATTTTATATTTTTATAATTTATTTTTTATTTATTATTCTTTTGATGGTGATTATTTTTAAATATTTGTATTTTGAAGAGGAAAGATTTGGCTTGGCCGGGATTCAATTGAGATTGACTGGATTGGCCGGGAATGTTCAATGAACATTCTTCTCCGTGTCTAGCTCAATGGTTAGAGCACCGCGGTAGAGACGTGGGTTCGAATCACGGTCAAGACAAATCTTTTCTTTTCAAAATATTTAAAAATAATTACCATCAAAAGAACAATAAATAACAAATAAATTATAAAAATATAAAATTGACGTAAGTTAACGAGATCCCAATTATAGTAATGTTCAATGAACCTTCTTCTCCGTGTATACATCGCAAAAATTCCGAGAACGCGGGGATATAGGATCGGTGAAGAAATGGATTTGTCTGGCTTCAATGCAAGCCTTGGTAGCTCAGAGGTTAGAGCACCGCGCTAGAGACGCAGGCGACCTGGGTTCAAATCCTGGCCAAGACAAATCTTTTCTCTTCAAAATAAAAATAACCACCATCAAAAGAACAATAAATAAAAAATAAGATAATCTATAATTTGAAATTAAGCATACCTTTACTTTTTGTATGTTATACAGAGTAAGCAAAGACTCATCCTTAGTGGATAGTGTCCAAGCATAACCAAGGTCCTGAAAATGTATAGACATAATTTTAATTTTTATCAAGCAGATGAAATTGAATCAAACTATAAAAGCAATATTAACATCAAATCAAAGAATATTACAAAGCTCATAATAAATAATAGAGATTAAATTAAAACCTTTTAGGTAGATGCTTACCACTTGAACAGTGTATGCTTAATATAAAGGTATGGTCATCAATAATTGTTTTACAATTTAATTTTTAAATAAAATAATCATAGTTATATGTTTTGGCATTTCAAAATATATAGAGTTAATTGTGAGAAATAGAATTAAATTGTAGCTTTATCATAATGAAATATAAGAATATAGTAATCTTTGGCAAAAAAATAATAATAATATTTTAATCTTATTGCCTAAATTATTACTCAGTATAACATAGTTATTATATTATATCCAATATTATTATTGGATTATTATTAACATTATTGTAATAATGTAGTAGATTATTATTCTTTTAATTTTTCAATAATGAAGATTTTATTGAGGTATAGTGTTAACATTTAAAATTAAAAAGATAGACTCTATTCATATAGGGATCTTTCCTAAAAACAAATACAAATAAATGAATAAAAATAAGACTGAAAGATTGAGACTCCTCTGAAGAGAAAGGAAAAAAAATTATGATTTAAAAAATCAAGAAAAAGATCATTTAATTACCTCAGGACTAGCAATTAAAGTCACATTATATTTATTCAAAATAGTTTGTGTGAATTTCATGTCAATAGCATTAAGAATCCTCCCTCTGTGTGGTGTTGCAAACAAAGTTGTATTCAAATTTACCTCAGCAAAAAATAGTTCATGCTCATATTTTAGGTTGTCTCTAACATCAACAAATGGATCAATCCTTTCTTGGGAGTATAAGTTTTCTGAAAAATATATAAAATAAAAATAATTCAAAACAATTTTAAGTGATATAAATATTTATAAAGCTTGATTCAGAAAAGCTTTTAAAGAAAACAAATAAACTGCTGGATGATGAAATATTATAGAGAATTACAGGTTTAAGTTGCTATAACTCGAAGAATAAAATAAAATAAATAATATAATAAGTATGTTTACAAGTTAGGCCAGTGAAATAAAAATAGTATTAAGTGTCCTAGCACTTGCATTAATTAGCAGTCCTTGTTATTGCCTAATTTTTTCGGCACTAGAGTTCAGTAAGTTATTATCACTTGGAACCGCTACTTTAAAAGTAAAATCTACCATGCAATTATTTCTCCATCCAAATCATTATTAGTTTCTCGCAGGATACAGTTTTTAAGATTAAGGAAAGTATAATCTTTGTCTAATTCTCTCATCATGCCAATGATTGATGATGTAGTAGACATAAAGTACTCCTTCCAGGAAATTACTTGTTTTAGGCATGAATTTTCAACTGAAATCATCCCACGACCATCTTCTTTTCTATGTAAATAGAGGCTAGCACAAATACCTTTGAATGATTTTACCATCTGTCATCAATTAGAACACCTTGCAATCCATCTTTTATTAGTTGCTGACCAGTTTATCCTATCAAAACTGTATACTACCACTGGTATTACCATGGACGTTTTATTTGATATTTTAACCTGCTGTTTTATTATTATTATTTATAAAAATATATAAAACAATAATATGAATTTTAGAATGATATTTACTTAATCCTTAGCTCACCTATTCACAATTTACATAGAAAATATGTCTGCATTTGAATTAATGTACACTGTACATCCTATAATAATACTAACACTTGAAACAAAAAATACAATTTATAACTGCACAATAATGAAAATAAGATGCCTTACCTTCAACAGGGTCAGTGAGTTTGAATGTCAGATCTGTATTGTAACTAAGAGAAGGTTTTTGAAGCTCAACCACTTTATTTTTCCGAAATTCTAAAATAAAATAAATGATGATAACTTCTCTATACTATGTAGTAATCAGTTGTTATTATTATTAGCTCAAAATAATTATTTTTAATGAAAACTAGGAAAGCCAATGAACAAAATAATGAAATAAGTGGTATGGATATTTTTTCTTTTAGAAAAGTCCTGTATCTAAAAAGAGAATTTTGTAAAGAGTCCATTTTAATCATTACTTTCAATTAAAAATCTGAATTTGTTTACTAAAAATGAAAAGAAGTTCAAATATAAAATTTTGTTGAGATCTTTTTTATTTCAGATAAAAATTTATTAATTTTTTTTTTCCAATATTTAAGACCAAAATAATTGGAAAATAATAAAATCTAAATAAAAAACTAAATTCATCTAGTTTTTTCACATTAAAAACAGAAAATTCTTTATAATTCTTATTTAGTGTGAACGTTATAAACAAATAAATAAAATATATTTAATACTTTCAATTTTTTTCATACAATTATTACGTTCACAAAGACATTAGAATTGTATGGTGTTTCAGCAATCAAAATTTCGGTCACTATTACAATATTAACCATCTTTTAAGATTTCACACAGCTTCAAATTCAGTTAGTAGTTGAAAATTTGAAAGTGAATTGAGTGTATGTTAAAAAATTGCCTTTTTTCAACCAACTCTACCATTTAAGTATTTTCAATTTTAATTATTAATTAAGGTTATTTAAAAGACGACCTGAATGACAAAGTGCTGTTGCACATGCATTTTTCAAAATAGAATTTAATCTCTTCTTCATTATTGTAGCTATTTCATTATCCTTCCTCGTAGAAAAAAAAGAAAGAAGAGGATAAAAATACATTAAAATGATCGCTATCTTGAGTCGGAATAAAGAAATAAAAAACATACATCTTATTCCTTACTTCACAAAACATTTGAACCAAATTTGAAGAAAATCGAACTACGGGTTTGAACATAGTATCATACAAAATACAGAATCCATAATATAGTAATGAAATCCATAAAGTCCAGTAGCAATCAAGACATTGAACAGCAAAAAGATATCAACCAGTAGGTTAGAATACTTCCAAAATATTGCTGTTGTGACAATACTAGAATTGTTGAGACATATTTCTATATATATAATAATTGTGGTAATGTTGGATATCTATAAAATTGTAATATCTATAAAAATAAAGTGTGTCAGACACTTGGTGTAAAGGTGTCAAATAATTAGCACATTCTGGAATAAAATGTGAGATTCTTTTTATTCTAAACTTTTTTAGATAACTCTTACTGAAGCCACAAGAAAGACAGGCACTGGTTATTTTTACAGCACTCTTCTGGTGGAATCTACAGGTTATAGGTGAAGGTTACTAGGGAAAACCCTCTATATTTTTCAATTTTTTTTATATTATGAAAAAAAAGGCAATTTATCAATATGTATTTTGTTTGAAAAGCTATCTAAAATGTTGAATACCAGAGTGGTTTCAGGTCAGGGAGATCCACCACAGACCATATATTCTCTATGAGGCAGATGCTAGAGAAGTCCTATGAGCACAATGAACATTGCTCTATGAAACCTGGGAGGTGCAAGAGATCCTTTATGGAACTAGGTGCAGTGTGAAGGTTGGGACAAGGTTGTCACATTGCTATAGTTTTCAAAGAGGACTCAGACAGGGAGATCCACTTACAAGAATACTATTCAACCTGGAAGTGGCTATCCCTCGCATTCAAACCATCCTTGGAGTCATGATTTTCACTAGGCTGATCCAGTAGCTTGGCATAACGAGGTGGCGATCCGGTCTCAGTACCGCAGTTAGCCACTGGCCCTCCAGGTTGGGAAAACAGTACTCTGATACTCACATATACTCAAACAGAACACTACAATACCCTATACTACAGATCAAGGCCATATACAGTATTCACCCTAAGGTCACCTCTCTTGGGGTTTCTCACCACTAAATTAATCTTTAAACGTTTAGCTTGTTTAATTTTAACCAGTCATGTGAAAATAAAAATGATATAAATATTTAGTCAGTTACTTTACCTTGATGAGCAAGTTCAAAAACTTGAATAACAGGTTTGTCACTATCAAGATATCTGCAAATGTGAGGAATATAGAAACCATGAGGCATGTTAGGACACTCATAGGCCCCTTGGTGACTGGAAGTGGCAAAAGCTTGTACTTTACTAAATTTGGAATTCGGAATGTATCGATAATCTGGAAAATCTTCATAAGCAGCAGAAACTTCCCTAAAATAAAATTTAAAAGATAAAATATTGATTTGCTTGCAAAAGTCTGAAACCTTGCAAGTTAAATACATTTTGATTTAAGATTATGCTATAATTTTATTGTTTTGTAAAGACTATATACCACAATAGATTCTTAATTTTTCCCATTCCATATAACATCACTAGCAAGTACATACAGTAATATATATATATATATATATATATATATATATATATATATAGTTAAATGTTTTAATCAGATCTAACACTTTTTAAAAAGCAAAAACTTTATTATGAATGATACAAATACATGAAATATAAACTGTACAAGTGACGACTACGGACTAAATCTAAGGACCAAAAAGAGCGAGGGTGACTACGTAAGTAAGTGTGGAGCATCTCCTCCAGGCTTAAATAAGATTTGATATCCCTGATTCTAATTCCTGGGATTGTTTACTTGCTGGCCACCTGACACCTGCATCTGACTAATAATTCTAAGAATTGTTTACTACTGGACACTTGTGTGCCACCTGTAACTCCACCCTGCCTTAAGTTTTGAACTCCGATCAAAACAAATAATATTGGCATACTAGTAAAAATAAACATGATTACATAAAATTTGTACAATAAACAAGATTACATAAAATTTGTAAAAGAAACATGATTACATAATATATTCAAATATTAGTCAAAACTAGTTTTATATAATCTACTTAATATCATTCTATGATTATCTACAGGAATAGGTGGTGTTGGGATATTAACAATTGCTGTAGGTATATTTAAATTGTTTTTTTTAGTACATTTTCTTTTATAAATAAAGATAATAATGGTTATAAATATTACAAAAATACATACACTATAAAAATAAATGTTATTATCGTTTACAAACGTAAGCGTTGCTAATGGTGGTATTGTATAATTGTGAGAGGTTACAAGAGTAGTGTTTACTATTAAAGATTTATAAAATGGTAGCATAACTGAATTAAAATTATGAATATAAATTTTATTAAATTGTGGAAAACAGTCCTTGTTACTAATACTAATTAAACTTATTGTAGGTAAAAACACAGTATTATTCTTACAATCTATGATTTTATTGATATTTACAGTAATATATTGTTTTATAAATTCTACATATTTAATGTTAGTTTGGTTACTGGGTATTAATTTACAATCTTCTAAAATTCCATTTTGGATAATTGAGTGAACACATTTGGAATTTGTTTGTTTGAGATTTAAACAATAATAATTGTCAATAAATATACATTGCCCAGTATACAATTTTTGTCCTTGTTGTAAATAAAGATCACGTTTTAAATCAATTTCAAATATAGTCTGGTTTATTAATTTTGGTACCGGTAAAATAAAATATCCCTTATACGAGTCATCGTGGACTGGTAATTTTATGAAAGTATGAATTATATTATTTCTTGTTGAGCAAAAGATTTTACTATTTGTCCATAGGACTTCTGAATTATTGGATATTAACTTTATTGTTGCTGGTAAATTTCGTATAACATCTGTCATTAAATTAGTATGGACTATCCCTAGTTTGCAGAATTCCAGAGATAATGTTAAACTTTGTATTTTATTTAATAGAAAAATAATATGTATATAAAAGTCATAAGCTTTGTCATTTTGTTCTAAGCTATTAAAGTTTTGTCTGTTGGTCATAAAATTTTTATTAATAGTTTGTATATCCTTCCTATAGTCTTCAATGAGTTGTTTATTAATATTGATGGAAGTTTCGATATTATGTTCTATTTTAAAATTGTTTTGTTCGACATTAGAAATGATTTTATCATAATATGCCTTATCATCAGCATCCATATTTCCTGTAATCCAACTAATAATATTTCCTAATCCATTTATTAGACCCCTTTTACGGCGGTTGTTAAATTCTTTATAATACATTAAGTTAAGTTGTTCTGTCGCATCATTTGTTAAATCGCAGAGAATGTGATACATTTTGTGATTCTTAAAATTGGTTAAATGAATTTTTATGTTCCTAATTTCTATTGCTAATAAACTTAAATTATAAAAATGATATGTTTCATAAAATTTATCAATAACTTTAATGTTGTCAAGTGAATAGTGTAGTAGTCCTGGGGAGTCAGTCAGATCTACTATGTTGATTGTCCGAATCTTCGGAAGAAGTGTCAGTAACATTAACGCGTAAAGAATCTTCATCTGAAACAAAATGTTTCGTTCGTTTACGTTTGATTGGTCTCCTAATATTGTCAACATGTGTTTTTAGTTGTCTAGCTCCTTGAACTAAAACATTTACCTTTCTGAATTTGTCTCTACTTTTGATTTTCGATTGAGTATTTTTAAGGAATTCTTGGTTAGTTAGTTCTGGTGGATCTTCGCGATTTTGATTTAATTTCTCTGTACGTTTTTCTTTTTCTTTAGTTATTTTTGTATGCGTTAACTCATGTAAGAGTTGTAAATCGTCATGATATTTTTGTACATATAATTCCGTAATATTAAGATCTGTCTTTTTATTATTTTCTGATGTGAATCCAAACGTTATTTCATTGGGAGTTAATTTTAAATTATGATTTAATGTATTGTTGTAAGCAGAGGTTGCTAGTTTTACTTTCTGTAAGGGTGAATATGTTTTTTGTTTATGTGAAATAATTCTAAGTAATTCTGTTAAGGTTGAATGTACTCTATTTAATAATCCTAAGGAATTTGAGTGATTAGTAGATATGTAATGTAAATTTATATCATTGTACTTACAAAACTGTTGAACAAGATTATTCTTCATTTCTGTACCTTGGTCTAGCCTGATTTGTGTAGGTGTTGGATAATATTTTAAATAAGTTTGTAAACTGTCGCAAATATTAATTGCATTATGTGTCGGTATAATGTGTGTAAATAATCTTTTGGAAAACGTGTCCACGGCTGTAAAGATATGTTTGTTATCATATTTTAATATGTCTATCATTAATTCTTGAAATGGTTTGTTTGGAGTAGGAGTCAGTTGGTATTTTGTTTTAAGTGGTTTCCTGTCATACTTGGCCTTTTTGCAAATTTCACATTTATTGATGTATTCTGTGATTTTGTCCTTCATGTTTGGAAAGTAAATTTGTCTTTTTAGTTTTTCAAATGTTTCTAATATTCCGCGATGTTGTGTTTTGCCTAAATGATAGTTTTCAATTGCTTCAATTTGTTCATTTGCTGTTTCGATGTCTGGAAGTAACTTAAAATATCGTTTAATTTTTACTGTCGGAAATTCGTCTTCAATTATTTGTCGTATATCATTAAAGTATTCGTCATATATTCTATCTAATGTTTGCATATTGCTAGAACAGTAAATCCCATATGTTTTATTAGGTTCAAGTATTTGATACAGTATTGTTTGTAAGTCATCTTT
Source organism: Arma custos (assembly GCA_037127475.1). Classification (NCBI taxonomy): domain Eukaryota; kingdom Metazoa; phylum Arthropoda; class Insecta; order Hemiptera; family Pentatomidae; genus Arma; species Arma custos. Next base: position 52,970,231 of record CM073761.1, read on the forward strand.
TTGAGTAAAAATTAATTCATGTCGTTTTTTATTCCCAAATGGTTTTGTAAAATTAAGTTCGTCTTTATTTCCTCTTTTAATAATAATTTGGTGTTTTTCAATGTTAATACATTTGTTAGGGTCACAGATTCCAAATTGTTCCCTACTTGATTCTTGTGAATGAATGGTTTCTAAGTCAGTTTGTTCTTCTTGGTTTCCTTCGTCAGAAATTGTTTCTAATGGTGTTGGCACGTGTAATTCTTCCATAATGGCGTCATATTGTGAATCTTCATTAGCCGGATTGTCTAATAAACTGTCTATTAATTCCGATTCATTATGATTAAGGTCTTTTGTATTTCTTGAAAGTGCGTCTGCTACATAATTTGTTTTCCCAGTTACATGTTTGATGTCAAAGTCGAATTCTTGTAATTTCCATATCCATTTCATAATTCTTGTGTTACCATTTCTCATCGTAAAAATCCAAGTCAAAGGTTTGTGGTCTGTTTGTAAAATGAATTTGTTTCCGTATAAGTATGGTTTGAAATGTTAAGTTGCCCAAACAACGGCTAGTAATTCTTTTTCAATCGTGCTATAATTATGTTCCGCGTTTTGAATTACTCTTGAAGCAAATGCTACGGGGTGTTCAATTCCGTTTTCGTCTTTTTGTGAAAGTACGGCTCCAAGTGCTTGGTTACTTGCGTCAGTCGTCAAAATAAATTGTTGTTCCCAATTAGGGTAATTTAGAATGGGCGCGTTTGTCATTAGTTCTTTTAGTGTTTTACATGCATCAAGTATTTTATTTGTTTTATAAATTTTTGTTTTTATTGAATCTGAAATAGGTTTTGTTATTTTAGCATACCCTTTAATGAATTTCCTATAATATCCGGACATTCCCAAAAATTGTCTTGTCGACTTTTCGTCATGGGGTATCGGGAAGTTAATTATAGATTCTATTTTGTTTGGGTCGGTTTTTAAACCTTCTGCTGTAACAATATACCCTAAAAATTTCAGTTCGGTTTTAAAAAATTCTGTCTTGTCTAATTGAATAGACAGTCCGTGTTTCTTAAGTACTTCGAAGACTCGTTCTAAATCTTTTAGATGTTCGTCTTCATTTTTCGAATAAACAATTATATCGTCGATGTATACTAAACAGTTTGGTAAATTTGAAAGTAATATGGTCATAGCTCTTTGAAAAGTGGGTGGCGCGCAACTTAAACCGAATGGCATTCTGACAAATTCATAGTGTCCGTTTTCCGTTGAAAACGCAGTTTTTGGAATGGACTTTTCGTCCATTTCTATTTGATGAAATCCCGAAGTTAAATCTATTGTTGAGAAGATTCTTGCTCCTCTTAATCGATTCAGCAAGTCTTCTATATTAGGTAAGGGGAATTTGTCTTTTATTGTATTTTGATTTAGTTTGCGGTAATCTATGACCAGTCGTATCTTTTTTTGACCGCTAGCATCCATCTTTTTCGGCACTATCCATAGTGGCGAGTTGTAAGGTGAATTGCTAGGTCTTATTATCCCGTTTTTTAATAATTTTGAAACTTCTTCGTTGATTTGTTTTTTAAATTGTTCAGGATACCGATAGTTCCTGGTATAAACGGGGTTATCGTTTATTGTATTTATTTTATGTTTCAGTAAATTTGTTGGCATTAATTTTTCATTTTCTTTTTTTATTATTTCGCCATTTTTACTGATAATTTTCACGAGTTCGTCGGTATAATATTTATTTATATGAGAATGACGGATCACGTTTTTTATTTCCTTAGTGTCGGTCATTAAATGAACTTCGTGATTTTTGTTAGTTTTATATATTTTTTTATTTATAATTATATTTTGATTATTGCAATCAATTTTAACTTTTAGTTTATGCATAGATTCGTAACCCAATAAGATGTCGAATTTAGTTGAGAATGGAAAAATTAAAAAGGTTGCCTCGGAATTGATTCCTATCAACGGTGACAGGTTTAGGTTTACACTTTGTGTTCCTTCTGCTCTCCCGGTAGGGGTTTTTATTGCGAAACATTCCTCTTTAATGATTGCATCCTTGGGTACGATATTCGGATTAATATAATTTTTGGTGGATCCGGTATCGATCAACCATTTGTTATTTTTTTTATCGATGATTCGCGGCAATTTAATATTATCCGATTCCTGATTTAATTCATATTCATTAGCTACTTTGGTCCGGTCCGTTTTAATTTGTTTTACCTCGCTATTATGATTTTTTATTATTTCCGCGTTTGATTCGTTTAAATCCGATCCGTTTGATTCGTTTAAGTCCGATCCGTTTGATTCGTTTAAATCCGATCCGTTTGATTCATTTAAACCCGATCCGGCGGGTCGTTTGTGTGCTCGCCTGGCTCTAAAAAATGTTCGAACTTGTCTTCGAGGATACTTAGTTTGTCTGTCAGTTTTTGTATTATGGCGTCTTTGTCCTCGTCGACTAGATGAACGCGATTCGATACTGTTCGCATCGAAACAGTTTGCGATTCTCCTAATTTTTCTAATGGAGGTTGAATTTGTTTTTGTTTCAATTGTGCCGAAGATGGTTTATTAAAGTATCTATATTGGTATTGGGGGTCCCATTGTTGATTATGAATGGGTTGATTATAATTGTTATTACTTGGATTACTTGGATTATTATACTGTTGATAATTAAAATTTCGATATTTATAATTTGGATGTTGATAATGTTCCTTCTTATAATGGTGCTGATTTTGATAATAATGATTATGATTAGGTTCGTATTGTCTATGTTTATTAATCTTATAATTTGGGTCAAAATGTTTTCCTTTATAATTAGAATTCGATGGTGGGTTTTTTCTTTTTTATGTTGTCCGTATAACCGATGGACAATATGAGAAGCGGAATTGCGTAAAATTTCGTCTATGTCTTCTAGTGTATTAAATGTTATGTGATAAATAAAGTCCGTGAGTTGTGGATTTAAATTATGTACGGCGTGATGTGATATTTGTCTGTCGTACCTAGCCATTTCATCAAGTTTGTTTTCTATATCCGGGTCTGCGTAAATTCTAGCATATAAATCACAGCGTTTTTTACTAAGTCTGTCAAGAAAATCATGGGGATTTTCGTGCGCGTATGAATTGGTATTTAATATTTCGGCTATTAATTGTTCGCGAGTTCTAGTGTCCTGATATTTACGTTTTAAGAATTTTAATATGTCCTGTACACTGTCAAATTCTTTATCGTATGTGGCTATTTTTGCTTTACCCTTTAATTTTGTTAATAAAGTTAATATTAATTTGGAATGATTAATTTCTCTAAATGAATTGTTTTCTTTACAATATAATTCATAGATATAATTTGTATTTCTAATAAAATCTACTAATAGCAACGGGTCACCATTATATTCCGGTATTAATTTAAAATCATGATCTTTAATTTCCATGTTGGTCATATTGTTATCCTCTAATAAAAAGTTATCTAAATTTTCAATAGTAAGTGGAGTAGAATTATTAATTTGTCGAATTTGGTTCAGTCTTTCTTTTAAATTTGGCATGAAATTTGAATACAAATAAAATAAACTTAAAGATAAATTATAAATTAAACATAAAAATAATAATAAAATTTAAATTTGACATACAATTTAATTGAATTTTGAATAAAATAAACTTAAATTTAATTTCAGTATCTGTGAAATAAAATAAACTTAAATTTAATTTCAGTATCTGTGATCTTCAGTGAATGAAAGTTTTTTTAAGATCCAATGAATTTAACAAAATATGTTCGACTTGGGTTAAATATTGAAGAATATACAGAAAATGCTGGATACCTCGTAGTCGTGGAGAACGCTTGCTGTACCTGTACACGCAGTGGCAATTCTTCCTCAAGACGTAGAGTAGTGGTCTTGCTGCTTCTGGTGTGGTCTTCGTCGACTCTACCCAAAGCTCCCGCAAAGTTACTAATTATATCCGCGAATTCTGCCCAAGTCCCTGTGTTCGGGCGCCAGTTAAATGTTTTAATCAGATCTAACACTTTTTAAAAAGCAAAAACTTTATTATGAATGATACAAATACATGAAATATAAACTGTACAAGTGACGACTACGGACTAAATCTAAGGACCAAAAAGAGCGAGGGTGACTACGTAAGTAAGTGTGGAGCATCTCCTCCAGGCTTAAATAAGATTTGATATCCCTGATTCTAATTCCTGGGATTGTTTACTTGCTGGCCACCTGACACCTGCATCTGACTAATAATTCTAAGAATTGTTTACTACTGGACACTTGTGTGCCACCTGTAACTATATATATATATATATATATATATACAAAGGTTTAATTTTTAAGATGATTTTAGTCTCTCTTGACAAAGGACAAAAAAAAAGTAGAATACATAGTTTGTATCCACTTCCTCAAGTATTCCACAACTCATTTCTTCAAAAATTTCTCCAGTTCCATCATTTGCCTCTGATAATTTTTATTTTTCTTGTATTCTTAATGTATATCATATTGTAATAAAATTGTATCAACGATGTCTTTTGACTAGATATGGCTTTTTCTAATGTGAAAATTCCTATTTCTAATGGGCCTGGTCCCATAAAGGGAGCGGAGTGAATCAGAGGTAGTCAGAGTGCTGTGCCGTAGGTCCTGTGTTAACACGTTCCGTGCGTTGCGGGGTCAATTGACCCCGTGTGGAACTTTCCACTAGTGCTGAGCCTGTAAGAGGTAAACTTTCAAAAATGCTCGAACCTGTTTAAGCTTTTAATTTTTTCAAAGGGTTGAAACTAATATGGCTATATGTTATAAACTTCAATAATCTCTCAAAATTCGATAAAAAATAGAACGGGGTTAAATGACCCCGGGCCGCACTGAGGTTTAAAATTAGACCTCTAGTGCGGCACGGGGCCAAAAGACCCCGTGCTACTTTTTTCGAAAAATGACGAGTCTCTCAATTCCCTCTAATTTTGAGACGGCCCTTTTTTGTGCTTTCCCCCCGTGCTACTTTTCTCGGAAATGACGAGTCATTCGCTCCCTTCCCCTTTTTGTTGCGACGGCCCTTTGTTTGTTTGCTTATCCACCCTCCTTTTTTCTCTTCAGTCTTCAGTATAGTTTCTCATTCACATGATTTTTCACGATGACCTTACGTAGTCGGAATTTGGTTGACTTGGCTTTATCGCTCAAAAATCCATCCTCCAGTGAAAGTGAATCAAGCCTTGATAACAGTAGTGAAGATGAATTTGAATTCCAGTCTGATGAGTCGTCAAGTTCAGACGACGAAACGAAGATGATTTAGCTTATGTTCATCAGAAGATTTCCAGCCATTCTTCGAAAGGCCAAACTGGCAACATTGATGATTGTCAAATAAATATTGACGATCCCAATGCTACATCGCTTCAATTATTGTATTTTTTTTTATTCAATTTGTATTTTTTTGCTTTCCTCAACTACAAATTTTTTTTAAAGCAATGTTATAGGTATATTAAATGTAAACATATCAAAATAAAAATAAAAGTTATTGTAAGTTTTATTAAAAGTTGTTGTGAGTTTTATTTTCCTATAATATGTAAAAGGATATGTTTTTTTTGGGGGGGGGAGGGGTGGTACCGAACCTCACAAAAAAATTAAATTCATTTCCTGTGTATAAAATCTCATAAAATTTAATTTCAAGAAGGGAAAAGGTGTCTTTATTTGAAAACAAAAATAATTTATTTACGAGTACAATTTCAATTAGGTTAATGAACTTTTGAATAAATCAATTAATAGTCCCATTCGTTATTTTTAACTAACTCCCAAATATAATCGGTTTTCAAAACCAATCTAAATAAAAAACACAATATAACCGTAAGTTATAAATAAAGAATGGGGCTAATGTCCTGCTGCTGTGGTATACTGACCTAAACCTATGAAGTGGGAAAACAATTGATTTTTCCTAAATTAATCAATTTTCAGCAAGCTGAATACGTTTAAACTAAGGAAAGGACACGGGGCAGATTAACCCCGCGACGCACTTGTGGATAGTTACTGTACGGGGTTAATTGACCCCGTGTCGCACTTGTGGATAGTTACGGATTTTTCTATTAGCACTGAACGTGTTAAATCCGGCTCCTGGAAGATTTTATTTAATCTTTCAGCAGTCGAGGATGGATCCTTTGGAATCTAGGAACCACCTGGGGCTCACCCAGCCTCTATACAGTGGGGGTACCCAAAATAAGGGAAAAATCTGGCACTTGAGCGTGATCTAGGACAAATCATCTCCCTACTTTCCAAGTAACAGTACAGTCTCCATCAGGTACTGAGCCTAAGAACCTCCACGGCCTGTTGTGGTACAGGTTTTTTTTTTTCTGGTCCCATAATATTTTTTTTTAATCAATCAAATTTATTAATTTCACCATTCTAAATTCTAATGGGATATGCGAATGAAGGATGTTGACTATTACATAAATAAATTTAATAAGAAAGCACTAAATATTAACTAAACAAATATATCACTCCTAATTTATTATTCCATAAAATCATGAGTATATATTTTATTAAAAAAAAAAAAGAGAAAAAAAGCAGCACATGTAGAAACTATAGAAAAATAATTTATTAAGAAAAGGAGAATTTATAAGAATTTGATTTACCAACCTGTTAGGTTCTTCTAGGCACATGTCTAAAACAAAAACTAACAATTTTAGATTACTTTCTGCTGCCTTTTTAACAAGAAGTTCATCCAATATACAATCAAATATACGATACTCATTCTCTTTTGGGCAATCAACAGGCATCATAAATTTATTGTTTGCAATTGAAAATCCATGTCCAACATAACAGACAAAAGCTAAAAATAAAAAGCTAAATAACAAATCAAAAAACTCATAACATAAAGCACAAGAAACAAAATAGGAAAGTAATTATATAATTATTGGTCAGCTGTTTTGATTTTTAAATATTTTTATTTTAAAGAGAAAAGGTATGCCCCTGGCCGGGATTCGAAACCGGAACCTCTGTCTCTCCATGACAGCGCTCCAACCATTTGAGCCACCAGGGTCGCCTGCCGGCAAGGGACAAATCTTTTCTCTTACCCGATCCCATGTCCCCGTGTTCTCGCAATTTATTTGCGATGTATATACGAGAACGAATGTTCTTTGAACATTACTTTTAATTTTTTGATCTTTTTGACTAACCTCATATTACTATTTATAATTTTTTATAATTATTGGTCAGCTGTTTTGATTTTTAAATATTTTTATTTTAAAGAGAAAAGATATGCCCCCAGCCGGGATTCGAACCCGGAACCTCTGTCTCTGCATGACAGCGCTCCAACCATTTGAGCCACCAGCGTCGCCTGCCAGCAAGGGACAAATCTTTTTTCTAATCCGATCCCATGTTCTCACAATTTATTTGCGATATATACACAAGAACGAATGTTCTTTGAACATTACTTTTAATTTTTGGATCTTGTTGACTAATGTCATATTACTATTTATAATTTTTTATAATTATTGGTCAGCTGTTTTGATTTTTAAATATTTTTATTTTAAAGAGAAAAGATATGCCCCCAGCCGGGATTCGAACCCGGAACCTCTGTCTCTGCGTGACAGCGCTCCAACCATTTGAGCCACCAGCGTCGCCTGCCAGCAAGGGACAAATCTTTTTTCTAATCCGATCCCATGTTCTCACAATTTATTTGCGATATATACACAAGAACGAATGTTCTTTGAACATTACTTTTAATTTTTGGATCTTGTTGACTAATGTCATATTACTATTTATAATTTTTTATAATTATTGGTCAGCTGTTTTGATTTTTAAATATTTTTATTTTAAAGAGAAAAGATATTAAAAATAGTAACAGTAGTAATACTTTAAATTTAAAATAAAATGGTAATAATTCTTATTAGATTTAAAAATGACTAAAATATATTAGATTTGCTACAATATCTTTTTAAATCTCATATTTTTATAAAAATAAGTATTTTCCCAACTAAAAACATTTTGATAATTATTATTAAAAATATTATCAGGTTCTTGGATGAAAAAAAGATAATGATGATGGATTTTCAGTAAATAAAATTGACTCAATTTTTATTTTAAAAAAACGTTTCATAAAGAAACCTTTATCAAAAATAATCCCTAGAGGAAATTAATTCTTGTTTTAAAAAATGAAATAGGAAACCTTGTAGAAAGAAGTAAACAAAATATATGGGACTCTACTATAAGTAATAAACTATTATGATAAATTCTGAAACTGAAATCTCATGTGATCCAATCTGAGCATTTATCTAACCACAAAAGATCTGTTTTTTTATAATATTGTTTTTAATAGTTGAGCATTTCTAAATCAACAATTGAGATCAAGAGATGCAGGAGTAATTTGAAGATTCATTCTTCATAAATTGTGAATAAACAATAGTTGTATAAAAAAGCAAGCTACGGATCAGTCACGACTGTAAACCAGAATTTTTCTTCGTTCTTTGTTTCTTAATTCTCTTTTTATCTTTAACAAAACTCTGTAAAATTTGTTCTGTCGAATTTGCATTTGTGCTTGTTTCTACATTGACAATTATCATTGGGTTATCAATTTTTAAACATTTTGTTTACATCCATCTGTTGCCTTCATGGAATTCCTTCAACTTAATCTTTCTATCTTTAAATACATCACAAAGATAATATTTCTTTTTTGAATATTAATTAAATAATAAGAATAAATCCACTTAAAAGTGAGTGTTGGTGATAAAAATTATTTAATTGAAACATATTTTTTTTTAATTTTATTTAATTGTTATATGATATAATTTTTAAAAATATTTTATTTGAAAAGAAAAGATTAAGAAGTCGAGGACCGGGACTCGAACCCGGGTATTTATATATAGGATCAGTGAAAATAATTGATAAGGCTGGCCGAGATGGTTGAGGCGTCACCACGGAGAGGTAAAATACCCGCGTTCGAGTCCCGGTCCTCGCCATATCTTTTCTTTTCAAATAAAATGTTTTGTTTTTTAATTTGTCTTTGTTATTTCCCTACTGGAATTAACAAACACAATTAAGATAGGGAGGTGATTTGATCTGTAAGAATAGAAGGGTTAGTAAACGTACAATTAACTAATACAATATCAAGCAATAAATTAACAGAAAATAAATTTAAATGTACATATACCATATGCTTCAGGAGGTAAATTTTCAAAAAACCAGTTGATATAATAATGCATTTCCCGAAGTGTTAGGTCTATTAATGTAACCACATGGAAATTGAGTTTTTCTAATTTTTCAGCAAGGAGAAGACAATCCTCAATAGGGGTCTGCAGATTAAAAAAATTATCGTAGTTGCTATTTGCAATAAGTAATGCTACTTTAGCAGATGCTGAAACAAAGATATTCTATTTAACCAGTCACCAGAATACAAAATATTAAAAATAAGAAGTAAATGAGCTTCTATATAATATAAAAATATGTTTCATATACAGAAATATAAATATGAGGTGATTCATTAATACCACTCATACTTATAATAACAAGGCAGATTAAAATAACCATTTCTCTGAGAACATAAGAGAATTTATTATAGTTGCAAAATATCCATGAGACTTTTGCTTTTACAATATGATGTGCATTTGCCTACCTACCTACCTATAATCAGCCTCCATCAGCTTCAAAATTGGTGGAACTCATGGAGTTCTATTTTGTCCTATACTTGGGAAGCAGATTCTTACAAGGGTCCCTAGGCTATGTATAATATGATTATGAACGAAATCTCATATTTTTTAAGTTATTATATTATTTTAATTTTAATTCAACTGTCAGTTTTTATTGTAATTCTATTTATTTAAATAGATGAAAGGGATGTAACATAGTTAGGACTTCTATTTATTGTTCATAAGTATTATTTTGTAATAATTTCAACAATAGGCTGATATATATATATATATATATATATATATATATATATATATATATATATATATATATATATATCAATTGGACTACTATTCCTTAATTTAAAACAAAAGTAAAATTTCAAGATGTTTGGAGAAGTGTTTTAATTAAAGGCCGGATTTCGTGCAGTAAAAATTTTAAAAACGTTCAATAAAAATTAGCCAAGCGTGCAAACAAAATAAAATACACTGACACACGTGTAATTCAAACTTCTAGTGTGTGAAGAGGTGATGTGTAATTAAAAATATCAAATATTAAGTTAACATATTTATATAATTACTATAATATACATATGTCCTTACAAAAACTACAAAAAATTTGTTTGCTAAGTTTGATAATTAAACAAAATTAATAAAAAATATACATATAGCAAAACATAAATTTTCTACCAACTATATTAATTTAGCAAATAGAAATTTCTAAAATTTTATTAAAATTTACAATCATGTACATTTCCAGATTATGTTCCGTAAAGTTATATCGTTGTCATCTAATAATCTAATATCAACTGTGAAAACATGCGCTCTACATTAACACTTGTGATGGGACATCTTTTGTAGTTACTCAATATTACTGGATCCAGCTCCACATATGTGTCTTCTCCGTTAGGAGCTTTGTTGTAAATCTGTAAAATTTTGTAACCTGGATTTTTTTTTCTATAATTTAATTTTATCAAAAATTATTTTTCCCTTTTCGTTTTCGATATTTTCAAATTCATCTCCAACTTTCCCTACAATATTAATCTGTGATGTCAACATTAAGTTTTGCTCTTTAAGCTTTTTTTATTTGCGAAGGTAGAACCGATAAATGGGATCTTACAAATTCTAGATCTGATGCTGCGTCATCTTCAAGAGTAAAAACATACTATTTAAAATGATCTGAATAAAATAGGGCTGCTTCAATCCATGTTCCCCATTTAGCTATCACAGGTGCTGGGGGAAGGAGGCAGTCCATCAAGCTGTCACGCGGTGAGGAGCTTTTAAAAATATTTTTTTCCCATTATTAACAAGTTTGTTGACATTCGGGAAAATTTTCCTCACTTTTTCAGCTATGCGGTTTAAACCATGCGCTACACAAGTTACATGCACCATGTTAGAATAAAAAACTTTTAATGCTTCTCCAGCTTTTGCCATACGGAGCGGCATTGCTAACAAATAAAAGAATTTTATCTTGGTAGGATGTTTGTCAGAAAAACTTAGCTAAACTGTCATTCGCGAATCGAGAGACAGTCTCGTAGTTCGTTTTTGGGAGTTGCTTGTATGAAATGAGTTATGGCTTGGGTTCAATTTCCGGGTGTAGGATTCCAACAATTAAACTGCAAATGTTAAGTCCCCGTGGGTCTGTTGTTTCATCTACCACGATATAATATAATTGTTTTCAATTAGTTTTCGTATTTCTTAAATAGAATGTTCACATCAGTTTTTGAGATAATTTTTTCTTACACTATCGTCAGGAGTGTTTTGTTTTGTGTATTTTTGCAAAAAATACTTAAAGGGCTTGAACTGCAGTTTATTTAATGGAATATTGGAAGCGACCACGGCGTAACATAAATGGGTAAACATTTTTCGTTTGTTGTCTAATGACGAGCAGCTTTGTGTGAGTAACTATTGAATTGGAGCTCGCTTGGATTTTTGTGCTGCAGTTAACTGTGTTTGCCCACCTATAAAAATAAAAGGATATTGGGAATAGTCAAATGCTAAACTGTGCTACTTATGAAAAGATAGAATGTACTTACTTGAGTTGCAATGAGCATCCAAGGAAGGTTGAGTCAAATCAAATTAGAACTTCTAAGAAAGTTAATACAAAGGAAACGTTGTTCGACATTATACCATTTCCTTAACAAGTTCGAAGAAATATTTGGAACTCATGAGTCATTTTTTTCTTTCTTGGAAAATTAAGTAAGTAAATATTATTGTTGATGATTTCAAAATAAATCACAACTATTCTCTATAATAAAAATTAAAAAAAAAAATTCAATATTTTTAATGAAATATCAAAAAGTGCGCTTTAGTGCACTGAAAACCTAAAATGTGAAAATTTGTGCAGTGACCCCCAAAATGTGCAATTCCGTGCAATATAAAATTTATATTATTTTAATCCCTTTCCTTGATTCGGATAAGAATCAAATTTTCATTGAATTCTCAGAAAGCAATAAAAAGTTGCAATTCCACAGGAATCCGGTCTTAAGTTATAATTTTATCATTTTAACAAAATAAACTAGCCATAAATTAATTTTGCATCTTTTAGGTAAATTAATTTATTATCTGAAATTCTGACTTATCGGAAGCAAAAGAAGCAAACGGACAATGCTTTATTGCCAATATATCATCATTATTGCATATCATATAAAAGATATTTCATTCTATTACCAATTATCATAATAAATGTCTGTGTGTGCCTGAGTCCACACGCACGCACCCATCCACGCACACACAGTTATTATATTAGGTTTTTATAATAGGTGGATCTGTCTGAGCAAATAATGCAGGAATTGATTTATTTTGATTTTTCTTATTCTTTTGAGCTAATTTATAATGTGAAAGATACCATTTTGAGATAAAACACTTTTAATATAACATTGTAGTAACCAATCAATTTTAATATTAAGGCATAGTAAAAGAAAAAGATTAATTCCAAAACTGAGAAGATCCAATGGTATGCATATACTATGGTTTCCCTCTGTTCTACTGGTTCACACTTTTTGATTTCTGTTTTGTCAAGAATGACAAAGTAATAGAATTCATCTTCAAGAGTGAGTAAGAAACTGAAAAAAAATCTAATGATGTTCAGAATCTAGATACCTTTTTGCCTTCTTTTTTCAAGCATCACCTAAAACATAAGAAGTAACTTATGTAATATTTGTTGGCATTAGGTAGGAATATACAGATACATCATTAACATATTTCTTTTTCATTCAAGAGAATTGCAGTAAATTTTTATAAAAAAATAAGTATCATAAATCAATACCTACTAATATAGATAATTACATAAATAAATATTTCTATGTAAATATTACTAAATTTATATTGATGATAATTGTTGACCTATGATAATTTATGTTGAAGAAATTGGTCCGGGTAGAGGTCACTGAATGAAATTCTCAAGTAATTTCAGAAGATATTTATTGTTAGCCAACGTTTCGACCTACGTTGTAGGTCTTCTTCAGGGCTATATGCAAAATACAGACAATTTAAGAAAGCGGTATGAATATATTAAAACATTTTAAATATAGATAAACTAAAAGAAGGTGAATACAGGCAAAAAATTGATAATTATGTGTAATAATGATGATAAAAATTGATAAAGGTGTACAGTAAAGTAATTATGAAGGTTAAAATGTAGAAAATAATAATAAAACATGAAGAAAATAATAATAAAACAGAAAGTGTTGACAGTTAAAAAATTAAGGTATTACAGATAAATAAAAACTGAATATACAATAGGAATGTGAAATGATATGGGTAAATTAGAAAGTGATAAGAATTACGCACTAAAATTATAGGTAATAAAAAAGAAGAAATAAAAATTGTAAAATTATAAAAATCTAGAAACGAATTATATAAAATAGAATAGAATTGAAAATAAAAATTATTTTAGAAAATACAGTATTAATATTAATAGGTAGAAAATACTTTATACTAGTGTAAAGAATATTAATTGCATAAGAGAATGTAAGAAGACAGTTTATAAAAGTGTAAAATATCAATTGTATAAAAGTAGGTATGTTTTAAGTAAAGTACGTGATAATACAATCAGGCTATATTGGACTAATTAACAGGCTAATAACAGGCTATATTGGAATTATGATATATATTGATGAATATTTAGGGTGGTATATAGATAACTAAAACAAATAAACACCTTACAGTAATAGTGAGCTTGGAAGTAGATAATAACGGTAAATTGAGTATAGTACTGTTTTAGGTTATGAGGGAAAGAAATTAAAATGAAATGGAGGAGGGAGGGTGAGTAAATAGTGCAAAACATAAGTTACCTGTGGGGTGTATATATATATACACACACACACACACACACACACACACACATACACACACACACACACACAGACATATACGCACAAAAGACAACAGATGTAGATACACGCACAAAACATACATACTTATACACATACATATAATATTGGCACGCTGAGAGGGGGGGGGGGAGGAGAAAGTCATTAGGAAGCGGGGGTGGTTAGTTATTTTGTATTAGGTCTAGTATGTGTCTGTAAACTATTGATAGGTTATTTTTGTCAGTCTTTATGTTTAACGGATTTTTTTCTAGGTTAATGTATAATGATTCTGTAATTAGTCTTTTGGTATAATTAGGAACCGTGGCGAGAACAGAGGATTGGTCAAAGTTAAAGGTGTGGTTAAGGGTTAAGGCATGTTCTGATAATTTGGAAGCAGATATGTTCCGGGTAGATATAGAAGTCTTATGTTGTGATAGTCGTCTGTAAAAGTGGTTTTTTGTTTCCCCAATGTAGGAGGAGGTACAGTTTGGGGCAGAGCAGGGGATGCGGTACACAATGTTGGAGAGATTTTTAATGGGGTTCGGGTCTTTTAAATATGTGAATAGTTGGGATAATTTGTGATATGGCTTAAAACCAAGGCGAAGGTTGGGAAAGGTAAGATTTAAGATTTTTTGGATATTGTCAGACAGACCAGGAATATAAGGAAAAGATCGGTATATGAAGGAACTGGGGTTCGGTACTGTTGGGTACGGGGAGGGGTAAATTACATTACTAGGGTGTTTAAGGGGGTCTAGTAGTTTATTGGTAATGTGGGCTGGGAAGTTATTAGAGAGTAGTATGTTTTGGATTCGTAGGATGTTGGTTGGTCGAAATTGGGTGTCTGATAGGGATAAACACCGGTGAATAAGGTTTTTTGCTGTATTGATCTTCTGGTGGTAAGGGTGCTGTGAGAAAAAATTGAGGAGTCTGCCGGAATATGTGGGTTTGGTGTACCAATCAAAGGACAAGGAGCTATCATTATTTCTTATAATGAGGAGGTCAAGAAAGGGGAGGGTGTGATTGGTTTCAGTTTCTATGGTAAATTTGAGACGGGGATGGTAGGAGTTAAAGGCTACTAGTATTTCAGGGATTTTTTCAGGATTGAGAACTAAAAGGAGGTCATTGACATATTTCTTGATGAGGAAGATGTCATGGGGGAATAGAGGGATGATGGAGTCAAGAAGTTCATTAAGAACGTTGTTAGAAATGTCTGGAGCAAGGCAATTACCCATGGCCAGACCTGAGATTTGATTGTAAAATTTACCATGGAAACTAAGATATCCGGATTTACCACACAGTGTAAGGGATTCAAGGTAGGAAGTGAGGCAAAGAGTGGTGTGGGGTTGGATGATATTCCAGTTTTTTTCTATAATGCTGAGGGCTTTGTCAATGGGGATATTGGTGAATAGACTAGTGGCATCAAGGGAAGCTAAAATGAATTGGTCAGGAATGTGAACGTGAACGAATGTGGAATGTGAAATTGGAGTAGCGCTCCGACTGTTGAATAGGAAGGACCTACGGTAGACGAGCTCCTGGGGATTAGCCCCACTCTTCTTCAGGAAATCTGAGAGCAGTCATCGCCCAACAGCCGCCGAGGTAAGACCTATATTTTAAGTGTTCCCGGTGTTAGTGCGCTGGCTCGTAAGTGTGGTGGTGGTTGAGGCCCGAGGGACTAATTAGCGAATCGGTGCCCTCCACGGACAGGAGGTTTTGAAAATTTAAAAAATTTTCAAAACCGAAAAATTTTTGAAAATTTTTTGTGTGATATCGGTAGTGCAAAGTGCCGAACGGATAATGCACAAAAAAAATTATGATAAAAGTGCGTCAGGAGAGGCGGAAAACGCCGTTGAGGGTGCCCAGCTCAGCGAGCCAATGGACGTGAGAGGTGAGCAGGAGGAGCGTGCATCGGCGCTCGGCGCCAGAATTAAGTGGCCGTTGGCCTCTGCTTCCGACGTAGAAGTCGAGAAGCAGAAGGCTAAGAGGCAAAGGGAGGATTCCCCGGTGGAAGAAGCGGCCGAGGACCCTACTGCCAGGGCCGAAAGGATCGCGGACCAGGTTAGGGCGTACCTCGTCCGAAAGAAGATGTCGCTGGAGGCCCAGAGTTATATCAATGGCCAGATCAGGGATATCCTGGGCATTATTGTGGGCCTCCAAGCGCAGTGGAAGATGGTGCCCGCCATAGTAGAGGAGGTGGTGAACGAGGCCCTGAATGGGGAGACACTCCACCAGATCATTGCAAAGAAAGTGTCTGAGATTATCGCCCCCATGGTGGCAACATCTATTAGTGATGCCATTGGGGGCGAATACGACCGGAAAAAGAAGGAGTGGGTCTCCCCCACTCTCAATAGAGTTCAGGGCCTCATCGGGGACCTCCGGCTGAAGGACCAGGAGGCCGGGATCTTGAGGCACGCAGCCAAGACTAGGGCGGAGGAGAGGAGGAAAAAGGTGGAGAGGAGAGGAGACCGGCACTCCGAGAGGAATCCAAGGCTAGGTACAGGGCATACCGAAACGGCGTGCGTCACCGGAAGAAGGTATCCTGGGACGAGTTTATCGTCCAGGAATCGGAGAAGAATCCCTGGGGAATCCCGTACAGGGTGGCACTGGGCAAGGTGAAGCCGCTAACCATGATGGCGGCTATCAGAGTGGGAGATGCCCAGGCAACCACCCTGGAGGAGTCTGCAGATATGTATATAGGCTATACATACCCCAGGGATGATCCGTCCCAGGATACGGAAGATGACAAGATGGTGAGACGCACCACGGTGTGCCCTCCAGGTACCGAGCTGAGTCCACCATGGGATATATGGGACCTTCGTCTTGTCGTGGATAGGCAGAGGACCGGAAGAGCCCCAGGACTCGACGGAATTGACGCCGCGATCTTGAAGAGGAGCGCCCCCCTCATTGAGGATGACCTTCTTGGCATCTTCAATGAGTGCCTGGACCAGGGGCGGTTTCCGAGACAGTGGAAGATCGCGGATCTGAGACTCCTCTACAAGGGAGGAGGCAAGGATAAGGAGACGCCTAAGGCGTACAGGCCGATATGCCTCCTCCCGGTGATGAGTAAAGTCCTGGAGAGTCTCATCGTCACCAGCCTAAGGCCGGTCCTTGATGCGGCGAGCCATCCACGGCAGTTCGGCTCGACCCGTGGCAAGGGAACGACCGATGCACTGTTGAGAGTGCGCAGGGACGTGGAGGAGAGGGCGGAGAAGTACGTCATGTTAGTACTGTTCGACATATCCTCCGCCTTCGATAGCGTGTGGTGGCCCTGCGTACTCCAGCGGCTGCAAGAGTTCGACGCCCCCAGCAACCTGTACTCCCTCGTAAGTAGCTACCTCAGCGAAAGGAGTGTCAGGATTAGAGGTAGCTACTACGAGGTGGAGAGGAAAATAGAGAGGGGTTGTCCACAAGGGTCGGTCCTCGGGCCGGCCCTGTGGAAACTCGTCTTTGACCAGCAGCTGGGGGAACTGGAAGATCAAGGTTTCCTTGCCACGGCCTACGTCGACGACCTGGCAGTCATCGTGGCCGCGAACAGCAGAGCCAGAGTGAAGATGGAAGCAGAGAGGTGCGCCAGTCTCGTAGCGGAATGGTGCGTGAGGAGGAAGCTGAGTATGGCCGCTGCCAAGACCCAGGCCATACTCCTGAGAGGCTCCACCGACAGGGCTCACCCTATCATACTGGACATCCAGACGGAGAGGGTCAGACTAGGTGAGGAGGTGACGTACCTAGGCGTGAAGTTTAGGAGAAACTTCGACGCCACTCCTCACCTGGGATACCTGAAAGATAGGGTGACCCTGTCACTCAACGGACTGGGAAGGATAGGGGGTGCATTCTGGGGCCTCAAGTACCCAGCAAACTTAGCAAATTTCTTCTTCCTTCTCTTCAAACCCTCAGCCATAACAACACCTATGACATTACTAATTCCTTTCATCTAAAGCAAGAATTACTTTCCGTTCACATTCCTGACCAATTCATTTTAGCTTCCCTTGATGCCACTAGTCTATTCACCAATATCCCCATTGACAAAGCCCTCAGCATTATAGAAAAAAACTGGAATATCATCCAACCCCACACCACTCTTTGCCTCACTTCCTACCTTGAATCCCTTACACTGTGTGGTAAATCCGGATATCTTAGTTTCCATGGTAAATTTTACAATCAAATCTCAGGTCTGGCCATGGGTAATTGCCTTGCTCCAGACATTTCTAACAACGTTCTTAATGAACTTCTTGACTCCATCATCCCTCTATTCCCCCATGACATCTTCCTCATCAAGAAATATGTCAATGACCTCCTTTTAGTTCTCAATCCTGAAAAAATCCCTGAAATACTAGTAGCCTTTAACTCCTACCATCCCCGTCTCAAATTTACCATAGAAACTGAAACCAATCACACCCTCCCCTTTCTTGACCTCCTCATTATAAGAAATAATGATAGCTCCTTGTCCTTTGATTGGTACACCAAACCCACATATTCCGGCAGACTCCTCAATTTTTTCTCACAGCACCCTTACCACCAGAAGATCAATACAGCAAAAAACCTTATTCACCGGTGTTTATCCCTATCAGACACCCAATTTCGACCAACCAACATCCTACGAATCCAAAACATACTACTCTCTAATAACTTCCCAGCCCACATTACCAATAAACTACTAGACCCCCTTAAACACCCTAGTAATGTAATTTACCCCTCCCCGTACCCAACAGTACCGAACCCCAGTTCCTTCATATACCGATCTTTTCCTTATATTCCTGGTCTGTCTGACAATATCCAAAAAATCTTAAATCTTACCTTTCCCAACCTTCGCCTTGGTTTTAAGCCATATCACAAATTATCCCAACTATTCACATATTTAAAAGACCCGAACCCCATTAAAAATCTCTCCAACATTGTGTACCGCATCCCCTGCTCTGCCCCAAACTGTACCTCCTCCTACATTGGGGAAACAAAAAACCACTTTTACAGACGACTATCACAACATAAGACTTCTATATCTACCCGGAACATATCTGCTTCCAAATTATCAGAACATGCCTTAACCCTTAACCACACCTTTAACTTTGACCAATCCTCTGTTCTCGCCACGGTTCCTAATTATACCAAAAGACTAATTACAGAATCATTATACATTAACCTAGAAAAAAATCCGTTAAACATAAAGACTGACAAAAATAACCTATCAATAGTTTACAGACACATACTAGACCTAATACAAAATAACTAACCACCCCCGCTTCCTAATGACTTTCTCCTCCCCCCCCCCTCTCAGCGTGCCAATATTATATGTATGTGTATAAGTATGTATGTTTTGTGCGTGTATCTACATCTGTTGTCTTTTGTGCGTATATGTCTGTGTGTGTGTGTGTGTGTATGTGTGTGTGTGTGTGTGTGTGTGTGTGTGTGTGTGTGTGTATATATATATATATATATATATATACATACGAGTATGTGTATGTGAGTGTGTGTGTATGGATTTTCAAGTCTTTATATGAGGCTTCTACACTATTTGCTTCTTTCCCTTTATACGTTACTTATAGCCATTGTAACGGCTTTTATATTCTGAGAAATTTTTTTTTACACTTAGTAAGGGTGGGGGACCATCCTTCCTTCTCAATTATATCAGTCAGTGTTTCATAGCCAGAGAGGACCCACCCCCCGTCCCACCCCCACAGGTAACTTATGTTTTGCACTATTTACTCACCCTCCCTCCTCCATTTCATTTTAATTTCTTTCCCTCATAACCTAAAACAGTACTATACTCAATTTACCGTTATTATCTACTTCCAAGCTCACTATTACTGTAAGGTGTTTATTTGTTTTAGTTATCTATATACCACCCTAAATATTCATCAATATATATATCATAATTCCAATATAGCCTGTTATTAGCCTGTAAATTAGTCCAATATAGCCTGATTGTATTATCAAGTACTTTACTTAAAACATACCTACTTTTATACAATTGATATTTTACACTTTTATAAACTGTCTTCTTACATTCTCTTATGCAATTAATATTCTTTACACTAGTATAAAGTATTTTCTACCTATTAATATTAATACTGTATTTTCTAAAATAATTTTTATTTTCAATTCTATTCTATTTTATATAATTCGTTTCTAGATTTTTATAATTTTACAATTTTTATTTCTTCTTTTTTATTACCTATAATTTTAGTGCGTAATTCTTATCACTTTCTAATTTATCCATATCATTTCACATTTCTATTGTATATTCAGTTTTTATTTAAGTGTAATACCTTAATTTTTTAACTGTCAACTATTCTGTTTTATTATTATTTTCTTCATGTTTTATTATTATTTTCTACATTTTAACCTTCATAATTACTTTACTGTACACCTTTATCAATTTTTATCATCATTATTACACATAATTATCAATTTTTTGCCTGTAACCAACCTTCTTTTAGTTTATCTATATTTAAAATGTTTTAATATATTCATACCGCTTTCTTAAATTGTCTGTATTTTGCATATAGCCCTGAAGAAGACCTACAACGTAGGTCGAAACGTTGGCTAACAATAAATATCTTCTGAAATTACTTGAGAATTTCATTCAGTGACCTCTACCCGGACCAATTTCTTCAACATACATTACTAAATTTAGTATATGCAAAATCAACTATAGTTTTTCTAAGTAGCATGAAACACTAAATCTATTTTTCTTTCATTCCACATATTTTTTTTTAATTATCACTCAGTAGCTAACTAGATGTTTATAAATTTAGATTTTAACATGGGTTATTTTCGCTATGGAAGATTTAATTTCAAAGCGTTGTACTTTTTAGTGCTTTATTGTAAGTTATAAAATAGTTGTAAAAAAAAAGAGACATGATTGGATTATTACAATTAAAGAATGTTTTACTTAAATTATTACAAATAAAATTAAACTTCGCCTACTTCAACCATTTGCTGGACAAACGCTCTAAGCTCCCAAATAATTACAAAAGACTCATTCACATGACAGTTATCAGACCTATTTGGACATACGGAGTTGAGATTCGGGGCTCTACTAAACCATCCAATTCATCTCGTATCCAATCCTTACAATCCAAAATCCTTTATAAAATCCTCAATGCACCTTATTATGTCACAAACAAACTCATCCTTCATGATCTTAATATCCCATATGTTGCTGATTTGGCCCAAACTAGATACCTATCCTTCCATGACAAGCTCCATACACACTTGAATCCGCTAATCTCTCAGCTTGCTTCCCATAGTATTCCTAATAACCCTCCGAGGCGTCTGAAAAGAAGATGGCCTCGAGACCTTCTACTGTAGAACTTTATTGGAGTGCTACCGATGGGTAGTTTCTCCACAAGTGTTTTTTTTTTTTTTTTATTAAACTTAATTACTTTAAAACATGTTTAAAATCAAAAGCGTAAATTATTTTCTTCTAATTTACTATAATATATCTTATTAGCCACTAATGTATATTGATAAACAATAGATAGTACAGGAAGCCTATGATCTAACAAACCTTTGCTAATGTATAGCAGTTTTAACATTGGTAGATACAGAACATAATATTAAATTATATATGTTCAAATAATTTACTTATGAACAAATGTAGACACATTTGTCTATATATCAATAATAGTCAATATTTTTTACATTTCAAGTGCAAAATCAGAATGATATATCATATCTAATTACATGAATTACCAACCATACTTTCATGAAGCCCTAGAAGGAATTGCATTAATAAAATAATATAAGCCAAATTCAAATAGATACATCATATTTATGATAATTGAAGAATATTAATAAAATATAGTTAAAAAATGTTAACATTTTATACCAACATGAAATAAAATAAATTAAAGCATGACAAAGTTGTAGATTTTTAAAATAAAAATTGTACATAATGTCATGGATAGTAAAGAAATAAACTTACTAACAGTTGGCACTCATCAGAATATACTTCTCCAGCTGAATTTTTTGCAACACATCTATATTTACCAGCATCTGATTTTTTTATATTTTTGAGCTGAAAAATTATCAAGTTATAATTTATGTCATTATATGCCATCCATGTGTCTCCTTGGAAACACCTGGAACATATCAATATGTTCACTCTAACACCTTACATTTAAAACTGAATTCTTCACCAAATACAGAGATAAGAATGGTAGGCCATCTTAGGCCATATAAGAAGAATATTCATTAATAATAATATAATTACAATCAAGACTTCAGTTTAGATGGTGTACTTGCAGAAACTTCTTAAGGTAATGGAATAAGAAAGGCTTTGAAAAAAAGTGGCAGAAGAGAGCTATCTCCCTTATAAATAAGAAGGGAATAATTTGCCTGAAAGAGATATTTAACAGAAAGGAAAACAAGCAGGAAAAAAATGTTTAATTTTTATATGCAAGATAAATTGTCCAAATTGTGGTGGTAAAGATGTGGGACAGACCAAATAATACCTACTTGAATGAGAATTTATGCTCACAAATATCATAGCATTGACTGCAATAAGGAAGATGAGGGCTTGGTGATTCATGTTATCTGTTTTATTTCAACAATGTAAAAGTGCTGGAAACAATGTAATCAACAAAAAAGATTAATAATCGAAATAATTCACATAATGAAAATGAAATGCACAATTAATTAGTGAAATTAAATTATGTTTATTAAAATATTCTACAATCATTACGTTGAGCATGAAGTAGCTACATTGTGTAAATTTTTTGTATTTATTTATTGAAACTATGTATAAAAATAATTTACTATGAATGAATGCCTTGTTTATGATTGCTTTTAATTATTATTTTGATAATAATAATAACGATAATATTTTTTTATTATTATTACTGTTTTAATCTATAATTCACTTTTTTTAGGGTAAGAGAAATAAAAACCATTTTCTAGCCATTGTTTATTCTCGACTTTCACTCTATTCGAGGGGTTTCGACACTATGGTGTCATTTTCTATCTTTTTTTTCTGCATATTTTAAAAATTCCTTTAAAATTTGTTTACATAGTCAACATGTCTAGAAAGTCATATTTTTTAAAATCCTTGGGTGATCATTTGTCCTTCATGGTCAATAAAATATTATTGAATAAAATATACATATAAAAATATTATTTTTTTTTAAAGGATTTTAAAAAATATGACTTCCAGACATGTTGACAAATTAAAAAAATTTTAAAGGATTTTTTTAAAAGATGCAGAAAAAAAATATTGAAAATGACACCATAGTGTCGAAACGTCTCAAATAGAGTGAAAGTCAAGAATAAACAATGACTGGAAAATGGTTTTTATTTCTCTTACCCTAAAAAAGAAGAATTAAATCCAGATTATAAAAAATAAATAAATAAACAAAACCTATAATTCACTTTAATTTAATAATTGTGTTATATATTTTTCATGCAATTACTACGCTGTTATTTGGTATTGGTTTATTTAATGATTTTTATAGTTAAATATATTTCAGCAGGCTTTCACAATTGATCAATTTCAGAATTTATTTCATGTTTTTAATGTAACTTTACAGTATTTTATATATGACCAGAAAAAATGGCTAATTACTTCTTGAATATGCATGGTTATATGAATTTTGCTTGAAGTAAGCTTCGGTTATAAGATCCTAAGAGGAGGAGGGAAGAGGAGCTTTGGTGGTTCAGTTAGCGTACTTGAGGCTCAACTAATTGAGTAAGATTTTATTTTCTTTATATATATATATATATATATATATATATATATATATATATATATATATATCTCATATATTTTTTTTAATATTTATATATCTACAGCACCGGTGAATAAATGGTTAAGTCTAATTTTCTCTAAAATGAGTTTCTTGTACTTAAGTAAGCAGAATCGAGTTATTTTTGTAGTGAATGAGGAGCAAAGTAAGACAATGGCTTGAAAAGGAGTTATTGCTTATATTACAACTCCATTTAAAGCCAAAAACTAGGAGAATGATACGATTCCGGTTATATGAAAGCAGTCAACTCTCCCTGGACAAAATCCGACTTAACCTCTTATTCAACAGGGCTGTAGATATATTATATATATATATATATATATATATATATATATATATATATATATATATATATATATATTATATAGCTTGTACAGATTTTAAGTGTAGTCCATATATTGTAACACATTTTATAATATTGAAGGGGATCCCAAGTAGGTAGTTGGAGACTGAAACATCCGTTAAGTCTGAATAAAAATAGCTTAGGAAAAGGTCTGTAAAAGATCTATTACCTGATTTAACTGTAAAAAAATATAGTAAAATGACTAAATGTTGAATAATATTAGTTGACCTTCTAAATATGGGGAAGAAATTGGTCTGGGTGGAGGTAAATAATAAACTGTTCTCTGTATATAACAGAATTTTTTTACCTCCTCCCCGACCATTTTTTTCTCTATAATAACTAGAAGTCAATGCCAAGGCATATAAAAATATAAAAGTACTTACAACCAAGAAGCAGTCATTTTTTCCTTCAAGAATTTGATTTTGCTTTATCCATTCAATTTTATACTTGGATCTACAATATATTTCTACTTCAAATTTGATTTCAGCACCAAACGGTACTACAAGTTTGGGTTGTAAATTTTGAACAAACTCAGGAAGAGAATCCAGAAGGGTACAAACCACAATATTTGATCTAACTTCAATTATACAGTCTTTTGTGGATTGTGTGACAACACAATAATATTCCCCTTCAGTATTTTCTCTGAAAAAGTATTTTCAATGAAAACAATGAATTAGGACACAAAATATAAATATAAATAATGTTTAAAGTATAAAAAGTTTAAATACCTGAAATCAGGCAGAACCATCACTGGTGTATTATAATTGGTTAGTGGAACATTATCACAATACCACTGATAGGTAGGGGGAGGAATGCCAGAAGCAACACACTCCAACCTCAAATCTTCACCAAAAAATACAAATACTTTTTCATAATCTTCTCCAGGCTGAATGATTATTTTTGGTGGTTCTGTATTAATGGAGAGATACATATAATTGCTCAACAATCAAAATAAGCAACAAAAATATGTAATTAAACAATAAAACTCAAATTATAAACCTTCATAGATATCCTCCCTGAACAGAAAAAGATTAGTGAAATTTTTTCTCAGCTCCAAAATAATAAAGTGCCAAGGATAGAAGATATCCAGAATGAAATGCTCAAAAATTCTGTGGAGGAGATACAGGAGGATATCTACAATATAATTTTTGGTGTATGGAAGTTAAATAAAAATTAATACAGCTAGTTAAAAGGACTCTGGCAAATACATACAGTAGAGTATTGATAAATGGAAATCCTAACAAAAATTTAATACAGGAAAAGGACTTTGTCAAGGAGATCCACTATCAACAGTATTATCTTAAAAATAAAAACAAATGGAGGAGACACAATTTACAACCGCATGTCACAGCATATGCAGATGATGTGCTCATTACAGCATAAAGGTACCAGAACTCGCAGGCATCCTAGAAGACTTTCTCAGGGAAGCTAGAAATCTGGGATTGAAAATTAATTTAAAAAAGTGTTTACATGCCAACATCAAGAGCTGGCCAAATGAAAGGAGAATAAATACAAATAGGGAACTGACATGACAAGATTTATGATGAATACAAGAAGTACCAGGACAGAATAATCATGTACGAGAACAGAGTAGAAAAGAATATAAAGGCCCATATAGCACAGGAAATCAATGTCTGGTCGGTATATATAAACTATTGTGTTGTAAAAGGCTGTCCAGAAAGGCAAAGTGCCTCATATATAAAACTATTCTGACGTGAGACCCGGTCCCAGACAAAAGACAACAAAAGGATCCTTCAAGTATGGGAGAGAAAAGCCCTACATAAAATGTTTGGACGTACTTGAGTAGAGGACAAGTGGGCAATTAGGTCCAAAAAATAATCGAGTTACCTACAATATGAGCCTGATAAAGTAAGATTTATCCAGCTCAGAAGACAGTGATGGTTTGGGCATTTGGAGATGATGGTGGGTCCTAGTTGGGTACTAGAATTCCAAGAAGGATGGTTTATGGAATACCAAATGATGGAATAAGGTTGAGAGGGAGAAAACAATTTTGATATAATTTGTAAAGGAAAATAAAAATTTACTTTCCAAATTATTGAATGAAAGTGAGAACTAGTCTTTTATAAAAAAACAGAGTCACTGCAGCAGATAAGAAATAATTTGGAAGAAGAGCTCACTGACCTCAAATCTTGGAAGAACCCTCAACTGAGTTTTCAGAAAAGAAGCAGCTTAAACAGTTGGGCCATGTGAAAAAAGTATTGATTGAGTGCATGGTAAGGATTTTTTCCGACCCTTAAATAATGTAAATAATCCAAAATGCTAGCAAATCTGAAAAGCTGGATATAAGCAGAAAATTCTTTGAAAAAAAAAAACCTTGGATTCCAAGGCATGCAGTTCTAAATATATCAAAATTGACCTTTTCTAGAGAATTGCCCAAATACAAGTAAAATCTGTTATAAAGAAAAATAAATCATGTAGATAACAGGTCACACATTATGATTACGATTTTGAGTTCCTATATACAGTTATTTGATACATATAAACTAAACAGCAAAAAAACCGGCGCACCTGGAATTTTTTTGTATTTTTCTTCCTAGTGTAAATAATTTAATTTTTTTATTTTTTTAATAACGGGTGATTCCTCCCCATGCTTGTATCACAGCCTGGATTCTCCTTGGCATGCTGCTGATTAAGCTGGCAACTCTTTCCTGTTTTAAACTTCGTTATGTGGCAATGCCCTTAGGGCTACCAGAAACCAACGTTCACAGGGCAGTCCAGAGGTACAGGGAGACTGGTAAATTAACCAGGAGGCCAGGTTCAGGTCAGCCCAGAGCGACTGTTCCCGCTTGCGATAGATTTATTGTGATGCAGACGTTAAGAAATCAATGTCAGACCAATCAAAGGCTTCGAATTGCCCGAAATGTGAATATCAGTGTGGATATGGTGGGGAGGCAGCTTCATGAATCCTTCAATCAAGGGCCCCAGCTAAGGGAGTTCAGCTCACCCCAGAACACCGGGCATCACGTCTTATGATTGCTCGGGAACACTCAGCGTGGACAGTAAACAACTGGGCTCAAGTAATGTTTTCAGACGAATCGAGATTTTCACTATTTGCTTCAGATCATCGGGTTAGAGTGTGGAGAAGGCCAGTACAGCGATTTGCACGATGCAATATCTCCGAAAGGGTGCCTTACGGTGGTGGGTCTGTAATGGTTTGGGGTGGGATCACTTAAGTGGCGACTACTGATCTCCATGTGTTCCAGAGAGGGAATCTAACTGCACATAGGTACATATCCGAAATTCTGGAAGAGTATGTAGTGCCATTCGCCCCTTTTATAGGCGATGATTTCATGTAAATGCATGACAACGCATGACCACATGTTGCAAAAGTGGTTAACGACTGTCTTAATGAAGCCAGTATCCTCACCCTAAGCCCGCAGCCCCGACCTTAATCCCATGGAACACCTACGGGATGAGGAAGGAAGGTGCATCCGAAGGTGACTCGATCTTTCAATGGACCTTCAACACCTCAGAACCATGCTAGTGGAAGAATGGGACTGCATCGAACAGGAAAGAGTTGCCAGCTTAATCAGCAGCATGCCAAGGAGAATCCAGACTGTGATACAAGCAAGGGGAGGAATCACCCGTTATTAAAGAAATAAAATAAAAATAATAACAGAAATTTAATGAAGAAAAATTGCCGAAGAATATTTTATTATTTTATACGAGTTTATAGTTTTTATGAATAAAATTATTTTTCTATTCAGATATGTCTTGTTTTTCAATCTGTTTCCATCTTTTATCTTATATGATGTATATTGTTCTTGGCACATACAGATAAAATTAAATTATTTACACTAGGAAGAAAAAACAAAAAAATTCCAGGTGTGCCGTTTTTTTTGCTGCTTAGCTTAGTTAATCAAATATGCATTTGGAGCGTTAATATATGAACAAAATTATGGAAATTTAGATATAAACTCATGGATTTGAAAAAAAAAGTCATTCGTAGCGATTTCATATAATTAGCAGTTTACAAAAAAAAAGATATAGTAATTTGAATTAAAAATAAGTTCTAAAAGTTGACATTTTAGACAATAAATATGTTTGCTTACCATTTTCATCCAAAAATGCTAAGGTATCAAGCAAATTACATTTTTTAAGAATATCTTTAAAATCATTAACAGTACATGAACGCATAATTAGTTCATTGATTAAAAACATTGATGGCGACTTGGCACTTTCTAACAAATATTGATTAATATACACAGGAATCCTAAAAAAATTAAACAAGTAGAATCAATTCAAGTGGATATAAACTGAAATTCATTTTGACAAATGTAAATAAAATAAATGGATGAATAAATGTCAAATAAAATTATGAATAAATAAATGTAAATTAAATCAAATAAATGGAAATTAAATAGTAATACTGATTAATTATGCCATAGATTTGAGATTGCTGTTGAAGTTTAAGCAATGTCTTTAATTAACTTTTAGTGTTTTTAAACAGTAGGCATAAGCTTCATTGTCATTGTATAACTTAACAATGATAATGTCGGTCTTAATTTTCATATTGTCGGGAATTACGTGATGGCAAAAAAAATTACATTAAAAAACATGACAAAAATGTTTCATTATTCAAATTTCTATAAAAATTAAAAGATGGAATAATCTCATAATTATGAATTTGAGTAATGTCAATATTCTTAAACTATTAGTCTTTTATTTTATTTTATTTTTTATAATTATTGGTCATTTTCTTAATATTAGTCTTTTAATTACATCACAGTTTTCCACATCACCACACTCATTATAATTTATCTTCCAAATTGTAAATTCTGTTTACTTTGATGTTAACGTGTAGCTAAAAAAAAAGGTAAACACCATTAAAATAAGAAAACATTTTTATTTTTAAAGAGTCAAAATTAATGCTTGTTTTAAATAATAGTTTTTACTTTTACTTATCTATTTAAAAAATATATTGCAAGGGAAAGTATTGCAATCTTAAAAAACTTTAAACCCCAGCCTTTAATGGAAATACAATTTTTCTTGAGTTTGGATAACTGAATCTTGCAAAATGGTCTGTGGTAAGTCAATCTCCTAAACTAAAATTGCAAGTTTGAGATAATTATGTGTCTTAGATATTACAGTAGCTTTTCCATCAAAATCCACTACCTGGAAGTGCCACTTTACATCATTGGTTTACACTTTTTTTCTAACCATTTTCTCGAAAATTCTGATCACACTTGTGAAATAAATTTATAATTAAACAGTCTTCAATATTAGCTAAGCCCAAGCATTTAAAAATTAATCTGATAGGATTTATTTGCACCAATGACGGATTCCCTGTAAATCAGATAGACCATGACAAGGAGATAGAGGTGTAATATACAAAAAGTGTGAGTATTCCAAGAAGCAAACACTGACTTGGACCACCATAGATGGTCCTTACTGGAAAATATGTTAACTTACAGCAAGCAAGGAAAATCAAACAAGTAAAAATTAAAAGATCCTGCCATAAATACCCAAAATCTATTGAAAAGAAACTGTGAATCAGTGATCTAAGTTTAACAATTAGCAAAAGATGGGATTTTATTATATTACAATAGCTTTTATTATCCTTCTGAAGCTTGCCCAGGTTGTCAGAATGACACTAAAGGATACTCATTGCTCAATGAGAGTATCCAGAGCTATATCTGATTTATTTCACTAGAGACTGAGACAATGTGATTGTTTGGTATACCTCTTGTGTAAAACTACATTGGAATGCGCCATTAGGAAGTAGGGTTTGTAAGACAGACAAAAAAAAAAAGTGACAAATTCTGGTTAAAACGATAATTTGAATATCGTTGGATAAAGTTTCCGAGTATGAAAAATGCCTTACTGAATCTTCATAAAACAACTGATTTAGTTAATCAGCAATCCGCGAGTAAAAAATTCCAAAATACTAAATGTGCAATTCTAAATGAGATAAGATCAGAGATCTATGAGGAAAAGTAAAAATTCAGCTTCAACTGTGTTGAGGAATATACTTAAAAAAGAACTTTGTTGATGTCAACCAATGAAATACAACCAAAGATTAGATATAGGGTCATGACAGCCAATAGGTGCTAATAAGGGCTTCTGAAGTATCTAAGAAGCAAGACCCTCTCCAGGAAAACCAAGACATAAATGTTGGTAAAATAAATGCTTATTTTAATGAACAATCAAATCTGGGAAGAAAGAAGATATGACCCAAAAAGAAAGATTATACCATTTTTAAAGTGTTCCTAAGATTTTAAGAAACTAAGTTTAATGGTTTAAGTAATAAAAAAAATTGTGGGCAATTACCCAAAATTTATGCCATAGAACAGAGGAAATAGGGAAGGAAAATCATTCTGGATTTTCTTTTTCATTTTACTGTAACAACCCCTATGCATTTTTCCTCAGAACAATTGATCAAAAGATTTTTTTCTTTTTATTTTTAAAGAGAAAAGATAGGCCCTCGGCTGGGATTCGAACCAGGAACCTTTGTCTTTCCATGACAGCGCTCTACCAATTGAGCCACTATCCGATCATGATCGGATAAGAGAAAATATTTGTCCTCTGCCGGCAGGCAGCCTTGGTGGCTCAATTGGTAGAGCGCTGTCACGGAAAGACAAAGGTTCTGGGTTCGAATCCCGGCCGAGGGCCTATCTTTTCTCTTTAGAAATAAAAATATTTAAAACTAGAAAAATTGACCAATAATTATAAAGAATTTTTTTTCTATTTCTTTATACTCATTAATACTTTTATTTAGTTTTTCATTGTTATTTTTTTATTAATACTAAAAATTTGCAACTAATGGCTGAATATTTCATGACTAAATACAGTTTAATCACAAGTTTTAACGTTACATTTGTTTTTCTTTTTATATTTTCCAAAAATACAAGTTATCATGAGCTTTAGTATAGAAAAGAGATTGTAATTATGAGTAATGAGTAGATTTTGTTAAACATTTTAACAAGAAATACAAATTTCAACTAATAAATGATATATGTTTGTTGAAACATTCAGTTCTATATGAAATGATTACTGCAGTATACACATTTCCCGTAACTATATTCTCTTTTCCAAACTAATATTGCATTAATAAAATATTTAAATATTATTAATATTTTAAAAAATATTAAAAATGAAACGAATAAACAGTTAAAACCTGTTGTAAATCATCTCGAAGCAATCCTGCGAAACAGATACCCAGGCAAATAATTATTATTAGCAGTGGAACATGGAAAGTGGAAACATGTAAATTGTAAATGATTGTCTTTTAAATGGAATAATTTGAATGCAGATAGAGACTGAATTTCAAAAGTAAGTGTCACAGATGATAAAGGATTTTATAAAGGAAACAGTTCTACGAGAAAGAATATACAGGATGTCGTACTGCAACTTACTGATAGTATAGAATATACACTATATTTTATAATATAATCTGGATAGAAGGATAAAATTTAAGGATTTCATGCTTTTTTAAAGTATAAACAAGGTTATAGCTCCATTGATATACACTTACTTGAAATTAAATCACTAGTAGTTGGTGAAAAATGGAATAGTGAAGTGGAATGACATAAATTAATTGTTAATCAATCACAATAATGGAGAAACTAACAAAATAATCCAGCTGTAAAATAACTGCTAAAAATTACACAGAAATACTATAAAATGGTATACTGATAACAAAGTGAAACTAAAGGAATGAACTCAACTATGCATAGTGTTTGGGGAAATATCAACTGTATCACACTTAATAAACATAAATGAGAATTACATGAGAAATGAGAATATTAAAAGTAATTAAAAAACAAACAAACTGCATTTAAGAGTTAACATTTTAACAACTACAGAAGCGTTATCTGAAGCCAACAAAATAAAACATAATAAACCTTAAAATAATAAAACGGAGGAAGAGTGAACGGGGAAAAACATATAACTTATACATCACATTAGACGATTGTAAAACAAAATTTTATTTTGAAAATAATAACCTGAATTTTCTCAGTTCATTAACAATAGATTTCCAGCCATTATTACTATCGAGATGATGCGTGATATCCATCATTGCTTCAGGATTTTCTTGGAAATAAAGTTCCAGAGTGTTAATTTCAATGAAAGAAGACATAACGAAAACATGAAATAAACTGTCAAATATAACTGAATAATAAACCGGGAGGTTTCAACATGTTATCATAGCAATGCAAAGAAGTAGACTTAAAAATGAAGTAAGTTTGGACACCTATTCATTAAGGTGGTCACCCCTCAACACCCGACCTTATAAAATCAATATTATTTAGTTAAGATGAAGCAGTGAGAGAAACACTTCATAAAAGAGGAGCTGAATTTGAAAAGCTATAACTATATACAATACAAATGTAATGTAATGTGAAGCTATATTTCCTATATCAAACTCCACCTGGAAAGGAAAACTGATATAACGTTACGGCAACTTCCTACATGTAACAATCATCCTTAGAGCGACTTCTATGTAGCGATTCACTGGTAGAGCTTCATGAAAATATTAGACAATCGAAGCCGAAGGTAAGATGAGAATCATTATTTCCCCTATAGTGATAATTTATCGTGATATCTAAACTTAATGTAATTCAATTTTTCAGTTTCACATTTGACATTATGGGAAATTATAACCTGAAAGTCTGCGCCATTGTCATTACTCTACCAGATTTCCAAGTGTCCTTTGGAAACGAAAGGCGTCAATAGAAAAACCTGTCGGATTCCACATCACCAAACCACCATTACCATTTCTCACCATTCTATTTTTATTTGCGGTTGTTACTTTTTATTGTAAACTTCTTACTTCCTTACAAAACTGTTTGGGCCATTATTTCTTAAATCTTCAATCTCTTAGACCTTATCGAGAGTGTTTTTCTTTTTGACTTGAATACGTCTTTAAAATTGCTTCTATAGTGGGAGGCAATTGAAAAACGAATAATAACAAAATCGGCGGATACAGTTTGGTGTTATAGCTACATATCTATCACCTCCATCCGAAATTCAATCATACCAGTGGATAGCTAAAGGTTCCGAAAATTCATCACGATAAGTGAGGACTGTAACGTATCTCACGCGGTGGAGAGGGAAGCTCTGCTATTTTGACCACTATTTTGCTGAATATCGAAATTTCTATTCAATATAATTTTTGACTCGGAGAACCTACGACGTTCATTTAAGTTTCAATCGTCAGCTGTTGTCAAAATCCATCTATTGAATATAAAAACGGTGTGAAAAATAGTGACAGTGATTATAATAAGGTGTAGAAAATGTGTTTTAAACAAAATACATAACGTCGGCCTATACGCGTCGAAAACATAAATTCAAATACAGAAATCGTATATTGTTGGAAAGGGCTTCTCAAAAACTATCGAATGATAATAAAACACTATATGATAGAGTCAAGCAGTGCCGGAAACGTAAAAGAATGATTGCGACCGATAGGATCAACGATTGTGGCAATGCATCTGCA
Organism: Arma custos; assembly: GCA_037127475.1. Taxonomy (NCBI): domain Eukaryota; kingdom Metazoa; phylum Arthropoda; class Insecta; order Hemiptera; family Pentatomidae; genus Arma; species Arma custos. The sequence goes on from CM073761.1 coordinate 53,003,645, forward strand.
GCTGGGGCGGTTGAAATTATGCAAGTGGATGAAATCCCTTCTGAATCGTCAACTGACTGTGCAGGCATCGATTTTGTACGATCGTCAGATAAAGAACGTTGCCGCACAAAGAACTTAAAAAAACTTTATTGGTAAACAAACAAAACAAACAATTTACACAAGCTACACTATAAACTAGGATAATGACTACGACTAACTATATCGGACTATCTGACTATCATCTATGTCTTACAGCAAGGCTTATATACAATAGTGAGGGAAGGGGAGAGTGCTGACTCAGGAATGTAGGATTATGCACCTTAACTCCTCCCTTCTCAAGATGCGAAACTCCGGAGAGCATTATTTATTAGGTAAAGTCCAAGGATTAAATATTGGTGGTAATTGAATTTCTTCTGTCTGGTGACTTGGTGGTCCAGACCTTGAGGTACATGTACAATATTTTAAGACAAGGATACAGATATGATATACAAAAAGATACAATACAATAATGTTAAGAATATACAAATAATAATCATTTTCTATGAAAGATATATAATCTAAATCTTCTAATACAATAGATGGATTAGGTGGTAATTCGAGTACATCAAATGACATATTTAAAGGTAGGGTATTACTAATAGTATTTTCTAACTTAATTATTTTTGAATCAATCATTATAGTACTGGGTCTAGGACATTGCAGTAATGTTTCATTATGCTTAAGTTTGATCAAGGCAGTTAAAGGTAGGAAAATAGGATACAAAGCTTTATCTTCTAATGTTACATAGCTAATGTTAAAACTAAGGTAATAATCTATGTCGTCAATGTATTTAATAAAAGACTTTACATTAATACTAGATGTAATACAATGTTTAAAGTTATTTTTAAGTAAATTCTGGATACAATGGTTGTCGATTTCTTTGACATTTATACAATAATAATATGTGTTAATAAAGGTACAATTTCCCGTGAGGGTTTGATTCTTATCTAATAAAACAAGTTTATAAGGAGTTAGTGTTGTTACAAGAGTATTATTGTGTGAAACAGGAATTGGAAGGAGATACATGGTACTGTACATTTTTTGTTTTAATGGAATTGATATGAAGTAATGAATTATATTATTTTTGATGAAACATCTAGTTTTGCTGATTTGCCATAATGTTTCTAAATCTGTTGATATTAAGGATATGTTTCGTTTTAATAAATATGAAATATCATTATGAGTTAACATACTAGAGTGTAATATGCCTAATTCACAAAATTCAAGGGAAGTTTCTATATCTAAAGTTCTTAAGGTTATGTAATTAATTATAGAGTAAAGTTCATTTAAATGGGTTGTGATAGTTGTCATATCTAATGAATTTGCTAGCTTTGAAGTTCGTTCATTATTCTTATTTAATATTAAAATATCATTTCGAAAGGCTTCTATTAATTTTTTATTGTATAAGATTTCCTGTTCTACGTTATGTTCGAGATGATACGAGTTTTTCTCTAATTTTGAAATAATTTGATCATAATGATCTTTATCAGAAGCATCGAGATTGCCAGTGATCCATTTAATAGCGGAACCTATACCGTTAATAAGTCCTCTCTTTGGTCTGTTTGTTTGAGGTGTACTTATTAGTGAATCTATCTTTGATTTTACAAATTGTAGTTGCCTATGTACTGTATCATAAGTGGTACTAGTTTTGAATGAGTTCAAATTTTGTTCTGCGAATATTAATTCCTCTTTTAAGTGAGTGAAATTAATGTAATGTAACAAGGTATGATATTTGTCTATAGTAAATGCAGGTGGCATGTTTATTGCTGTTATACCTGGTGCATTAGTTAAGTCTGTAATTTCATATGCAGGAATATTATGTAATGTCCATAGGAGAAGAATCATTGTCATTGTCTTCATTATCTGAAACAGATAGTGTTGCAGGTTTTCTTTTAGTTTTATAATTTTTACGTTTTCTTTGAATGTTATCAGAATGTGCAATGATTTCTTTATTTTTATCTTGTAACTTATAAACCGGTTTAAAAGGATTTTCATTCTTATTTCTAGTCCTAACTCTAGCATATGTTTTGTCAGGAATGTCAGCATCTTCTCTATTGTGATTAAGTGAGTTAGTTCTGGATGTTTTTTCGTCCATTATTCTTGATTTTATTTGTTCATGTACCAGTTTTAGATCATTGTGATACCGTTCTACTAGTTGTTCAGTCACTGGGGCTTTGTCTGTTTTATCTTTTTGTGTCCCGAATGTTATTTCGTTTGGAGTTAATTTTAATTTTTGATTTAAAGTGTTGTTAAATGCAATTACTGCAAGACATAATTGCTTCTTTAATTTTATTGTAGGTTCTGTTGCTTTCAAATTTCGAAGAATTTCTATTAGCGTGGAATGGGTTCTATTAAGGAGCCCTAAGGAATTAGGATGATTGGGAGTAACATAGTAGGGTTCAATTCCTTGGGATCTGAGTAAGTTTTCAACTAAATTATTTTTATATTCCCTGCCATTATCCATCTTAATTCTGTCAGGACAGGGATATAGTTCCAAATATTCAATTATCACATCTGAAACTTGGATAGAGTTACAAGCATCAGTCAGTTTGGCGAAAAGACGTTTGGAAAATGTGTCAACTATGGTGATTATAAATTTTTGTTCATAATGTAAAGTATCAATCATGATTTCTTCAAAGGGTTTGTCTGGAGTTGGTGTAATGCAAAATTTTGTTTTAATTGGCTTCCGATCATATTTGGTCTTTCTGCATATTTCACACTTATTACAATAATCAGTTATGGTATCTTTCATTCTAGGCCAATAATAATCCCTTTTGAGTTTTTCATATGTTTCAAGACTTCCCCTGTGACATGTCTTACCGAGGTGATAAGAATTGATTATGTCCAGTTGTTCGTTGGTATTGGTGATATCTAAACATTTTTTCTTATACCTTTTTATCTTTACCGAAGGATAATTGTCCTGGATAATTTGTGATATTTTTAAAAAAATGCCTTCGAATTCGTCACGAACTGTTTCTATGTTTGGTTCACAAAATACACCATAGGTTGTATTTGGCTTGAAAATTTCTAATAAAAGTTCATTTAAATCATTATTCCAAGGATATGCGGTATCAATATAAAATCTAGTTTTATTAAAAGGTTTTTCTACCCGAATTGACTTCTTTCCTCGTTGAATAAAGATTTGAAATTTCTCAATATTTATTGGCTTATCTTGATCAATTATCCAAATTTGTTGGTTGGATGACTCTTGAGAGTGAACTGTGGCAAGACTGCTGGTTTCAACTTCATGATCGTTATTGTTATGAGGTGCAGGATGAATATTACCGATTTCACCAAATTCTTCAAGAAATTCATCAAGTTCATCTGATGAAGCTAAAGGCATATTTGAGGTTTCTTCTAGAATTCTGTCTAATTCCTCATAGTCAATTTCTTCGATGGCATGTAATTCCTGATGGTTTCTGGACAATGCATCCGCAACATAGTTGGTTTTCCCTTCTATATGCTTAATTTCGAATTCAAAGTCCGATAGTTGAAATATCCATTTCATGAGCCGAGCGTTGGTGTTCTTCATTGTAAATAGCCAAGTTAATGGCTTGTGATCTGTGTGTATTACAAACTTTTTACCGTAAAGATATGGCTTAAAATGGTTACATGCATATACTATGGCCAATAACTCTTTTTCGATGGTAGAGTACCTTTGTTCTGTATCCGAGAGGGTGCGTGAGGCAAAAGCTATTGGATGATCTATTCCATCTGAAATTTGGGATAAAACAGCACCAAGTGCTACAGAGCTTGCATCTGTTGTTAAAATAAAACGTAGATCCCAATCTGGAAATTGAAGGATAGGAGCATTGAGGAGATGTTGCTTCAAAAGGATAAAGGCTTCTTGGTAGGAAGAGGGACAAATACATTTTTCATCAGCTCGTAAGGCTTGGGTTAAAGGTTTAGCCAGGTGAGCATAATTATGAATAAATTTCCTGTAATATCCCGTCATGCCTAGAAATTGTTTAATTCCTTTATGAGTTTTTGGTAAAGGAAAGTTTTCTATAGCCTCGAGTTTAGATGGATTGGTTTTTAGTCCGTCTTTTGAAACAATGTATCCTAAAAATGGGAGTTCATGTTTTAAAAATTCTGTTTTGTCGAGCTGTATTGTGAGTGAATGTTGAGTAAGTTTTTGAAAGACTGTTTCTAGATGATAAAAATGGTCATCAATATTATTAGAAAAAATTATTATATCATCCATATATACTAAACAATTTGGTACATTGCTTAACATCATATTGATGGCCCTTTGAAAGGTCGGGGGAGAATTACATAACCCAAAAGGCATACGGAGGAATTCATAATGACCCGATTCTGTAGAAAAGGCTGTTTTTTCAATTGAGTCCTCAGCCATTTCAATTTGGTGAAAACCAGACGCTAAGTCAATTGTAGAAAAAATTTGTGCTTTATTTAGTTGGTTAAGAAGGTCTTCTATGTTTGGTAGCGGAAATTTATCTGGAATGGTTTCCTGATTCAGTTTTCGATAGTCAATAACCATTCTAATTTTCTTTTTTCCATTAGCATCGGCCTTTTTTGGTACTACCCAAATTGGTGAATTATATGGAGAGTTGCTTTCCCTAATAATATTAGAATCTAAGAGTCTTTGTATTTCTTGTGAAATGTCTTCTCGAAATTGGTGAGGATATCTATAGTTCCTACTGTAAATGGGTTTGTCAGTTTTTAGTTTAATTGAGTGTTTAAGTAGTTTTGTAGATCTGAGTGGGTCGTTTTCGCCCTTGATCATTTCGGGATATTTATTTAATAGTTGTAATAATTTATTTAAATTATTTTCATTCATATGTTCATGTCTAATTAAATCTTTAATATTATTATTATTATTACTTATAGTATCTAATTGGTGTATATTATTTTCAATTAATCCATTATAAATTTTAACTTTTCCTCCAAGTAAAGAAATTTCATTTTGTTTACTAAATATATTAATGTCTAGTTGCTTCATACTTTCAAATCCTAATAATAAATCATAAGTATCGCTAAAAGGAAAAATATAAAACTTAACTAACAATTTACTGTCAAGACCTAAATTTGGAGCAAGGTCAATACATGCTGATGTAGTTCCCTTTTCGCGTCCGGTAGGTGTTTTAACAATAAATTCTTCCGATTTAATTTCAGTTCCCTCGGGTAAGGAACGTGGGTTGATATAATTTTTTAGAGCGCCAGTATCAATGAGCCAGGTCCGTTTTATAAAATCCATGAATTGTGGTAATTGATCAGTGAAATTTAGGGGATATTCGGGGATGGTTCCGGCTGACTTGGTCCTAAAAAATTATCAAATCTGGTGGTTAGTGTCTCTAGTTGTTGTTTTATATCACCTATCTCGTTATCTCCTTGTACTAAGTGATTCATAGGCGAGTTGTTTGACCTTACGGTTCTCATAGACACGGTATTTGATGAGTCAGGTTTAAAGGGTCCCGTAGGGAAAGGCGTCTTCTGCCTCTGTTGTTCCCAGTTAAAACCCTGGAAATTATTAGCGGGTTGATGGTTAATTCTCCTATTCATACTCAAATCTCTGTTTTCCCGATTTTGATTAAAATTATAGTTATAGTTTACATTAGGATCGTGGCTTTGAGGGTTTGAATAAGAATTAAAATGAAAATTAGGATTAAAGTTAGTATTTGGGTAAGGATTGTGATTAAATGTTTGATTAAATTTATTATAGTCGTGGTTAAAATTAGGATTGTAATTATGATTAGGATTATAGCTAGGATTAGGGTTATATCCGTAATTAAAACTATGATTATGATTATAATTATAATTAGGTCTACTGTTATATGTATTAAAATTTTGTTTAAATGGTTTGTGGTTTTTATGTCTAAAATTATTTTTTGGATTATACTGCTGTTGATGTCCGTATAAGCGGTCTAAAATAAATGAACAGTCATTTTGTATTGCGTTCCTGATATCATCTATATCTGTAAGGTGAAGATGATTTAAAAAGTCACAAAGCTCTGGATGTAAGTTTGCTTTAATGTGATAATTAATTTCTCGGTCCTGTAATTTCATTATTGTTTCTTTATTAACAATTTCATCATCTAGTGAGATTCTAGAAAATATCAAAGCTCTAATTTGAGCTATTCTGTTAATAAACGAAATTGGGTGTTCTCTAGGTCCCGATCTAACGTTTAGTAATTCAAGTTTAAGTTGTTCTACTGTACGTGAGTCTTTAAAATTTTTTTGTAAATGGTCTAGTAATTCGGATATATTTATGAATGTATTTGTGAGAAGACAATGTCTGGCGTTACCTACTAATCTAGATGTTACTTTAGATAAGAGTCGGGCGTGGTTTTGAATCCTTAGGGTATTATTGTCACCGCATACTGTGTCATAGACTGCTTTTACAGTTTTTACAAAAAAAATTAAATCTTCAGGATTACCATCATAATATGGAATATGATCGTAATCTTCTTTCACCATAGAATATGAAACACTCATTTTGTTGGTTAAAAAATCACTATTACTATTATTATTAATTAATAAGTTGCTTAATTGTTCGGTAATTTCACCTATATCTAATCTAACTCTACTTTTCTTATCCTTAGGCATACATAGAAAACTTAAAATTAAAATGTACCTCAAGTTATATTTTTAAGTTCTGCGAAGTCCTTATCAAAGTTGACCCTATTGAAGTGTAGAAACACAAACTTCAGGTGGTTTACTCCAGAACCTGTTGTCCAATGACTATTTCTTCGGTCCTTCTTGAGTTTCCGTTCAAGGCTGTCTTCACTGGACTGATCCAAAATCTGTTGGAATATTTCTTCGATTTTCTTGATCTCCAGGAAAATTTCTTCACCTTTACTGACCTGAGGCTAATAGGGTCCCTGTTCGGGCGCCAGATAAAGAACGTTGCCGCACAAAGAACTTAAAAAAACTTTATTGGTAAACAAACAAAACAAACAATTTACACAAGCTACACTATAAACTAGGATAATGACTACGACTAACTATATCGGACTATCTGACTATCATCTATGTCTTACAGCAAGGCTTATATACAATAGTGAGGGAAGGGGAGAGTGCTGACTCAGGAATGTAGGATTATGCACCTTAACTGTCGATTATGAAGACACATTTTATTACGGGTAGCCATCATTCGATCGGATCAGTGCACGTTTACTACCACAGCGATTGCTATTCATGCAGATACCTAGGTTGCGTTACGATGGCAGCTTTGATATCATCGGACAAGTCATTAATGTAACCATGGATGGGGACACAATGGTGCAACAGCTACCGCGTCAATTGGATAATGATTAACAGAAGAAGATTCATGAATCGCATATCTGAGCGGCATGGTCATAAAGGTAGTGTTAAAAGGTTGATTACAGTACACTGGGGTTCATTCCATGCTAACACAATAACCCGTTGAGTGCCAGTCACTGTCACTGATAATTATCCGATCGAACATCTACAGTGTGACAGAAGTGCATCGGAGTTGGAGGTTCTACTTACAAACAGCGCTCTAGGCTTAGAAATAAAGAACACTGTTTAGTTCTGTATTTATTTACTTTGAGTTCTAATTTCTGTATAATTCCGGGTGAGCGTGTTTACAGTTAACAGGATTAAAACCCCCTACCCGGAGTCTGGTCTATTGTATTCCTCCGCTGAAACGAGTTGCCTCCCGCTTGCAGAACCGCATTTCTCCCCCGCATTTTCCTACATCTATTATTGTTATACCACTTCCTGAACCTGTTGGTCATCCCTTATTCTACACCGCTCCTTGTTTATCCCTCTTATGTTACACCGCCACTACCTATGTTTTATGACCGAATTGAGAGGACCGGCATTAGACGTACGCCACCGCGGTGAGCTCAAGCCTACGAAAAGTCAGTAAGGAGAGGAGTGTCCGGCAAGATTCGGTGAGTCAGTTTTCATTTCCTTGCCTGATTATTTCCTTACCTTATTGCCATACAGTCCGAGGACGACTTACCGGGTAGCATCGTATTCCAGTTTAAATATTTTTGTTTTTAATTTAATTTAATTTGTTTTGTTTTTAATTTTATCATTTATTTTATTTTTTTTTCTCTAATTTTCAACCGCGTTTCACACATATATTTATGGTCCTCCGGGGGCCGGATTAATTAATTAAGAAAATTGATTAATTATTTTCTCAATTCGGAACATAAAAAAAAAATTATTTTCCATTTCATTTGATACGTTGCATGAGCCACGACGACGCCGGTGAGAGAGCAGCCTGCTTCTGCCTTATCTACCCCCACCTCGCGCTGCTTCTCCCACTATTACGACTTCGTTCAGTTTCGGAAAGAAGCGAACTGCAGTTTTTATATAAAATTGATACAATTGATCAAACTCATTTTTTCTCTTCAGAAAATAGTAAAATTTTATTAGTTAAGATTTAAATTTAATTAAAGTTTAAACTTTTTTTTTTCTGAATACTTTTCTGTTCAATTTTGTTGTCTTAATTTAATTTAAATTTATTTCAATATGTCGGAGGATAAAATTAAGCTTTTAATTAAAAAGAAGGAAAAATACTTTCACAATATTCAAACAGCTTATGACTTATCGAAAATTCTTAACAAGGAAAACTGTCCCACTTTTTTATCCCGAATGGAACGAATTGATATGGATTATAAATCCTTTGATGAAATTCAGGATCAAATTATGGAAATTGCTTCTAAAACAGAATCTCCCGAAAATGTCGACACGGCCGCTAGTTCTCAAGCCTGCGACGAGTTATATTATTCAGCAAAGGCGGTAGCGTCGCAGTATGCTAATCCAGCTACTGGTACTAGCCTATCTACGAAAAATGAGAAACCCGATATAGGGCAAGCGAAACTTCCAAAAATCAATTTACAGATATTTTCCGGCGATCTTCAAGATTGGCCCAAGTTTTACTGTCTGTTTCGTTCCCTCATTCATGAAACTCGACAAATAGCCTCATTTGAAAAACTTTACTATTTACGCTCATTTTTGAGAGGCCCACCTTTGAAACTAATCGAATAGATTCATTTGTCCGATGATAATTATCAAATTGCATTCGAAACTTTAGTTGATCGGTACCAAAACAACCGATTATTGGTTAATTTTTACTTGGAAAAAATTACGAATTTTAAACCGCTTTCCCAAGAAAATCTTCAAAATTTGCAAAGGTTATCTGACGTTTTCCTGACAAATGTTGCTGCACTCAAGGCCTTGAATCTACCGGATTTGTCTGATACACTTCTGCTACATTTCGGTCTTCGTTGCCTGGATTCGGAAAGCAAAAAATTATTCGAAGCCAAACATTCAGGGATTCAGTATCCAACGTATAAACACTTCTCGGATTTTCTAACTGAACATTGCAAAATTCTCGAACAGATTTCTCCAGGTAGGAACGAGTTTAATCCAAACCAACGTGCAAATTTCCAACGAAAAACATCTCTGATCACGACTAACCCGCATTACGGCCGAACTTTTTCACCGCCAAATAAATCTACTTCCACCGAATGTCCCACCGCTCACATTGTATGCCCGCCTCACATAAGCTACCTCATTGTGAAACATTTTCGAGAGAAAATGTAGATGCCCGCTGGGAGACAGTAAAAAATTTGAGAAAATGCTTTAATTTCCTGGGAAACCACATGTGGTCAAAATGTAATTCCAAAAGTAAATGCATCTCGTGTGGATCCTCGAAACATCATTCACGTTTACACCGCTCTACTTTCACAGCCCCACCTAGGGAATCATTTGAAAATCCACCTTCTACGCAAGCACTATCCTGCAGTGCCCGTACTTTCCCGTCTAGTACTGCGTACTCCACAGTATTGCTGGGTATAGCAGAGGCCTTTCTTACAGCTTCGGATGGTAGGAAGTTTCCTATACTCCTCGTTGTGTATCCTGGCTCTCAGGTGTCGTGCATAACAAGGGAAATGGCCCCACGGTTAAATTTAAAGCTCCAGAATTGCCCACTGAACATCACGGGCATCGGTAACCATACTACGGCTAGCAAGACGAAAATGGTTTCTTGCACTTTGACCCCTAGACACACTCGAGACAACTCTATAACCGCAGAAGCTGTTGTTCTCAATGGAATTTGTGCAGAGTTACCGGTTACGACGCTTTCAAAAGAACTTAGAAATCAATGTTCCTCCATGTTATTGGCCGACCCGGTTTTCCACGTAAAAGGGAAGATATATTTTCTTTTGGGTGCGGATCTCTATCCCGAAATCATTTCCGAGGAAAAAAATTCCGTCATCAGGGGTAATCCTTCAGCCGTGAAAACTTCCTTTGGGTGAATTTTATTGAGGAAAATTACAGAACCAGTAGAAAATAGGATAGTAACGCTTTTTGGTTGCACCACGCCACTTGATATTGCATTTCAACGTTTCTGGAAGACTGAAGAGGTCGCTTCTGTAGGACCGCAGAACCCGAAAGACGAATTATGTGAGCTACATTTTATGAACACCCACCGCAGAACACCCTCTGGCTAATATGTAGTTTCTCTTCCGTTTAGAAACACCAAGGCTCAAATGCTAGGAAATAACCGCGAAATCGCTCATAAACGACTCCTGAACACGGAGAGCAGGCTCAAACGGACAAATTTAGAACTTCAATATAACGCCTTCCTCCAGGAGTATTTGGAGATGTCGCACATGAATTTAGCTTGCCAACACTCGCCATATGTCATCCCGCATCATGCTGTGGTAAAAGGTACCAGCTCCATCACAAAACTCCGCGTAGTTTTCGACGCTTCGGCCAAGGATTCCCTTGGATTATCACTGAATGATCGCTTATATACCGGGCCGAAGCTTCAGCGAGACTTGACGAACATCATTTTTAGTTTCCGACTCTATCGTGTTGCCGTTTGCGCCGACGTTAAGATGATGTACAGGGGAATCTTACTCTACGAAAAGGACCGTTGTTTTCAACACATATTCTAGCGTGCTTCTTCTGCCAAATCCGTGAGAGAGTTCGAACTCAACACTGTCACATATGGTCTCTTTACATCTCCGTTCCTCGCGCAACGCGTCCTGAAACAAATTGTTGAAGACAAAGGTGGAAAATGGCCGCTCGCAGCGCACGCACTACTCTATGAAACTTTTATGGATGACATAGTAGGGAGAGGCGATACAGAAGAGGAGGCTCTTACATTGCGCCATCAACTGGAGCAATTGTTAGGTACTGCTAAATTCCTCCGACGCAAATGGTATAGCAACAGCGATACGGTGTTAACTTCAATTCCACCTGAACACCAGGAGCAAGCGCTAACAATACGTCAAGATAATCCGGCTGATTGTGGAACTCGAGGTCTGATGCCTCGCATGCTGATGCATTTTTCACAGTGGTGGGAAGGACCACCATTTTTGCAATTACCTCTAAACAGATGGCCAGAGTTTCACTTTGATGAGCGAAAAAAAATTCCTGCAATGAAGGCTGAGACTACCGCTATGTTAGCCACCGCCGAACCAAACTATCGTATTACCACCAGCCTCCTTTTCATCACTCCAACGCCTCAAAAACGTCTTCGCTTATGTTCTTCACTTCGTCAGCAACTGTAGCACCGCAAAATCTCATCGTAAATCCGGTGTACTGTCTGTTTCAGAACTCTGAGACAGCATGAATTTATGTGACCGTCTATGCCAGGAACAATACTTCCATACTGATCTTAAGACTACGGCCCCTGAACAAATGTCACAAGCTATTAAACCGGTATCACCTTTTATTGACAAGCTGGGTTTTCTCAGCGTGGGCGACAGGCTTAAGAAATCGCATTTAGCAACCCTCATTTGTGACTGGTATCATCAAACCACAATTCACGGAGGCCCTCATGTACTGCAGGCGTTCATTCAACGAAAATATTGGATACCAGGACTTCCTCTCTAATAAGGATGCGCATATTTAGGGGCAACTACCAACCACCTCCGGTTCTATTGCATGGCCTACCAATAAATTGATTCCCCTTCCAATAAACTGAAGTTACTTTTCATTTTTTTTTGTTTTTTTACAAATTTTTCCATTGCAAGTTCGCTTCTTCTGTTCTAAAGTTTCATTTCACCTAATTACAAAATAGCTATCAATTCTGGGTGACCGTTATGTTTAGTTCTGTATTTATTTACTTTGAGTTCTAATTTCTGTATAATTCCGGATGAGCGTGTTTACAATTAACAGGATTAAAACCCCCTACCCGGAGTCTGGTCTATTGTGTACCTCCGCTGAAACGAGTTGCCTCCCGCTTGCAGAACCGCATTTCTCCCCCGCATTTTCCTACATCTATTATTGTTATACCACTTCCTGAACCTGTTGGTCATCCCTTATTCTACACCGCTCCTTGATTATCCCTCTTATGCTACACCGCCACTACCTATGTTTTATGACCGAATTGAGAGGACCGGCATTGGATGTACGCCACCGCGGTGAGCTCAAGCCTACGAAAAGTCAGTAAGGAGAGGAGTGTCCGGCAAGATTCGGTGAGTCAGTTTTCATTTCCTTGCCTGATTATTTCCTTACCTTATTGCCATACAGTCCGAGGGCGACTTACCGGGTAGCATCGTATTCCAGTTTAAATATTTTTGTTTTTAATTTAATTGAATTTGTTTTGTTTTTAATTTTATCATTTATTTTATTTTTTTCTCTAATTTTCAACCGCGTTTCACACAAAGATTGTCAGCATTCAACACCACTAAACACTATTTACGACGTGTATGCTGAAGAACTATCGTTTGCTTTGATACATATATAGTAATATTTTATATAAAAAATATTACCCGTTATGTATTCACGTGCAATACACGCCGTGTCCATGACACAGCTACACCCAATTTTTCCTCTCTCTTCGTCGTTTTTGTTCTGAAACCTGCTTTCTAGTAGTGTTTCTTAGGTTATTACTATATTATTTTAATTTTTCTCATATCTCAACAGTATCGCCATCTTACAACCTTTCATTTCTCAAGTATATGTTTCAAAATAAATAGCTGTCCTCTGTGCTCTTATCACACCAAAATCCTGCTTGGTACTATGAATGTGTATATAATTATATGAACGTGTATGTGCTATCCTTCTCCGTATTTTTCAAATTCGTATATATTGGGCCCTTAATTTAATATGAGACTGGTGAAGCCTTTATTGTGACTAGGGTTCTACCGATATTACCGATATGGGAACAGTATCGATACTTTTCCTTCAGATACCGATATTTTGGTATAGATACTTTTCTTCCGATATTTTATCGATATCGGTATGGAAAACTAAATATCGAAACAGTTAACTGACCTTCCCTTTCCCTATATGAACCCTACTATTTTATTATTATGAACCCTATCTGTAAATATCACGGAAATTAATTAATAAAAAAAAAATAATATATATGCATAGCAAAGAAAAATTCTTTCGATACCAGAAGAATAAAGTACTCTTTCGATATTCTAATAATATTTTCCGATACTTCACAGATGGCTGATATCTAAATTTTTTATTATGTTATGAACCCTATCTGTACATATCCGGGAAATTAATTAAAAGAAAAAAAATAATATATATGCATAGTAATGGAAATTCTTTCGATACTAGAAGAACAGGGTACTCTTTCGATATTCTAAAAATATTTTCCGATACTTCACAGATGGCTGATATCTAAATTTTTTATTATGTTATGAACCCCATCTGTACATATCCGGGAAATTAATTAAAAGAAAAAAAATAATATATATGCATAGCAATGGAAATTCTTTCGATACTAGAAGAACAGGGTACTCTTTCGATATTCTAAAAATATTTTCCGATTCTTCACAGCTGGGTAATATCTAAATTAATTATTATGTTATAAACCCTATCTGTACATATCCGGGAAATTAATTAAAAGAAAAAAAATAATATATATGCATAGCAATGGAAATTCTTTCGACACTAGAAGAACAGGGTACTCTTTCGATATTCAAAAAATATTTTCCAATACTTCACAGATGGCTGATATCTAAATTTTTTATTATGTTATGAACCCTATCTGTACATATCCGGGAAATTAATTAAAAGAAAAAAAATAATATATATACATAGCAATGGAAATTCTTTCGATACTAGAAGAACAGGGTACTCTTTCGATATTCAAAAAATATTTTCCGATACTTCACAGATGGTTGATATCTACATTTTTTATTATGTTATGAACCCCATCTGTACATACCAGGAAAATTAATTAAAAGAAAAAAAAAATTATATAAGCCTAGCAATGGAAATTCTTTAGATACTAGAAGAACAAGGTACTCTTTCGATATTAAAAAAATATTTCCCGATACTTCACAGATGGCTAATATCTAAATTTATTATTATGTTATGAACAATATCTGTACACATCAGGGAAATAAGTTAAAAGAAAAAAATAATATATATGCATAGCTATGGAAATTCTTTCGATACTGCAAGAACATGGTACTCTTTCGGTATTCTAAAAATATTTTCCGATACTTCACAGATGGCTGATATCTAAATTTTTTATTATGTTATTAACTCTATCTGTACATATCCGGGAAATAAGTTAAAAGAAAAAAATAATATATATGCATAGCTATGGAAATTCTTTCGATACTGCAAGAACAGGGTACTCTTTCGATATTCTAAACATATTTTCCGATACTTCACAGATGGCTGATATCTAAATTTTTTATTATGTTATTAACCCTATCTGTACATATCCGGGAAATAATTTAAAAGAAAAAAATATATACATGCATAGCAAAGAAAAATTCTTTCGATACTAGAAGAACAGGGTACTCTTTCGATATTCAAAAAATATTTTCCGATACTTCACAGATGGCTGATATCTAAGTTTTTATTATGTTATGAACCCTATCTGTACATTCCAGGGAAATTAATTAAAAGAAAAAAAATAATATATATACATAGTAAAGAAAAATTCTTTCGATACCAGAAGTACCCTGTTACTCTTTCGATTCTTATAAATTCTTATGCAACGGTTTTGGATTACGTCTAGTTTTTTTAATGATGAATCTGGAGCTTCACCGTATATGACTGCTCCATAATAAAAAATTGCCCTTATCGTAGATCTATAAAATAATAAAGATATGTTTGGGTCAGCTCCCCATTTGGAATTGATAACACTGAAATTAATGTTCGAATCATGAACTGAATTATTATAAACTAAATTATGTAATAAATTATTATCAAGAATCACATTTGTTATTTCTTACTGGAATGATATCGGGGGGATATCATCACGACCATCGCTATTTTCTGACATTATTCCTTTTTTTTAATTTATAAATAAAATAAGTAATGTAAACCTATTTTAAAGAAAAAAGAAAGAGTGAAAATATATAATATAAAAATAAAGCCTCTTATCTGTCTCGGTGCTAAATCTTCAGATCCTCTCTGCTCAAAGGCTAGCCTTTCACATATAGGGTTCATATCATAATAAAAAATTTAAATATTAGCCATGTGTGAAGTATCGGAAAAATATTTTGAGAATATCGAAAGAGTTCCCATATACCCTGTTCTTCTAGGATCGAAAGAATTTCCATTGCTATGCATATACATTATTTTTTTCTTTTAACTTATTTCCCAAATGTGTACAGATAGTGTTGTTAACATAATAATTTAGATATAGGCTATCTGTGAAATATCGGAATGATCATTCGATATTTTGAGAATATCAAAAGAGTACCCTGTTCTTCTGGTATGGAAAGAATTTTTCTTTACTATGTATATATATATATATATATATATATATATATATATATATATATATATGTATATATATATATATATATATTATTTTTTTCTTTTAATTAGATAGATAGGGTTCATAACATAATAAAAAATTTAGATATCAGCCATCTGTGAAGTATCGGAAAATATTTTTAGAATATCGAATGAGTATCCTGTTCTTCTAGTATCGAAAGAATGTCCTTTCCTATGCATGAATATGTTTTTTTTTTCTTTTAATTACTTTCCTTGATATGTATAGATAGCGTTAATAACATAATAAAAAATTTAGATATTAGTCAACTGTGAAATATCGGAAAGATCTTTCGATACTTTAAGAATATGGAATGAGTACTATATTCTGCTAGTATCGAATGAATGTCCTTTCCTATGCATGTATATGTTTTTTTTTCCTTTTAATTACTTTCCCTGATATGTGCAGACAGGGTTCATAACATAATATAAAATTTATATATCAGCCATCTGTGAAATATCGGAGATCTTTCGATACTCTGAGAATATCGAATGAGTATATATTCTTCTAATATCGAAAGAATGTCCTTTCCTATGCCTTTATATTATTTTTTCTCTTTCATTACTTTCCCTGATATGTATAGATAGCGTTAATAACATAAAAAATTTAGATATCAGACAACTGTGAAATATCGGAAAGATCTTTCGATACTTTGAGAATATCGAATGAGTACGATATTCTTCTAGTATCGAAAGCATGTCCTTTCCTATGCATGTATATATATTTTTTTCTTTTAATTACTTTCCCTGATATGTACAGATGGGGTTCATAACATAATAAAAAATTTATATATCAGCCATCTGTGAAATATCGGAAATATCTTTCGATACTTAAAGAATATCGCATGAGAGCCATATTATTCTAATAAAAAATAAAAGGTCTTTCACTTTTTCATTGATTAATCAATGTGTGACGTTTTCCTGGCAATTTTCTGATTTTATTCATTTTCATTCGTCCTTAAGCGACTTCTTAACTAGTTCTCCTAAGCTGGCCTAAGAAGATTCGTTGATGTTTTTGTGTGGGAAAGTCATAATATTCACTTCTACATTCTTTGCAGCTTTGAAATTTATGCATTATCCACCATTGCACCATCCTTCCATATGTCATGTAAGTTAGGTATTTTTTTAAAAATAATTTATTCAATGAAATTTACAACTGTATTATACTAATGCAACAAGTAAATAAAATGATTAGTAAATATTAGCATGAAAGACAAGTAGAGAAAATACCCATTGTTAGTACTCAAATAACAAGGTCAGGAGGCCATCTTTTTTTTCAGCCGCCTCGGAGGATTATCAGGAATTGAAGTGGTTGCTAGGCTTGAAACTAGTGGGTTTGAGTGGGAATGAAGTTTGTCAAGAAAAGATTGATATCGAACTCGGGACAAATCAGCAACAAATGGGACATAAAGATCATTGAGGATTTTGGATTGTAAGGATTGAATACGAGAGGTAGTCGATGGTTTAGTGGAGCCCCAAAGCTCTACTCCGTAAGTCTAGATGGTTCTAATAATTATCATATATTTGAGTCTTTTGTAATTCATTGGGACCTTAGAGAGTTTGCCTAGTAAATGTTGTAATAGGCTGAAACGGCGTTGCTAGGTATTACATCATCATTTGAAACAGAGCTTCTCTTCCAATTTTCGCATTGACATTTCTAATTACATTTATTGCTTCATGCTTTAGAATCCTGTGATACTTGTATTTTAGTTGGCTTTAGAATACGCTCTTTCTGTTCTTGTCGTACGAAGAGGGCTTAATTAAATTAAATGTTTTTTAATGCCAGCTAAATATTTTAGTGCTGGGTAACTGTTCTGTATGACCCAAGTTAGAGACCCGCCGTCGTGAATAAATTATTTATTCGGTTAAGAGTTGAGAATCTAACCTGTGCGATCTCACCCTCCTGAGGTTTATTCTTCTTCTATGGAGTGGGTATCCATAACGGGGGTAAACCTGTTGATGGAGCGTGATATCAGCAAATCATTACCTTTCACAACCGTTTAGAAACTTTACTGCTTTGACATAGAAACTGTCTGGTCCCTACTATGTACTGAACCCATTTCCCTTCATGAGCTGAATTGGTACAAAATTGGAATCTTTATGCTTATTTGGGGTAATTAAACTTTTTTAATTAATAATTCAAAAAAAGGAAACTTATAAAATATAATGGGAGTGGGGAAGCTCAGTGGTAGAGCGCTGAGTTACCGTGCCGAAGGTCCCGGATTCAAATCCGACTGTGGCAGATAATTTATTTAATCTGTTAACAGCTGGTTATTGACCCTGTTGGATCACCCAGCTTCTATAAAATGGGTACCCTTAATTGGGAGGAAAACCTGTCGGTTGAGCGTAATCTAGGACAAATCACCTCCCTGTACAGCCATTGTCCTATAAACAATATAGTCTCTTCCACATACTGAAACCAAGACCCTTCATCCGTTGTAATGTTAAAGGTTTTTTTTTTTAATATAACATTATTAGATAATTAAAGGAGATACAAAAAAAAAAACAGTTTTGCCTCCCTGACTACAACTCTGATTAGTAATATTTTTGAAGATTGCTTCCTGTAAAGTAGGTACTTTTAATTATGTTTATTTGGGGTAACAAATCATATAAAATTGTCAGTAGTAATAAAAATAAGATAAATATAACGTTATCTGATAACTGAAGGGAGAAAATCTTGACTTCTGAAAAACAATCCGGAAATAAGAGTATGGTCATTGATAATTATTACACTTTTTTATAGCTAACAATAAGCAATAATTCCCAATTTTATGAGATTTAATCATTTATAAAATCATAGGAATCGTAATAGAATTCCCATTGGAACTATATAGAAACTTTTATCATGGACCATGGTTGGTGAAATTTGTGAGAGGTATGTCAAAATTTTAGTTTACATTACATTTTGGAAATTCTGGAATCTATATTCTAGAAAAAATAATTTATAATTTGGAGAAAATTTACGAGTCTTTTCTTATTAGCTTATTACAAATAATGCAAAAAATATACCTCAAGTTTAAGGTTCATTTTATTTTCCTTTCCTGCCCAAAGTGTCAAAATAAAATTTAAAAAATATCTCCTGTGACTTTTTCTTTTAAAAATAGCCTAAATAACCATAAACATTTTTTTAAAATTTTTTCGCCCTACCATTTTTTAAAAAAAATAATCCAGTAATCCGTCCAAACTGAGGTTTTGAAAGATGCTTGTCTGTGATGAAATCTGTGACATATTATGGAAATATTTATATAGAATACTGGCTACACTAAGCATTAAAACGCTAACAGGAGTACATAACAGATGTAGCCAAACGGCTACATTAGGCATAAAAGGGTTAATAAAAGCTCAGGGGTAGGATTAATTGGTGCGTGTTTTTTTTAATATTTTTTAATTTCATTGTTTTCTGTCATTTCAAAAATTTTGCACAGTTTACGTTCCATTATTTTATCGTATTACAATTAAAAGCAAATCAAGAGAAATTCGCAACCTTTTTTTTGAAAAAAATTACCAATCACGTCAATTCAACATTTCACAAAATATTTGGTTGTATTCACGGATGTTGATACATTTTAAGAAATAATTACTCCCAATGAATCGTTGTTGTTAATATATGGTACATAAACTTATTTATTTTTACGAAGAGGTGTAGTTGTACTATCAGTAACCGGCAGTAGAAAATTAAAATAGACATTTTTAAAATTTAAAATGTTAATTTTTTAAAATAAAAGTTAATTATTTAAAATTTTATTAATTAGTATAAACTGATTATTTTTAGATGTAGAATTTTAATTTTTCGAAAAAAAATTTTTTTAATGAAAAATGTATGAGAGATGAGAAGAGGCCTTCTAGAATTTATGAAAATAATATTTTCACATACTCAAATATATTCAAATGTATTTTAAGTAATAATTTTTTGTCTAATTAGTATGCTTCTCATTAATTATGCGCATACTTCTCTTTTTAATTATACATGTGTATATATCTAATATATAAAATTGTCGTGTTACAGTGTTTGTAAGAAAAGTCCTCCGAAACGACTTGACGGATTCTTATGAAATTTTGTGTCTATATACAGTAGGTCTGAATAGAATGTAAACTATTTTTCATACCCCTAATTGATATGTATCGGCCATTATTATTGATTATGCGTCAATCGTAGCCGTGACGTGATGTTGCATTTTTGATATGTTGTAAGGCCATGTCTGAGCAGTGTAAAACCAAGTTCGCAACCGAAAAAACGGACGGGAATACTTTCGGTGGCCGAAAAACTTCGAAACTTTCGGAGTTATTTCACTTTTTGGCCTGTATCTACTAATCGGTACGTTTTAGAGAAAACACATAAATACGCATTTTAAAAGAAGATAAAATTTGCTACAATTTGAGCCCAAATGCAGCTCTGTAGGTCTAACAGATCCTGAGTTAAGTTCCAATCATATAATAACTAACCGGAATCATAGCTCTACCTAATATATAAAATTGTCGTGTCACAGTGTAACAAAACTCCTCCGAAACGACTTGACCGATTCTTATGAAATTTTGTGTCTATATTCAGTAGATCTTACCAATAGGATGTAAATTATTTTACATATCCCTAAGTGATATGTGTCGGTCATTATTATTGATTATTGAATAAAATGTAAAATAAAAAATCTATTTAATTTATTTTTCTAATCATTTAATGTTTCTTTAATCTCAAATTTTAACGTAATATATTTTTAAAATTATACAACAGCCACAGCAACGCATGGCCGGGTCAGCTAGTATATATATATATATATATATATATATATATATATATATATATATATATATATATATATACATATATATAAGTTATGATTAGACTGAACACTTGTTTAAAAAAAAAAGGGAAAGTAGGGCATAGACACACTCGCGCTATTTGTAGTAAACTAAACTTTATTCCATTTAACTTCAGGGTTTATAGATACTGTTTACATATAATAGAACATATATATATATTTTTTTTAAACACTTTATTCAGACATTACTATCTGCCACTTGTGGGCAATAAGTAATGGTGCTATGAAGCTACAACCATTCCATAACAAAACAAAAAAGTGGTATAAACAAAATAAAATAAGTCTAGATAAAAATAATAAAAATAAAAATAAATAAAATAATGTACACATGCAAACCCTATTTACAATTTGCCTGGGTCCCCGAACTAAGCTTCATCCCCAGGAATGAGGGCAAAGCAGGAGTTCAGAAGGCCCTTGCCCCCTTTTCCAGCCGCGTCACTGGAATAAACTCCAATGGAAGCTGGTTAAGGGCGCTTCACACACACACACACACACAGGTCGTGAGTGGAGAATCTGGCCAGTGCCAGTACTCCAAATAGCATTATTATAACAAGTCTCGGGGCCATTGCCGGTTTAGGCGGCGGGGTGGATTGTATGGATGTGTGGAACTGGATAATGACTGATCCAGGGGATTGGGATGACAGACAAGGTTTTGGTGAAAGTTTGATAATATAGTAGGGATGAGGTCGAGGACAAAAGGAATGTTGAGATCATTATGGAGGGTTTTGTTGGAGACATAATAAGGAGCGTTGACAATAGTTCTCAGGACTTTGGATTGAAAGGATTGAATGCGTCTGATATTCGATTTTTTTGCGGTCCCCCACAGTTCCAGTCCATAGGTCCAGATAGGTTTGATGATCGTCTTGTACATTAGTAGTTTATTGTCTATTGAAAGATGGGAGGCCCTACATAGTAATCTGTATAGTTGGCTGAAACGTCTGTTAAGTTCTTGTCTTTTGAGTCTGGTATGAGGATTCCATGTAAGTCTTTTGTCTAGGAAGAAGCCAAGGTATCGTACTGTGTCGGAAATAGGCAGGATGGTTTCGTTGAATTGGACAAAAGGACATGTTCCCCGGCGAATTGTAAAAGTCACGTGTTTGCATTTTTCCTCGTTGACTTTGATCCGCCATTGGTTACACCTAATTTCAATGAGTGAAAGGTTCCTTTGGAGGTTCGAGGAAGCCATTTCAGGATCTGGATGAGATGATAGGATGGCTGTGTCGTCTGTGAACGTTGCAAGGCAGGTTTCAGGAGTAGTTGGGATATCAGTGGTGTACAATATGTATAGGATAGGACCCAGGACGCTGCCCTGGGGGACTCCAGCTTGAATTGGGTAAAGATTGGAGTATTCGTTACCACAGCGCACTTGGAAGTAGCGATCAGAGAGGTAGGATTGAAGGACTAGGAATAAGGATTGAGGTAACTGAGTTTTGAGCTTGAACAGCAAACCGGCATGCCATACCCGGTCGCAAGCTTGTGCTACGTCCAGAAATGCGTCTGTGCAGTACTGTTTGCTTTCAAGAGCAGAGGATATGTGATCGACAACTCGGAGACCCTGCTGGACCGTCGAATGCCTGGGACGGAATCCAAACTGATGTAAAGGAATATTGGATTCGATTATGAGTAGGATTCGTTTCAGGAGGATCTTTTCAAAAATTTTGGAAAGGATAGGAAGCAGGCTGATGGGTCGGTATGATGAAGTGTTATTTGGTGGTTTACCAGGTTTAGGGAATAGAATGATCATGGAGTGTTTCCACAACAAAGGGAGTGAGTTGTGCGAAGGATACAGTTGTATAGATAGGTAAGGAAAATAATCGCTTTTTGAGGAAGATGTTGAAGGATCTGGGTGGTTAGAAGGTCATGTCCAGGAGATTTGCGGACTTTTAATTTTTGTAAGAGGAATTTGACCTCAGGGGGGTTTACAGCGTTAGGAGGTAAGGATAGTGGAATGGGTGAAGAGAGGAATTCATTAATATTGGAAACGTGCGTAGGGTTGGTTTCAGGATGTGGAATAAATGTATTTGAAAGGTGTTTGGCAAATTCTTCTGCTTTGTCCTCATCTGATGCAGCCCAAGAACCGTCTTCACGGCGGAGGGGATGGGAAATAGGGTGGTATTTAAGGATCTTTTTAGTAGCATTCCAAAGGGAATTATCAGAAGCGGATAGTGTGGAAAGATAGGCATTGTAGGTTTCGGATCTATAGGTTGTCAGGTTCTTTTTAACTAGTTTGGTGAGGTGGTTATACAGTCTCCGATCATGAGGATGCCTAGTTCTTTGCCAAAGGGATCGGTAATGGCGTTTGGTAAGGATAAGATCCCTAAGATCTTGTGGTAATGGATTTTTCTTGCGGGGTTTGAAGGAAGGACGAGGTGAAGATGCAGTCCAAACTGCTTGCTGGATCAAATTGGTAAAGGAATCGACTGCATCATCTAACTCTTGGGGTGTTTTTAGGGAAACACTGAGGTCAATGGTGTCGGATACAAGCTGGTGAAAATGGTTCCAGTCAACTGGTCCCCTAATAAATGATGGCGGTGGAAGTTTGGGTATTGGGAATACAGAAAGGGTAATGATAAAAGGACTGTGATCTAAGGAAAGTTCATCAAGGCGTTCTATGGAATAGTTTAGGGGACCTAAGCCAGCATGGATAAAAAAGTCGAGGAAATCAGGATTTCTGTTTGGATCAGTGGGCCAATATGTAGGAGTGCCGGGAGAAATAAAACTGGAGTTGTGGGAATTAAGTGCAGACAGTAGCATGCGTCCTCGGGAATTAGTAGTTCTTGATCCCCACTGTTGATGTTTCGCATTAAAGTCTGCATCTAAAAGGAAATGGATCCCTAGGGAATCGAGGAGAGGGCTGAATTGGGAATCGGAGATGGATTTATTAGGAGGACAGTACACCGATGCTAATGTGATAGGAAAGGAAAAGGTTTTGATTGAAACAGCTGTAGCCTGAAGGAGATCGTTTGAAGGTAGGGGAAATGACTGTTGGGAAAGGGATCGATGGACTATGACAGCAGTACCACCGTGAGCTTTTCCATCAGGATGGTCAGTCCGGTAGGTTTGGTACTGTGTTATGTTGAGCTGCCGTTTACTGGTAAGTCGAGTTTCTGTAATTAAGGCTACATTAATTTTTTTGTCATACAGTAAAGATGTTAGTTCGTAGGTGTGGTTTCGAATACCATTCGCATTCCAAAGGAGAATAGATAGGATGGATGTCATTTAAGGATGTTGTGGGACAGGAAAGAGATGGGAAATAAGATTTGTTAGGAGTGATATTAATGGTGTGACCATTGATTTGAATTCAGAGAGGAATGATGTGAGAAGTGTCGTGAGATCAGTAGCATTTGAAGGAGGAGGTATGTGTGGGGTAAAAGGAATTTTATTCATGGAATATTGTGGTTGCTGGGGCTGGTTTTGTGCTTGTATAGGGTTGATTTGAGGTACAGGGATGTGTTTGGAGGGTTCGGGTTGCAGCGAGGCCCCGAGACTATTCGGCTGACCACCTGACATTTCTGCATAGGAAACAGTTCCATTTACAATTTTTGAAGGTTGCCTTCTTGACGTTCTCGCTTCGTCGGTGGGCCGACGTGCTGCCAGAACGCGTGATTTTATATTTTTGTAGGTTTGAAAACCTTTGTAATTTGCCGGATGTCCTTGAAGACATAATGCGCAGACAGCAGGAGTTTCTCGCGGCTTGATACACTCTTCGGTTTTATGCGGTTTTCCGCATTTGACGCACCTGGGAGTGTGGTGACAGTAGTGCCGGGTGTGCCCGTATGAATGACAGTTATGACATTGCACAATGTCTTTCTTAGGGTAAGGTTTTTCAACTTGAACCTGGGTATAATATAGTCTGTTTACCTCGTAGATTTTTTCAACCCCGGGTGTTGGTTCTAGGTCAACGAAGAAAAGAGGCAGTGGAATTTTGTTGCCTGGCTCAGGGTGCCCAGTATTGTTTTTGCAGACATTTGTTATTTGTCTGACCTTGAAGCCCATTGCGGTGAGTTCTTCTTCAATGACGTCTGCAGGGGTGGAGGGGAGCAATTTCCTGATCACCACTCTGATGGCTCTTTCCTCCTTTAATTGGTATGTGTGGTAGTCAGCCTTGGTTTTTGTAAGGTATTTCACAATTCTGCGGTATGTATCGGGCGTGTCTGATTGAATTTTTGTGTCATTAATCCTACTGGTGCAGTAGTATTTTCCAGAGCCTATTGTATTGTTCAATTGGGTGCAGAGGAGTTTAAAGTTTTTTATATGTCTCACGAAAATAGGTGGTGGCTTATGCACTTTAGGGGCCGATGTGGACTCCATTGCTTCACAAGTAAGATTTGTCAGTGGCTGATATCTGTTTGGTGAGTAGAATGGTGAGTCTTCAACCAGGGTAGATGACCCTAACTGGGTATTTTGATTTGATGGCCCTGCCTCGGGTTCTAAATTATCATTAGGAGTCACAGGAGGCGTATCAACTTTGCGCCTTCTATTGGGTTTCGGTTTAGTCGGACTATTTCTAGTGGTTGACTCAAGGGATCGGCTTCTCTTGGCTTTTGCTTTTTTATCTGCTCTGCTAGACAAAACCTGGTGGTGGAATTTCATATTGGTGTTTTATATAACTGGTGATGAAAGGAAAAAAAAAATAATAAAAATAAAATAAATAAAAAGTTCGCAACAGAACTGATGTAGCCACTGCATCGTCCAGCCTCGGTGCCAGGGGCCGTACTGGTAACTGATAAGAGTCCTCCTACCTTGGCTGTGGTGGGGATGGACCCGCTGCGGCTTGCACACGAGATAATGCTCTGATGTCGCTTGAAACACTCGATCTTATTATAATTATTGTAGTAAAGTAAAATCAGTTATTTGCTTTGAAATTTCACATTTCACTTCACTGAAACACGAACTGTAGCTATGTAAAATACCAAGAACATATATATATATATATATATATATATATATATATATATATATATATATATATAATATATATAGGGTTAGGGCACTGAGTTGCCATGTCGAAAATCCTGGTTCCATTTCCGCTGCCGGCAATATACTTTTATTTAGTTTGTTAGCAGCTGGAGATGGATCCTATGGGATCGAGGACCTTCCTGGGGCTCACCCAGCCTCTAAAAGTTGGTACCTAATATAATGGGGGAAGAATCTGGCGGTTGAGCGTGATCTAAGACAAATCACCTCCCTACACAACCGTTGTTCATGAACCAGTACAGTCGTTACCATGCACTGAACCTCAGTCCCGTTCATGTGTTGTAGTGGTGCAGATTTGTATATATAATCTTTTGATAGAACTCTCCTTATTTTCCTTCTACTGAAAACTTCGTATTTAAAATATTTCTGTTGGATTACTGACATAGATACATGGCGGTTATAGTGGGTGGTTAGCATAACAACCAACAATGATCAAGATCGCAGATTCACAGCCTGCAGGTGGCCTTATTATTTTTTAAAAGAGAGAACAAATCCTTAATAATGACGTTCTTCGGATGGATCGTAAAATGGAGGCCCCGACCGAGCCTTGCTATGTCAGGTATTCCCTTAAAATCTCTATCCTAATTATATCTAGATAGCAGAAATTAGGATTATAATGCATGGATACGACTCTATCGTCTGTAGCATGAATTGGCGTTAATTGAATAAACAACAAACATAGATACATGGCGATACATAAAGCTATTAAATATCAACAATAATAAAGAAATTTAAAGTGTCAATCGTAGAGTTAAAAATGAGATGTTGACAAAATTAATGAAGTGACTATTTATTTACAACTTTAAATTTTAAAGAATGCGTATTGAATGATAACATGGAGCTATATACTGACTTGTAATTCTGATATTAATTAGTACCTATATACTATTATCCTTAGATAAATTATAATTATTAATTTTATACTTTTAAAAAAAATAAATTTTAACCGTTTCGAGTATTGTTAATATTTTTAATACACATCATACTAACTCATTTTATCATCCATGTAATTTTTATGTCCATGACGACTTTTAACCCATTTTAAATGTGCTATTAATATTCATCTTAGCCTGTCCATAGCTGCTTTTACCATGAAAGAAATATTCGAGAGTATTCTACAAATAAATAAATAAATAAACTCATAAATAAATCGAATAAGGACCCACCACTACAAAGAAATAGCCTTGATATGCTATTGATTCAAGTCCTATTGTTTATTTTAATCAACAATTTCGTCTGGTTGATTAAAAAAAAAAAATCAATCGGATTCATTGTTTAGTGTTTTCTCTTATTTGACAAATTATTTTGGATAATAAAATAAATTACCCTCCTATGAGAGGTGACGGTCATAATACCCTTTTGAAAAGTAGTGAATGAAAATCATCCTTGAAAGAGTTCGGAAAAAGTAGTAAATATGAGTTTGAGAAATCAGTAACAATGGTGAAGGTCCTTAATACCTGTTGATCTTCTCATTCACAAAGTACTAGGTCTCACATGAATGGGCTTGCCTGATTGAGGAGGGTCGTAGTATATCGCTTCCTTTCGTTTAGTTCCATAAGGAAAGGGATTCGACAAAGGGACTTGTATCAATAGCATATCAAGGCTATTTCTTTGTTGTGGCAAGTACTTACTCGATTTATTTATGGTTTTATTTATTTATTTATTTTTTTTTTAGAATACTATCATATATTTCTTTCATAGTGAAATTAGCTAAGGAAAGGCTATGATGATTAATAAGAGCACATTTTAAATGGGTTAAAAGTAGTCATTGTCATAAAAATTATATTTATGATAAAATGATTTAGCATGATATGTATTAAATACAATGTGATGGAACGTCATGGAATGGATGTGTATTTATATTTTTTTTATTAAATAATAAATAATTCCTAAAGAATACTTCATTTAATAAAGGATATGCTGAGGACTAATGAATGTCGTTTTAATTCTGTTGTATTTTATTATTGAAGAATCCATTACGTATGATACGTTTCATGTATGAAGGACAAAATTACCTTTATTTTTTACAGTGGGTAAAAACGTTACTTTTCCTTCCATTATTCCTCCATCTTTTATCAAGTGGAATTCGATAAATTGTCTCAATATCTCAGATCCAATAAAACAGTAATATGTAAGATATTGTCCTCTTATCTGTCGCACAAGGAAAAAAGGGACCTACTTCTGAAAAAACAATTGACGTTAGTATTATTATGCAAACGTTTAGATTGTGCTTGGTAACAAGAAACGATTATAGAAGTCCAGTTTGGCTGGGGAGGTTGGTTTATTTTAGTATTTATTGTGTGCGTCACGACGCCTACATTACAACCCTTCCCCGAACCCCTACTGCAACCAATGAAGCCTTTCATTAAAGACTTTATCAATAATTTTAGAGATGGACGCATGCGCGGGACGGATCAATGCAGGTCCGGTCCGGCGAACACTTGTCGCTCAGTGATCAGGTTCCTGGCTTGCCGTCCGGATCACGGCATTCAATCACCCTTATACCTTTCTTCAGGTTAGCTCTCGAATTATTTATATTGTACAACATATAATATCATAATAATCGTATTACCTTAAATACCAATCCCTTCCATTACCCAAGTCACCCAACATTCATTTAATGCAAATCATACTAAGGTATAGTTTTATCATACATATAATTTTTACTGTTGATGACTATTAACCAATTTTAAATATTCTCTCAATATTCAACTTAGCTTCTCCATAGCTACGGTCTACATGACACAAGATTTGATGGAATCATATGAAACGTTTCCACCAACTAGAAAATATGGAGTCGACGTATACATCATTTATGGAAATCATGAATTCAACCTTTCTCAGTGGTACATATTTTTTTTTCAGGATGGAGAGACGAACCTGTGTTCGAAAATTAGCAGTTATTATAAATAATGTATTGCTTATTTTTTTTATTTCTTAGTTTCAGGTTCTGCTGAACGTTTAGTGGAAACGGAACTTTTTCTGTCTAATCAAGCTGCCAACTAACAATTATATGTTTTTTTAATATAATTCTTATCAATAATAATTGCATTATTTTAAATATCTTATTGGTATAATAAAACATCCGGCAGCTATGCATAATCATGCACATGTTTGCGTGTTTAAACTCACTGGATTTTTGTTATTTAATGATAAAAGTAAGTTGTCGATATTCCTACACTGATTGCTGAACAACTTAAGTTCATGATAATATAAAAAAACAAAACAAAAAAACATGCATATTCTTGGCATCGTTTTGTTTTGGAAAGTATATGGAGTCTGAAACTTGGTAAAGCATTTTCATCAAAATTATCATTGATTGAGACCATAATATAATTATAGTTGATAATTATCTAGATCATGCTTGGAACATTATAAAGTTTCATAACTTAAGATAATAATCAGGTCCAAAAAACCATAAATTCACATTATGGTTAGTATAATTATTGCATTAATTACGTCATACAATACATAAATTACTATGATAAAATTTGGACCTTTTTTTGAATATTTAGATTTTTGTTTTAATTATTATTCATTTTTGTTTTATTTATTTGTTGATGTGTCCCACAAAAGAATGGTATAAATCATAAGAAGGCCATCTGTGATCAAGATCCATCAGAGAATCATCAACTCTAACTGTTAAACCAAAAATATGTAAAGCTATTTTTCTTATTATGTATATCATAAATTCCGTCAATTTTCTTCCTATAATGCTTGAATAATCATACATTTTTTAAAATTCTATTTAAGATCATTTAAATTAAATTAATCATTAATAAAAAGATTTTTATTTAAAAAAATAAAATAAACTGTTATATGAGTAAAAGAAACAAACAATTCAATGATGATTGACTAAGGATCAGTACTACCTAAGGACCTAATGTAAATTTTTAAACAATTATTAAAGATATACATTATACTTTTTATATTTTATTTTTTTAGATCAATAAATGATGTTAGTTTACAATAACCTCAAATTAAAATAAATATAAGTACGTTTGTGATATATATGTATGTGTGTATATATATAAATATATATATATATATATATATATATATATATATATATATATATATATAGAGAGAGAGAGAGAGAGAGATAGAGAGAGAGAGAGAGATGTTTTAAGCAATAAAGCTTACAATAATTACCGTCTGAAAAAAAACACAACATTAATTAAGACAAATAAAAATTATAGCGTTAACGTTGATACTGAATAGAGCATATTTACAGCCCCGGTGAATTAGTGGTTAAGTCTAATTTTCTCTAAAATGAGTTTCTTGTACTTAAGTAAGCGGGACTGAGTTATTTTCATAGTGAATAAGTGGCCAAGTAAGGCATTGGCATGGAAAGAAGTTATTGTTTATATTAAAACTCCATTTCAAGCCCCAAAACTACGAGAATGATACGATACCGGTTATCTGAATGCAGTTCTCTGAGCAAAATCCGACTTAACCACTTATTCACCGGGGCTGTAGATGTATGTTTAATAAGTACAGGAACAAAAAGAGTATCTAAGACCAATATAGCAAACATTCAGTTTAGTAAATAGATGGTATATGCAACCGAAGATTTGAAAAATACGTATGTAAATTAAAATTAACAGAGATGGCCTCGGGTTCTATTATAGAAATTTTATTAGAGTGCTGCCAGTGGGTAGTGTCTCTACATGTCCTATCATGTATTATTTATTCTTATAGCCATTGTACTAGATGTATATATTACAGTTTTACAACTCAATAAAATAATTTTTAAAAAAAATTAACAGAATTGAATTTCTAGTTATAAAAACATTGAAAATTATGTTTTGAATACAATTAATTCCCTTTAAGAAAATTATAATATAAATTGATAGCGTATTTTTTCCTTAAATGAATATTTACTCCAAATAATAAGCCTGACGGCCAAAAAGTACATTTTAACCACATCAATTATTACTAATTATTGATTTTTTTTTTAAATAACGTTCAGTCTCTCATAAGAAGAACACTTCTTTATTATTACAAAAGACTTTGTTTATTTCTTCTGGTTTAGACCGTGTAGATAAATTTTTCGCCAACGTTTCGTCAACCATGCTGCTGACTTCCTCAGGGCTGAGATGAGAATGAGCTCATCTCAGCCCTGAGGAAGTCAGCAGCCTGGTTGACGAAAAATGTATCTACACGGTCTAAACCAGAAGAAATAAACAAAGTCTTTTGTAATAATAGTGGTCGTGGAAGCCTAAAAGAATATTTCTTTTTTATTTATAATTTCAAGAAATATACATCCATATTAGATTCAATGTAATTATTTGATCTGTCCTCAACAACATTTTGGTTTAAACAGTTATAAAACAGATTTATGCATTGTTTTTAAATGAAACAACTTTAATCTTTGTTAATTGGATAAGTTTAATTAAATCTAGATGTTTTAAGAGATGGACTTAAAAGTGTTGCTAAGCATAATTTAGGTAATTATTAAAATCTGCAATTTGGGAATTAATTTTTTTTTATAATTTGTTAGTAACGCGTCACTTTTCGTCTGAATGAGTCATTTTTTTTTTATTTTTTTTTACGTGATTAGTATAATAATTAAATAATATTAGCATTTCTCGCATCTTGTAGATTTTTTGTTTTGTTTTATCCTTTAGAATTTTTCCTTATATCATGTTGTCAATTCTACTCCTACCTAAACAAATCCAAATATATACGTAGACAATGCTGTTGCGTAAACTGTCACAACTTTTCAGTCACAGACATTTCAGTTGAGAGAGAAAAATAAACATTGTCCTTTGAAAAATAAACTTGTATATATATATATATATATATATATATATATATATATATATATATATATATATATATATATATATAAATATGTATGTATACATACAATTAAATTATAATCACTATAAAATTATATTCACCGGAAAAAAATTACAATTGATTTTTTATTATATCTACAAGCGTAAAATTCAAGCAAAACTAAAATTATAAAATGACCTTTAATCAAATCACGTTCTTCTGTGGTTTCACATTATGGTGAACGATTTGGATGTTCCTATATGACCTAACAAACGTTAAGTTTTCGTTATGTTTAATGATATTTTTAAAGGTTGCTTATATTTATACTATCAAAGAAATAAAACCCTTCTAACTTTATTTTATTGTATTTATTCAACGATTTTTCATGATATTTGTGCCAGCGGATAAAAAAATCTGGAAATGAATATGGCCATTATTAATATGTTGTTATCATACATAAATACATGAAAAATGTAATGTTACTACGGCTGTAATATCAGTCGTGATTATATATTTTTTCATGCGTCAATATATATTTACTGTTGTATCAAGAATATTATTGTTCAAAATTGTTTCTTCTTCAGATATTTAGATTTATGGAAATGATATTCTTTATTCTAGAGTTTTGTATATTTCACAATGTTAGATAATATATTCTAATCTATATAACTCGTTTAATTCGGACTTGTTCACAATATTCAACAGTCTTTATTTATATACGTTTATATTATAATTAATTAAATCAAAACATTATTACATAAAATCACGTATCTCAAGTAAAAGTAAATAAGTGAAAAGTAAATATCCTTACAAATGCCATCATAAAAGTCTACCTATTAAACAAAATACTATATATAAAAAAGCGTGTCAAGTTCCAACATAGAGTTGTGGGAAAAAAATTGACATTTTCTTTGTACTAACCGTCGTATTTAAAATAGTTCTGTTGGATTACAGATGTATGTATGATGAATCTAAATTAGAATTCGAAATGAGATTTAGATTTTTTTTTTTTCTTTTAGATAGGTACCTTCTTTTAAGGAAGACTAGATTTAATAATTTTTGAAAATTAAAATTAAAAATAGTAATAATAAATAAAAAGGTTTTTTTTTTCATTTAAACTTAAAAAATAGGAGCTGAAAAGAGAAAAGATTTTATATCGGAAATAATAAAACAAAACTTTTAAAACGTGTTATTTGGATATTAAAAAAATTAAATGTAATGTAAGAAGAAATACTAATATAAAAAAAAAACCAATAACTGACTAGCACTGAAGAAGCTCACATCACGATGAGCGAAAGCTTGGTTACTGGCACCGACATGACACGGTCCATCCCGGAAGAAGAATATAAGAAGAATATGTAAGATTGTATAAAAGACAATAGAGGTGTATTTATTTTGTAAAAAAAAAAAAAATAAAAATACACATAATATAAAAATTTATGTCGTTCTATATGGACTAACTTGGATATTTACATCGCAAAGCTATTGAAGTCAGACGAACACTGAGGTTCAGTATAATTGATACTCCTGTCAGTATATTCAGGTGTATGTAGAGTTCTTTCAGACAAATGAAATTGATACAACCAGAGATGTTCCAAGGTCTCTGTGCGCTGTATGGTAGGCAGTACACGTCTCGTGGGTTCCACTTTTCAGTTCATATAGCCCTAATGAAAAATATGAATAATAATTTTTTTGTCATCCTTTGATAGCAAATTTGATATATAATTTAAAATTCAGTTTACAATTCGTTTGTTTGTATATTTAACGTTATTTTTATGCTTATACTGCTAATCGGAGGAAGTTACTGCAGGAGTCCTATTAATTTTTAATTTTGCCTACCCTAATAGTATAATAAGTATAGTATTTTTTAAACCCGTAACAGCAAAGGCTCAGGGCCGCCATTTTACGCCAAACAGATTTGGATAAGACAATGTGGTGGGCGACACTGAATTACATTTTTGTGAGACTATTGCTCCCTCAACATCTGAAAAAAAAATCTGAAAAAAAGAATAAATAAATTATTTCTTCCCAATTGTTGTGTTTTCATGTAATCTATTCATTATTTAGAGCATGTGACTTACGATCCGTATACAATTTATTATTCGAATCATTTCTTAGAAATTTTTCTACTTTAAATCCTATGAAAGCCATTAATACTTATACTCCTATGAACAAACCTATTCTGCAATGTATGAACGTAGTGGACGTTGACACGCGTAAATTAAAATCTAGGTAAAAATTCAAGGCTCGAGTTGTTTCAAACATTTTCGGTTTTGTCTCATATCAAAATAGGTTTTCTACATTGACATCGAAAAACTTTTTTTGGAAGATATTGAAAGAAGGAATGTAAAAAAAAATTACATGTGATGTATTATAATTATATATCGACCATTAATCAAACATGCATGAAGATTTGAAAGGTGGAGAAATGTATTGCACTTTTCCATATTTCTCGTCAAGCAAACTAAATCCTCCAACTTGAAAGTATTGAGGGATAATTTATTAAATAAATTCATCGCTAAATTCTTTAGAAAAGGAATCGAATAATGATGTATAAGATGTACATATAATGACATTTGGGTGACGAAAGAATAATGACTATGAAATTAATTATAACACTTTAATAACAAGTGTTTATTTTTTGCTAAGGGTTCCTCTAAGCCGCCAAATTCCTCTCGTACCCAATCCTTAAAATACAAAATCCTTCGTAAAATCATCAATACTCCTTACTTTGTTAAGAACAAAATCATCCATAATGAACTTAATGTCCCATTTGTTGCTGATTTGACCCGAACCCGATATTATTCTTTTCATGACAAACTTTACTCCCACTCAAACCCACTTGTTTTAAACCTGCCTACATCTCCAATTACTTATAATCCTCTGAGGAGTCTGAAAATTAGATGGCCTTTTAATCATCTAAGTTGAATTTCTTGTTCGAGTGCTACCAGGGTTTAGTTTCTCCACTTGTCCTTATCTCATGCCATTATATATCTTTCATTTTATTTACTTGATCAATTACAGTTGTAAATAAAAGGATAAAAGGATGTCAAAATAAATAAAATTAAAAAAAAATAAATAAAGATAAAGCATAAAAGGATTGTCTACATTTTTTATGACTACATTATATCTTTTTTTTTTATCAAAGATCACGTTAATTAGTAGGTTTCCATTCTTTAACTGGTTCAGATCACACAGTTGCGTTATTCAGAGTTGGACAAGTTACTATTTTAACTACCCTGAGGAACGAATATGTGCCCATGCTAAAAGAGTCCTCGAGCTTGGAAAGGGCGAAAATACAAATGCATGAAGAACATGTGTGTTCTTTAAACAATATTTTTTTTCAAGTATCGATAAATTAAGGCTTCATTAATTGATAATATTATTAATAGGATATCCTACGTATTATTTCAAATATTTACAATTATTTAAAAAATAAACTTTCAAAAAATTGGATGCGCATTTGACCTATCCTTGCAAGAGGGTTCTCATTGAAAGGATTAACTCATTTATATGAAACATATTTCACAGTTTCTTCTATAACCTTTTTTGATTATATAAAATTTTGGTTGAAATTTAGAAGAGAGCATTTGTAAGCCATAGTGGTTACCAAGGATTTCGTTTATGATATTCCAAGAAAAGTTTTCACTAATGAAGAGAAAAATGAAAGCGAGTATAATAAAATGGACAGCAAGGACAACTTAAAAGGATACTCGTATATAAAAAAATAAAAGTACCAGCAATAGTGTGAAAACTTTGAATCGCAGAACAATTATTTAAATATTTATTTTTTGCGAACTGGCCAACAAACGACCACACAGATATCATGTCTTTAGCTTTTTCTTTTTTCTCCTCCAATAATCCTAATCTCTCTGTGTCCAGGTAGTCCTCATCGGCAGTTCCAAGTATTTTTAGTTGTTCTTTCATTTTCTGAGCATAAGCAATTATTTAATTTAATATAAACAAAAAAAATCTGTACCTCTACAACCAGTGAACAGGTCTGGGCTTCAGTAAATGGTAGAGACTGTACTGTTTTATTGACAACGGTTGTGCAGGGAGGTGATTTTGGGTACCGACTTTATAGAGGCTGGGTGAGCCCCAGGAGAGTCCTAATTATTCAATTGAAATATGTATACATTTTTGGGGGGGGGGGGGGGGTGAACATGCATATACATCTGAACATGAAGATGCTCAACGAACAGATGTAGACATTGATTGTTTTGGATGAATATGTGTATTAAACTAAATATTGAAGGGTACAAATATTATGGGGGTGCAGTCAATAATAACACTAAATAAGGAAGACTTATTTACTATACGTGCCGACGTTTCCTCCTACGATGTAGGCCATCTTCAGGGATAAGAAGGAAAAACAGAAAAATAACTAAAAGAGCATTGCTACACTAAGAATTATAGAAATAATATATAGAGTATAGAAAAGTGGAGAAATATAGCATAGGATAGTATATACTCTTAAAAGATCTATAAGGATAACAAAATGACAAAATGTGTGAAGAGAAAGGTGATAAAGTAAAGAAATATAATTGATAAAGTAAAAAGTAAGATACAAAATGAAAACTACAGAAAAAGTTACAAATGTAAACTTATTTCCTTATTCTGTACTTTTCATTTTGTATTTTACTTTTTACTTTATCAATTATATTTCTTTACTTTATCACCTTTCTCTTCACACATTTTGTCATTTTGTTATCCTTATATATGTTTTAAGAGTATATACAATCCTATGCTATATTTCTCCATTTTTCTATACTCTATAATGCATAGTACTGCAATGTTCTTATAGTTATTTTTATGTTTTTCCTTCTTAGCCCTGAAGATGGCCTACGTTGTAGGCCGAAACGTCGGCACGTATAATAAATAAGTTTTTCTTATTTAGTGTTATTATTTACTGCACCCCCATACTATTGGTATCCTTCATTAGATCTTCTAGTCAACTATTTTCCTCTCTATCATATACTAAATATTGTCCAATAAACATTTATAACAAATTACTTATTTTTCATCTACTTTTCTGCTTTGAATGAATAACACTGATTTAACTATTTTATTTTTTTATCCTTGTTTTTAAAATACAAATATTTACAATAGATTTATTAGACTCTTGCTTTATTTAACTAGAGTACAAAAACGTAAAAGCATCAAATTAGATAGAAAAAATTTTTTTCTTTAGTTTTAGAATTTTATAAACTATTAGTTAAGACTATTTTAGATTTTGGCATGTGTACATCCGAAATCAAATGGTCGAAAAACGAACTAGTATACTGTAAGGAAAAAACTGGGGTTTTAGATTTGGTCTATCAAACATGCACCAGTCCCTAAACTAGACACTAAGAGTTTTCCAATAGTAGTATTTACCTATTTTCATGTGAGTAGAAATATTTCTCATTCTTGTGTGCTCAATTCCAATTACTACTATTATCTGATAATCTATACATATAAAATGCTTTGTCCTGAATGACTGACTGACGGATCAACGCACAGCCTAAACCGCTGATCGTAGAGACCTGAAACTTGGAGGGTATGTTCTTTGTATGACGTAGGCATCCGATAAGAAAGGATTTTCCGAAGTTCTACCCCCAAGGGAGTGAAAAAGGGGGGCAAAGTT
Source organism: Arma custos (assembly GCA_037127475.1). Lineage (NCBI taxonomy): Eukaryota > Metazoa > Arthropoda > Insecta > Hemiptera > Pentatomidae > Arma > Arma custos. The sequence continues at coordinate 53,040,578 of CM073761.1, forward strand.
TGTATGCTTGCTCACGTGTTTCTTACTCGCAAAATCTACATATTTTCGCTGAACAAAATAAATCAAGTAACATAGTTTACAGAAGTATATTGCAGCAGGTAAGTAGGACCGCCAAAATTAAAAACACATCGATAAATTACCTAATTATGTACATTATTCTAATCCTTTCAGTTTTAATTTTTCGCTGCTGTCGCACGACAAATGAAACCGTTATACTAAGTAATCCTTTTCAATAAATTCAATAACATTACATACTAATTCTTTACCGACACTAACAACGGTAAACTTCTGTCCGTCCCGTTTGTTAATCAGTGTCAATTTATGTTTCACGGGTGTGTTGATCCGTCTGTGAAGAAATTTTATATGGATAATCTCAAGCCTGGGGAAGGACATAGGCTACTTTTTATCAACACACCACACAGGCGAAGTTTATATAAAACTGCAGAAACCACTGAACTTAGCAATTTGCAGATAGGTTCTTTGTACAGCTTAAATGTGCACTAAGAAAGGACTTTGGACAATTCCACCCCTAAGGGTTTCCCCCTTAATATAATAGGGGTTCAAAGATTGTATGGTCAGTTTTGAAGTTAGACATCTGAAATTTCGGATGTAAGAGTAACTTATAGTTTAAAAAAATTAAATTATTTATTTAAAATGATCTGCCACGAAACTTTATGTGGCAGACCAAATTCCATGCGAGCGAAGCCGTAGGCAAAAGCTAGTAGTAATATAAATTGATACTTTACAAAATGAATAAGATACTTATATAGTAATGAATAATTACTCTCAGGTTCAAATCCGGCTGTGGCAAATAAATTATTTAATATTTTAAAATACGGGGATAGATCCTTTGAGATTTGAGACCTTTCAGGCGCTCAACACGCCTCTATAAAGTCGGTATCCGAAATAGGAGAAAACCTGGCGCTTGAGCGTTATCTAGGACAGATGACTCCCGGCACAACCTTGTCCAAGAAACAGAACAGTTACCACATACTGGACTTTTCATAGACTTTTTATGAGTTTTATTGGTACAGTTTTTTTGTTTTGTTTTTTTGAGCAAATATTTCATTCATCCTAATTGTCTTCAATCTATATGTGAAGCTAGGTTTATTTCATGCACGTAGTTATCTTGAGAACATCAATATTTATGCATGAAACATTACTAAAAAGAAAAAAAAGGCCCATTCTTAAAAAGATTTAACTGGTTTTAAATAATAATTGAGACATTTCCGTTAAGAAATCAGAGAGAATTTTTTTATAGTAACAAAGGAGGCAACCTTAAAATTTTAATAATAAAAGAATTTGGTAAATGATAACTTATTAAAATAAATCATATGCATAAAAAACGATACGAAATGCACTATTTTAGACATATATTATTAAAAAATAAATAAGTAAATATTATTTTATAGACATATGACGTCATCCATACGTCATGAACTTCTATAGAACCTCGTTTACGTTTCGGGATAACGTTTCGGCTTCTTCAGGCGTATCCTGGACTGCTCAATTTTATCATTCCAATGGTCGCTCATTATCCAAGCCTAGCGACATAACACACCAATTTCAATCAACTCCAATTTACTGAGTTGTGTGGTCTCCATTCTCCATTCTCTGCTCATCTCACTTTTTGAAAACATGCGTGCGTTCTACTAACTATAACTGTAAGTAGGCAATTTTAGAACCTTTTATATTAGACTGTATGGCAGTTAACCAAATAATCGCAAGTATCTAGAAGGCAATTTTGTTATTTACAGTGAGCTAATTTCATCTTGTGTATTACAAAGCGATCCGTGTAATTAAATAATTTTTTCTCATAGATAATTTAAACTATTTTCTCTAAACTGATCTAGTCATCACAAAGTTATACTTCTCTTTTATTTTTTAATTATTAATCACTGTTATAGTTTTGTTATCAATTATTTTTGTTGCATATCCTCAAAGCCTGTATCCGGAATAGTTTCCACTTTACCCAGACAATCTTGAATTGCTACAAAGCATGACTTACTTTTACAATTTATTTATTATTAATAAATGAAGTAGTGCTTATTTTACTTAAAAACGTGATATATGTATTTTCGAATTCTTACTGTTAAGAAGGAAAGGTACTGTTAAGAAAAGTTTGAACAATGTAGCCGTTACAGAATCCATTTTAATATAAATAATTTGTTTCGTTTATCGCAAGATTGGTCGACTTGTGAGAAAAGTGGTTAAAGCAAAACTACCAAATAGTTAATTTTATGATATAAAACCAGTAATAAAGTCTAAATTGTAAATTTACTAATATTTTTTTTATTGGTTTATAATTAGAAAAAACATACTGTCTTTTAGTAATATGTCTCAAGATTATTGGAATAAATATGGTATAATGTATAAAAATATGTTGGTTTTTTGGAATTAGTGGGTGCTGCTGCTCAGTGCTGAGCTGCTGTGTTGAAAATCCCGTGTTCGGATCCATATGTAACTGATAAAATATTTAATCTGTTAACATAGATGGACCCTTTGGGATGTTCAGACCCTCCTGTGGTTCACCCTGCCTCTATAAAGTGGGTAAAAACCTGGCAGTTGAGCGTGATCTCGAACAAATCACCTCTTTGCACAACCGTTTTCTTAGAAACAGTGTAGTCTCTACCATGTACTGAACACAAGTTCCTTCATGAGTTGTAGTAATACAATATTTCTTTTTCTTTCTGTGAAAGAGAGTGATGCTTCAACCCTACATAATCTAACGAGTACAAAGGAGAAAAATATATTCACTAGTTTTTAAATTCACTATTTTTATTTTTCCGGAGGTAGACTAATATGGTGGTTTTATTTAAGAATTTTAAGAATCCACGGAAGACAGGTGTTGAGTTCTTCTTAATTAGTTTCGAAAATATCAAGTTAAGTTTGAAGCTTCTAGTTTCCTTCAGTCGATGGACTTTCATTAACCATGTCATTCAAACCAGGTATCCATTTTCGGATATTACTTTTTAATTAACAATTCAAAGAGGAGAAAAAAAAATTTAATCCCTAAAAGAAGTTTTTCTTCTGCTCTCTCAATTACCATTAACGCACGTCTAGTTAAATTTGTGGCTTCCCTTTAAAAACACTTCTTTTACATTTAGTATTGATAAAAATAATTTCAGAAAGCATTGCGAGTGAAATAAAAAATGCTTATAGATAGTTTAAATTTAAAAGTTTTTTTCATACGCATAACACACCCAATATACATACTATACAGCATGGGTAATGCATTGCCATTAATAATTTTTTTCCTGAACTGCTGAAATCTGAACAAATATATTTTTTTATTTTTGAATGTATGAAAGTTACTATGTTAATGCAAAAATTATGAAGTAAATTGTTATAATTCATTATCAAACGCCTATAACATAAAATACTATAAGCCTGTAATAAATCATGAAATTATGTTATAATATTTTCATTAGTCAATAAATTAAAATAATATCATTATTTATTAATGCCCATGATACAAAATATTCTGATCTTATACTTATATGTATTAGCAGGTTTATAAGCCGTACAGTATTTACAATTACAGTATTTATAAGTACATCAGTATTTATAAGTACATCAGTATTTATAAGTACATCAGTATTTACCTAAATCATATTGGTTTTAATAATTTTTATTTTTTTTAAAAGTATTTCACTTACATCTTTCTTATTAGGTTAGGTTTTTGTTAAGTGTAAAGAGCATATGAATGATTTCTTACATAAGTCTATACTATACATAAAATATACTTGGAACCCTACCTGAATTCCATTTATAACACTGTAAATGTTTGGTTAAAACATTTTTCATTTTCCTTATTAAATATAATTAAATATATAGCAATTTTTAGAAATTCCGACTCGTACTCCGGACTTCAGTAGAATACTATTTTAAATGGCTCAATATAACAAGTGCATAATAGTTATAATAATTCTGCTTAAAATTAAAGTAAATCTTAGTTGTTCATCCTTGCATATCATATTAACCTATTATTATAGCCGTTGTTAACATCGTTCATTCCTAATTCACCAATCTGCTTACATAACCCTTATTTATTAAATTGTTACAATGAAAAAAAATGTTAGTACAACTTGGGTACGCTGAATTCTATTAGTGTACTATAAATTATTGATCATAATTAGTTCGAGGACAATAAAGTGAACAAATGTTTTTGTTATTAATTTGTTATATATGTATATAAGTCACATATGACTACTGCATAGAAAAAACGCAGTAAATATCATCGTTGTGCGAATGAGAAAATGTTTGAAATTTAAATTTATTGTAGAAAAAAAATCATAAGCTTTTCATCCAAAACAGAAAAAGTATAACTTAACAAAAACAAATTAGCAATCTCAACAATAGTTTAAACAGTGCATCAATTCGAAGCATAAAGGTAAGTTAATAAATAGAAAGCTGTTTGACGCACAATGAACACACTGGGTCATATGGCGCACATCACGTTATTTGCACAAATATTATATCTCTTTAATGCACAAGTTTAGATTGCAAGCTCATCAGCTACCACCTACACAATATTATTATATTATATTGGATTATACAATATAATAATATTTTGCTATTATTAGGACTTAACTTAATGCACAAATAATACGCACTTTCACCAAAGAGAACTAAATAAGTTTTTATCTGTATCGCTTTTTTATGCACACTAATGATTGTAATGTTGATTTTCACTATCTTTTTAATTTAAATCAATAGTTTTATTGATTTTCTTCTAGTAAATCTTATTTTCACTTTTCTTTCTTCTTTTTTTTTTTAGATAATATGGGAGTTTCGCCTTTTCATACGTGCCTAGTGAGTCTTTGTTTAATTATTTGCTGCTCTTCAGCTCTCGAAGCTAATATAAAAGAACCAAGCTGTGAGGAGCTGAGAGCGATGTGGCGATTTTCAAAGCGCCAGTCAAGGGCAGCCGAGATAACAAACGAAATTCCAACCTACAGAGACCCATTTGCATTTAACGTCTGGGAAGAGTACGCCCGGCCAAGAAGCGCGGGCAGAGGAAGGTACAAAAAGCCTCCAATCTATGGCAAAGTCGTCCACGGGTCGTCCCATTCCCGAGGATCCTCTGCAGAAAACTATCCTGAGAGAATACGAGCATTCGAGGAGGTGATGCGCCTTTTCGGATCCTCAATCATTCCAGTTGCGGGCGTACCTCGAAGGAAGACGTCTTTCCGTCTTGGTGGAGGTGGTGGTGGAGCTTTTCAGCATTTGCATCCCTCTCAGTCTGGAAGTTTCCAGCATCTGAAGGAACTGATTAGGAATGAAAGGGCAAGGGAGCTGCAGGAGCAGAGAATGAACGAAGAGGCTGAGCACAACATGAAGGACATAGCAAAACTTCAGTATGTACGTATGAATGAGGGCCCCCCATCCAATATTAATGGAAACATGATGAGAGAGAAGCCAGTCATGCATGGCAAGGGCGTTGTCGCATTCCCTGATATTTTACTGCCCCCTTCCTATAAATATTTGGACGAATATCTTCCACAAGCCCAGAAGTTCAGGCACAGATACCCTGACTCAACAAATTCGGCAAGTATTCATTTTTAAATTTGACTGCATTATTTGCATTTTATTATTAATTTCTTATAAATTTAATATTAGGTTTATTGAAATTAATTTTGAGAACACAGAGCATGAAGTTGTTGGAAAATGGATTAGATATTGTAAAATTTTTAACTACCTATTTATGATTCAATGAGTATGAAAACGACAGTGTTTCAGTTATTTATTATCCCGATATGAATTAAATATAAAACTATAATTTCAAATGAATATGTCATATAAAATATTACTATTTGTTTCCACCATTTAACTAATGATTGTACATTATATTATTATGTTATAATTTAACTGCACGACGTTTCAGGCTACTTCAACATTTACTAGGCAAACGCTCTAAGCTCCCAATTAATTACAAAAGACTCATATACATAACAATCCTTAGACCCATCTGGACTTACGGAATAGAGCTTTGGGGCTCCACGAAACCATCGAATCCCTCTCGTATTCAATCCTTACAATCCAAAATCCTTCGTAAAATCCTCAATGCTCCTTACTTTGTTACGAAAAAAGTAATCCATAATGACCTTAACGTTCCATTTGTTGCTGATCTGGCCCGAATCCGATATCAATCTTTTCATGACAAACTTCATTCCCACTCAAATCCGCTAGTTTCAAACCTAGCAACCTCTTCAATTCCTGATAATCCTTCGATGCGTCTGAAAAGAAGATGGCCTCGTGATCTACTAAGTTGAACTTGCTATTTGAGTACTGCCACTGGGTAGTTTCTCAATTTGTCATTTCATGTTATTGTATACATTCATTCTATTTACTGGATGTATTAATATAATACAGTTGTAAATTACATTGAATAAATTATAAAAAAATGTTATAATTTATATAATAATACAGATATAAATTATCTATAATATAAATACAATTAGTTGGGATACCTAGTTTAAATTATTTAAATTTAAGTATGCTTCTTATTAAATTATTTTAAAGTTATAGAAATGTATGATATCCAGTCTTTGATATCCAGATTACTCGACATCCACACAAGACAAAATTGTCGTTTATTTACTCATCAAATGTCGAAGTCTATCCTTACAACAGTTTATACGACATAATGAAAGGATTTTTCCGGATTGGTCCTTCTCTTCTCTTGACCTGGTATTTATTTTGTGTTTATCTGCTTAAATAACTCTTGGGTAAATTAACATGACCCATTAGCATGACCCCATGCCATTAGCAAGGATTTAATTTGGTATTTTGATCCATATACTCAGGACCTTGCCTCACATTTCTTAACTGATCCACGAGTGCACTTGCAGTTTCAGCCAGGGCTCACTCATGCTTACATTTTCTCATATCTAAAATCATTACTTTGAAACAAGGGGGGATCCAAGGAGGAAAAAATGTCCCCTCCCAATATAGTTATTGAGAAAAAAAAACCACGACTAACTTGAAATATATTATTTACAATACTCGTGAAAAACAGTGCAACGACGCAGACGACCCAGGTTCAAATCCCGGCCAGGGCAAATCTTTTCTCTTAAAAAAAAAAAAATTTAAAAGTAACAAAAATGAAAGCTAACTGGAACTATTCGACACCACGCGTGTGCGTTAACATCCATGATTGAAATTTTGTTTCTTCAAACCTAAAGATTGGCAAATTCTAAATTGGTAAAGAATAGTAATTATATTTTGTCCGACGCTATTTAATATATATATATATATAATATTAATAGTATATTATACTTATATTATTATTATATTATATTATATTATACGATAGGTTCCTGACCCAGGAGCCACAATTTTTTGACATTGCTTATTAAGGAGCTCATAGCCACAACAGGACAAGGTTACTTCCTGGGTTTGACCAGGTGCATTCACCCTTATCCCTCTTGCATCTCCTATCCGCATAGGCGTAACGAGGGGGGGTTATTGGGATGTAACCCCCCCTCCATTGCTTGGAAAAAAAATTGTAAATAACAATTTTTAAAAAAATAAAACTCTGAAGGATTTTACTTTTTCAAAGTTATTATTGTGGGATTACAGAAGTAAGGGTCAATAATGCCAAAAACACAACAAAGAAAGTGCACAGTTATTTTAATGAATGAAAGGTACGCTAAAATGACAAACCAAAACGTAATAGGTACTGTTTATTTACAATTAATTATATTATTATAGCGGCAGTAGCGGCATCTAGTGGCAACCATAAGATCGCAAATGTGAGAAGAACAGTTTAGACAATTCTTAGAATCTAGAAGTAAAGTCTGGGTGGGTCTAGGAAGTTCCCTATGCAATTAAGTCTAGTAAGTTATTGTAACCAATAAATAAGGTTACTTGTATTTAAAAGCTACTTCTTGATTGCCCTTCCAAAAATAACATTCATAACTTCCAAAATAACATTTATAAAAAGATATAATCTATTTATTTAATTTGTAGCTACATGATTTATAGTATAATACATATTATACCTATATTACGAGATATCTTTTTTGAAGGGAGTAATATGTTGGAGTGGTTGACTGGTGGGGATTACCCCCCCCCCATGAGTCAACTCTAGTTACGCCATTGCCTATCCGTATATATGTAGCTGTAGAATTAAGAGATTTTGTCTACTGTTAGAGTTAGTTGACTGTAGATCACTAAGACTTGTAATGTAATCTGTACTTCTGTTTTATAAAGTACTATTTAAGACTGACTCTCTTTTCGACTTCGATAACTGGCGCTCGAACAAGCACAGCATCTTCTACTATCTTAGCTCTGCATCACTGTTTCCAGAAGAAGAAGATTCCTCTGCACTGAATTCATCGTAAGGTTGTACAGCAGGGCTTCTCTTCAAATACTTCAAGGACACACTCATCGAAGGGATCTTAGAACTTTATCAATTTTAATTAATTATTATGCCAAATACTCTTGAAACTGTAACATTATCTTCAGTCATGAATTCATTTGAAATTAAAACTTCTGATTATGATCATATACCTCATTTCGATGGTAAGCCGCATAATTTATTAAAGTTTGTATCTGCGGTACGTCAAGTAAAAAATATTTTTTGTATGGAAAATAATTCATTAAAACATATTAACGAAAAAAGATTATTAACTAAAGTATTAGCTCGCCTAACTGATGAGACTGATTATATAAATACAACATGTGAATTCGCAACAATCGAACAATTCCTAAGTTTGCAAAAAGCTTTAAGAGATTCATGACCAATTGAACAATTGACCAATGAATTATTCATAACTAATACAAGACATCGGTAACATCCACTTGACTTTTTACACCGCCTTGACAAAAACAGAACAATTATTATCTCTAGACATAGGCTAGACAAAAATTTTAACTTGAAAGCGATTATAGTAAATTTAGAAGCAAGTCTTCTTTACCTTTTTTTTTTAATATGGAACCTAATGTCAGAACTTATCTAATGACAAAGAGTGAATAACTAAAAACATTAGATGATTTGCGTAATTTAATTATAAATGAAAACCTTTTGCTATTTAATGACCAAATATCTCAAGGAATAATGAAAAAACGGGAGGACAGGATAATGAAAAACGTAATAATCATTTTAAAAAGAAATTTGACGAAAATAGGATCAGATATTTTACTAAATTTCATAATAATTACAAACCTAACGTTCATTCTCAATATAAACAAAATATACAACCACAGTATAATCGTGAATTGTCATCAAGGGACTAAAATATTTTTTTTCAGTAATAGGACTGTATAGGGCTACCAGGAAACTTTAGAAATAATTATCTATTCAGATCGAATAATAATTACAATCCGCAACACCAACAAATACCTTATAATGGTGTCACGGGACAAACAGTATTGATAAACTCACAACAATCTAAGCACCCTATCTATGAAATTAAATATGAACCTCAAAATTCTAATTAAAATCCGTTTGAAACTAGATAATGTAACCTTGAATAACAGATAGGAAAATTAACTTATTTTTTAGAAACTTACCAGGATTCAATAAACCAAATATAAATCCAAACAAATAATTTAAATCAACTTCCTTCTGTTAAACACAACGAAATTCGAAAATAGTTAATTGATATAAAATAATAACAACAAATAATTATATAAATCTAGATGTAATTCCTGAAAATTTTCAACGTATAAAGGAAGAGTTTACAATTAAAACTTCCTCTGGGGAGAAAAAAGGGGACGAAGTTATTTATGCATCATTCAAAAATAACTTTTTGAAATATCCCTATTTAATAAAATTTTATATCTATAAATGAAATGAACTCATGAATAATATGGAAGCTACCATTGTCTTTAAAGAAAAAATAATGAAAACTAAATATAACGTCATTCCATTTGAATTAGGAGAAAAAGATGATAAAAAACAATTTAAATTAGAGAAGGGGTTAAACCACATTCCAATTCCTAAAGATGGAGTTCATGTAATAAAAAATAGAAATGAGAATATTGAAATCCCCGAAGGAATATATGAAAAAGAAACATCTAATTAGCAATAAAGACCAACATTTTGAAGTAAATTATAGAAATATATTCGGTGAAGAAGTAGAAGAAACGGTCCCAGAAACTGCCAATATAAAATATGACATCCTGTAACTTACCAGAGCTGACCACATCAGCCATCAAGACAGAGAAACCTTAATTTCTACATTGAAAAAATATCCCTCTATTTTTAAAACGGAAAAGGACAAGCCGTCAGCAACCGATGTGCCAGAGCACAAAATAAGAACAAAAAATCACAAAAAAGGAGCAGACTATTTGTCACGGTTCCCAAATGAAAACCAATAATTACTAACTGTAAATGATTTAGAAACAATCCACACTAAACAATCTTCTGACAATCACATTAGGTTAGTAGAAGATAAAAAGAAACCAGTTAATTTTGAAAACACCAACTGATTTCTGTATAGGAATCAAAAAAAATAAAAACTGAAAACCCATTTCCAGGAAAAACAAGACACATCAAAAAATGGAAAGTGTACAGTTTGTAATCAAGCTAAATATGATAGGCTTCCATGTAGTCGAACATCAAAAATGTTTATCTCTTGTTCCAGATGATCAAATTTAGCATCTTTCTGGTAAGCACTCATCTACAACCATTTCAGAGCATATAACATTTAATTTAATAACAAAGGCTGAGATTAATACGAGAATAAAATATCTACATAATTAAAATAATTTGCTTAAACCATTACCTACAGAAAATTGTTATCTAATGCACTACTTTATTAAATATTACTTTTCTTCTATTGTTAACATATTAATAGATAAATTGACAAAGCATAATTACTTATAGTGTAAATGATAAATTTATAACGGAATAAAAACTAAAATTGAGTTCATATTAAATATCATATTTTATATATCATATTTTAATAATAATTAATAATAATAACAAATTAAATCATATTTTTGCATTATATATTAATATACCAATATATTTTACCGAAATATCTTTATATACAATTTTTGCTCATTGAAAAAACAACTTCTGGTGATAAATATATTAATTTTAAGTACATAAATATAAAATTTTATAATAATAGATATTTAAAACAGATATTTTTGAATACAAATTTTTAAAATTTTCAAAACAACAGATGTATATATTGTTTAAACTATTAATGACCACAGACTGACAATCCGTCTGCAAATAACGTTACTAAATACTGACATTGAATTAAATTGGTCAATTAAAAAACAGTGTGTACTATTTCCGACAAAGGAATTATTTTTCATTTCATTCAATTGCCTATGTATACCCCAGGAATGAGCCATATCTATACTGTATTACCTATTAAGCCATCTCTGATTGTAGAAAAAAATAAACAAATAAAAAAAAAATTTATATTATATCATACAAATGACTATATTTATTATATTTGTTGAGTATTATTGTAAAAACTCAACCTTACCCAACATTTATGTATCTAACAAATATTAAGTAATAGAATTTTAAAACCAATGTAAATTATTAGAAACTAAGTCTAGTTACAATATTCTAGTTTATTAGTTACAATACTAATCAATGAAATCAGATGATTAAACTATTGACCATAATAATATTTTATTATATATAATCAGTAGAATTGTTCTATATTTAATGTTAATCCTTTAGTATTATAAGAAATTATTGTAAAAATAGACATAGAGACCCAGTCCCTATTCATACCACCATCCTCCATAATTGTGCATCCTGCTGGATTTATTGGAATCATAAAGCATATAATCTTTTAAATCGCTCAAGGGTTGGAGGAGTTATAGGATAAGGATCATACGATAGGTTCCTGACCCAGGAACCACAATGTTTTGTCAATATTGTTATTATGACATTGCTTATTAAGGAGTTCACTACCACAACAGGACAAGGTTACTTTCTGGGTTTGACCAGGTGCATTCACCCTTATCCCTCCTACATCTCCTCTCCATATATATGTAGCTGTAGAATTCAGAGATTTTGTCTATTGTTAGAGTTAATTGCCTGTAGATCACTAAGACTTGTAATCTAATCTGTACTTCTGTTTAATAAAGTACTATTTAAGACTGACTCTCTTTTCGACTTCGATAACTGTAGAATGGCAGAAGAGATCGATGAAAAATTCGCAAATTGATTGTTGTTATTAATAATTTAAACTTTTATGATATAGAGTTATTGCTTTTCAATTCATTCAGAGATTTGTGCCATTTGCAATAAATATGTTAGTGTTAGGACTATACATGTAAAAAGAGTGAAGAAATAGAAAAATATTAAGGAACAAAATATAATTAATTCGCACCTATTTTTTTTTTTGTCTGTATTTCAAATATATTAGAGTTTTCTATTTCAAACAGTATAAGGAGATTAAGAGAGAGGTACATACATATATATAAAAAAATTGAGAATAATAATTTTTTTTTTAAGAAGCATTATGTGTACAAATAAATGTTATTTTGGGCTTCATTATAATTTATTAATTAGTGGGGCAATTACCCTTTATTTTTTATGATGGGCGTAAATAATTAAAATGGCCCTAGAACGAATTCCTGTGATGGATAAAATTCAATGGATGGAATGGTTTAAAGAACAAGAAAATTGAGAACATCTCAAAGAAAATTTGAGAATCCAATAGATCAATAGAAGAACAGCAGATGCATGATCCATCTTGGAAATCCACAACTGAAGAGGGAAGCAACTATTTTTAAATTTTCATTAATTTTTTTATTTAATATTAATATTTCTTAATAGTGGTCAACTCTCTTGATGAATAGGGGTGATGTAAACTCTAGATTTCTTTATTGTTAACAAAAAGACGGATTTTCATAAAATTTTGAAGCTGTTGAAAGGGTCCAGTGAGTGCAGTAAGGAGAGGAAATACATAATGCATGAGGAGTTATGAGAAGTTTCTCTAGATACACCAAGTTCAATTATAAAAATTATGGGCTCTATTAATATGAGGAATGCAAGCTGATAGAAGCTCCTAGAGTTAACTCAGCCCATCATGGTTAATCAACATTGTAAGAAACTATTGAATAGCTTAAGTCTCAACTTAAGAAAATTTCAATGTAGATGGAATACCATCTTAATGTAACATTATATCATTATTGTTCTAGAATTGAAACATAACAATTACTATCAAAATATTTAGGATAAACTAATCTATTAAATTAAAAATAAGAATGTAAAATGCCTTAAAAAATCTAAAATTGATTTTATACCATTTCTATTTCATTGCAAGTTAAAATATGTATGAAAATAAAACTTCATTTATTGTTCTAGATAATGGGTGCCATGAACCAATGGGTCTGGTGACGTGAAGAAGATGAAAAAGAATTCTGTGAAGAATGCACATATGGAAACAGAAGGCTGCAATTCAATAATGAACTTTTACATAAGTACTGTTTTTTTCCGCTCAATACATGGTCTAGGTATTGTAACTCAATGCAGCCTGTATACTAGGCATTTTCCCTGCCTATTACTAACCTGTTATTGAGGTAAGTTAGGTCCCTATTGGAATCTATCAAGGTAATTATAACTATAAAACCACCAAAAAAATGTATTGTCATATCTATTAGGATTTATTTACTGGATTAAATTGAATTCATATAAAAATTTATTGTGAATGATGTAATATTCATAAAATATAAAAAATTGTCGACTCAAAAGTTAATTATAATATTTTTATTTTAACATTAATATAATATTTTTAAATCACATTATATGGGCATTTCCTCTTTTCAAAACCTGTATATTTGCATTTATACAGTGTGTCTTCTTGTGTGTGCCCGTTTATACCTACCAGTACCTATATTGTGTAGTGTTTTCGGCTTTGCCTCAAGTTCTGGCTGTATCTAACTTTTCCTTGCCTTTCTGACTTACATATTTATTTTAAAATTTGTTCTATTATTTATTTATATTTTTAAATCTATTTATATTTTTGATGCCCTCAGTTTATTACACTGTTTATCAAAGCCATCAGTTACTGAGCTAAATAATCAAAGCTACTTCTTTTACACAGCTAATTTGTACTGATTACTAATTATTCTACAACTCTCCAATAAAAATTATTAATATTTATTTTATTTTTACAATCATGATAAATGATCATCTAACAACAATATTGCAAATGTTCCACTGTGGCCAAATATCTAGGCAAAGCACTGAGTTGAAGTATCACTTGCTCTATTACTAGAGAAAGAAGAAATGGAATCTCTTAAATTTTATTTTAGAATCAATCATCACTAGTATAGAAATTATTTTTTCTAACAATACTGAGATATTAACAATATTAGAACTTAACATTATTAGTTCACCAAATAAGATAATTTTGATAAGCTACTTTCAGCCACTGGTCATTCGCAATAAGCACCATAATGTTGTATTTCATAATTCATGAATAATAATAACTGATATCATCAGTTATCATAACTTATGATATCATTCCAAACTGATATAATTTAATCAGATTCTTATCAATATATAATAGTTCATTAACACATATTCTTTATAAATTATTGTGCATTATTTTTTTTTTTTGTATGTATTCATGTTTTACCACTCATTACACTTATTTTTCCTTCTTTTTTTTACAGGTATACAAGCTCACTGAATTATTTGAGCAGGCCCTTGGGGATTTACCACTGCTCCTTTATATCTTTTTAAAAACTAAATATTGCTTTATGCTAACCGTTCTGATATTAAGGTTAATCATCTGATATATCCACTTCTTCATAATAATTCAGATGTTTTTCACTCTTTTATTTGTGGAGAGAAAAAGAATTTGGGCAATTTCATAAATATGTTTGTGTCAATTAGAAAGGAAATTGTAATTATTAAGGAAGTGATGAATCATAGTAAGACTTGGATATATACCTTAATTTTGTGGTGACAAAATATAGATTTCTTTTTTATTAAAATATAAGCAAATGATAAGGCCTTAAAAATATTTTGCTATTAATACTTAGTATAATTTTTATTTGATAAATGAAGCTAATTAAAAATAATTACAATTCACTATAGTGGCTGATTGGTATTGTAAAAAAAAAATCAGATTGAAGACAAATATTATTTTTTGTTATAAAGATATTTTAATTTTAAATAAGGCTACTTGATAAAATTTAAATATATATATATATATATATATATATATATATATATGTAATTCTCCTTTTAATTATAAAGTTAATTATAATTACTTCCAACTCACTATAGTGACTGGTACTGCTGAGAGAGAGCTGTTGTTAACTTCATAGTATTTAAATTGGACCTACACACACTTTACTTAAACATTTGCTTGTGTGTATAAAATAACTACCCGTTCACACTAGGTAAATTTTTTTTTTCACAATTGTCTATACAAATTCTTGAAATATTTAGACTTTATATACCAAAAGGTAAAATAAAGGAATCATTGATAATTTTCATTGATTAATGCCACTTAGTTTGTTGAATCTAAAAAAATTATTCCCTGAAAATATTAAATTTTGATTTATTACTTTTTTTATGTATCTATGCATATTTCAAATAAGCCTAATTTAGATTTTAATTTACATTTATTAAAACCATTAAAAGTAATAATAAAACGGTCAATGGCAATTTTAAAATACTTGCTAAACCAAAAAAAAAAAAAGTTCTAATTTTGATTTTATAAAAAGCTTTATTATTTTCTTCCGATTAATTTTCAGTTTAGTCTGAAATTAATATTTTAGTAGCCATACTGTATTGAAAAAATTAATTTAAAAAAAGTTACATTAATAATATGAATATAAGATTTGTCTGTTTGGTACAAAATGATGTTGGTTATTTTAAAACTGATATTTAGTTATTTTTCAAATATTTTATATTTCATTTACTTCATGATTAAACTTGGTAATTTAGATTACAAATTTAATTATAGTAAGAATTTTTATTTGTAAGTGGGATTTATTTTCTTTCAATATAAATTTTTGAAAATTATATCAACTGTACTAATCATCAGTGGAATATAGATATATATTGTACTATTCATAATTTATGATTAAAGTACAATTATGTGAATGTTTCGTTATTGACTTAGGCAGATTTTTTCCTTTAAATACAAAATTTATTTATTGTTTTATTTTGTTTGTTTTAAAGTATGGATAAAAATAAGTGGAAACATTTAAAAATAAATAAAAAAACTTTAGAAAATACAATGATTTGTATATATTTTTAAATTAAAATTATGTATATTCTTCTATTTTTCAAATTTAAATATATATTTACAATATAAACAATATTCCATTAAATATTAGGTATCATATACATTTTTATTTATTTTATCTTCAAAATCCTGAAAGCTCAACGATATCTAAAGAAACAAAACAAATAGTACTGCAGAGTATATTTCTTGAGGTAATTCTTTTATTAAACCAATTAAAAAGACAAAACATGTACTGTACAAGAATTTTATTGGATTGTATTTTTCAAGAGTTTTTGTTATTATTATTATAATCATTTATTTTTAATATGCCAAACTCTTTATTATTTTTATACTTATTCTAATTATATTTATTGTTTCTCTATACAATTCATAAGTATATAGAAGTATATGTGGTCAATTTCTTAGAAACATTTTTAATTTTTGAGCTGTTTGAATTTTTGTTAACTCAATGATGAACTCGAATTTTTAACTGATGCTTTTTGAAAATTAATATAAATGGAAGTGAAATTTCATTGCTAAAGCAATACTATGAAGCTAAAAATTACTTTCTTTAATGATACGTAAAATTAATAAAAAATATGATAAATTTTATAAATATATCACCCTTTTTCATTATTACTTATTGAAAATATTTTTAACAAGTTTTATGTTTGTTTTATTTTTTAAATACAAGAATCCACTTAGAATTACATCAATCTCAGCACATAAAGTAAAAATTAATTATAATTATACAGGTTTTAAATATCTCAGAAGCTTGCATTTGATTAGTTTTTTTTTCTCTGAATAATTATGTTTGATGGATGAGTTGTCTTAAGAGTTACCATTTCATGAATTTAAGTACATGTTATGGAAAGTAGGACAATATCAAATCAGACTTAAAGATACAGGTGTCAATTCTAAGGTTTGGATATTAGACATCACAAGAAAGGATATTTCCATGTATTTTCCCTTAATGATGTAAGATACTTTATATGATAGGAATATATTTGAAAATGTATAATAACATTTACTGTAACCTATATGGAATACTGGGTAAAGAATATCATAGAATATATTCTGAACTTTATAACGTACAAAGTAAAATACTACTTAAAATTTTATTATTGATTCATGAATTTTATGTAGTTTATTTTGCATATATTCATAAAGATTAAAATTTTAAAATATTATTCTTACTTTATTTGTATATGTGACAAAACATTTTAATGTTAAAATTGTTGTTTAGCTTTGACATAATGGTTATTTCTGCTGTTTCAATTGGAATAATATTAACCTCTTAATAAGTAAAGTTTTACTCCTTCTTCGCATCAGTGATGTTATCCCTGTTTTTTCTTTTAATTCATTTGTACTTTTAAAAAGCTAACCATTTTTTAAAAATATATTTACAAATAAATAATAATTGGATATATCAAAAATTTAGAAAAAGAAAATATCATTATTATTAAAAAGTTGTCATTTACATTTTAAGTCAGTGATTAATTCCTCAATTGCTTTGATTATTTTCCTAACTGATTACATTGATCAAAACTATTGTTAAGTATCTAAATTAAAAAGAAACCACTGAATAGATAATTTAGGATATTAATGTGTTCAAATCAAGGTAACTGATGATTAGACTTACTTATATAACAACAAAAAAATGAGTGGAAATTCCAAAATAAACAGAGTTTCTTATATTAGATTAAATAATTACCAACTGCTACAGCTAAAAACCAATGTCTATCAATAAGCAAATGAAAACAAGCACAATTAATCAATAAAAATATAAATCAAATGATTAACTGATAAAGCACACAAAAAAAAAAGAAACATTTTTCAGCTAGGGATTTCATAATTAAATTTATTTGATCCCCTTCTTGTCCATTTATTGATGATAATTAAAGTACTCATTAATGCTAAGGTATCTTGTATAATTTGATATTAATATTACAGTTAACTAAATGAGATGACAATAAAATTTATGACAATAATTATATTAAGGTTATAACTTTATTCTTGATGACATAGGCTCCAATAGAGCCAATTATTTAATGAGCTGTTATGAGTCAGATACCTGAATACTTGTAGTTGTAATGAGTATGACATATGATTTTATTATTATTTGTTATTTGTAAACCATATCATTCTTTATATATATATATATATATATATATATATATATATATATATATATATATATATATATATATATAAATATATATACGTACATACAAACATACCATATCTGATTAAACCTTCATATCTATCCCTCATAACATATCTTCAACAAATTATCTATAACACCTATTTATTAAAGTAATTTAATGTTAACTATAATCTCCTTTAGTATAGTATGATTTATATGATGTTACAGAGGTTCACTGATGAAAATTGCTTGTTACCTAGTGGTGTCTTAACCATATTGAGACAATAAACAAGTTAATATTGACAATAAGAAATGCCAAATGCTCATTAATTTGATAAATGATACATAATTTATTTGTAACATTTTTCATGTTATAGGAACATAGATAAAACTTCTTTTGTGCATTTAGTTTTTGAAGTATAGATATGTACATGTCAAGAACTATGTCAAGAGATTCCTACTTTCTATAAAGTGTATAGGTATGAGAAATTTGAAAATATTATTTATTTAAACTGTCTAGGAAAGAAAAAAATCTATTTTACTAAAAATGTGCATTAAATGATCATCTTCTTCCAAATAGATTATTTCTTAAGCAAAATATTTTGTAATAAATTTTCTAATATTTTTGGTAAATTTAAAATTAATTAAGAAAAATACTTTAGGAAAATAAAATTATGGTTTTATTACTTGCATATAGTAACTCACTACCATACATAAACATTGACCTTGAAATGTGCTCATTTTTTTAGATAAAATACTTTTTGCCATTATTCTGTTAAATAATAACTATTTGAATAAATAACAATTGATTGTATTGACTAGTTGATGCATGTAATTATTATTTTGCTATTTCAATATTGATATAATTTAATTAGATTATAAAACATTAGCAAATATAATATTTGAAGTTTTGTTCTATAACCCATACCTTTCAAATCTCTCTCTCTCTCTCTCTCTCTCTCTCTCTCTCTCTCTCTCTCTCTCTCTCTCTCTCTCTCTCTCTCTCTCTCTCTCTCACACACACACACACACACACACACACACACACTCTCTTACAATCACATACAAACGTTGAACACTATCAAAGCCAAACTCCATGTATACTCTCACTCTTTTGCCCTTCCTTTCCCCCTTTTTCTCATTCACACCCGCCTCTTTTTCACAACAAAAACAATTGGTTTCATGATCATTTTGAAATATCCATTTTCATCATCAGCACCATATGAGGATCATGTATGTGAGAGAATATAATTTAGAACAATTTTGAATACCACATTTTCTACTTGAATATTTTCATGTTTCTTTTTTCACAAAACCTGAATCTTTAAGTGAATCAGCATTATTTTTTAAACATTTAGCATTCCATATTGAATGCAACCGTTCATGATCATAAAAAAATATCAAAGAAGATACTGAACTAATAATTTATTAGAACATGATAAAGGATTAAAACTAATTAATTTTGATTTGTGAATATAATAAAATGAGCCAATAAAAACATTTTAATTTATATTTAAGTGAAAATTTTATAATTATATATAAAACTACATATTATATATAAAACATAAAATATTATGTTACGATATTCATAAAATTTATAAAAGAAACTCATACAAACTATTGTTTTTCTATATATTTATATCAAATATTTATTTTTACCATCATATTATATATGGGCTATGGCTGTGTGCAATGAAGACAAAACTACTCATGGACTTGTTAAGAATACAATGAAAATTTGTAGAAATGAATTAATGTTAATGTTTTTAGTTTTGAATTTGAAAAATAGAAAAAACATTAAAAATCTTCCAAATGAACAATGTGCTTATAGAAGAAACAATCATTCATTAAATTTGTAACATTGTTATAATTAATTATTTTTAGGTAATTGCATGTTTCTTTATTATACTTAAATGTTTTGTAATTTTTTAATTTTTAATTTTTTTTTTTATAGCATAGAAAAATAATATATTACAATCAGTTTTTGTAATAAAAGTTACAAGACAGTTCGTATGTTGTGAAAAAAATAGGATTAGTTATAGATTTAAACATGGTATTAAGAAAAGTCTGTACATATAGAAAACAATCTCTAGTCACTGTGTTATTAGAGGAATTATAAGAATTATGTATTCATTATAGATATATTAACCCGATATATTTTGTCATATATTGGATAAGAAATATTAATTTGAAACTTAAATACATGTGTTCCAATCAGCTAAATTATTGTAGAACCTTTTTTCTTCTTGATAGTAGTTTGATATATAATTATAAAAACATAAATATTTAGTTTCACCTTTGTGATACATATATTATTTTTTTTTACATTTCACATACTGTGTGAAATGAAAGCTACTTCTTTCTCATTATATACAAACAATAATCAGTAGCATAGATAAATTTTGTTTTGAGAAAGGGTCTATCCAAGAATTTACTTTAAGGAATTCCCTTCTCAATGGGGATTATCTCTCTGCATAAAATTCTCTATGCCAATGTTTATAAAATTATGTATGTATTCATATAGGTTTGTTAAATTCCTGTTTATACTCAAAAATAGATAAAAGTGTTTTTTTAATTTTGGTGTAAGATGTCTAGACTCCTTGGGCTCCCCCCCTTGGACTACTCTAATGCCAATAACGTTATTCAAGGAAAAAACATTACCTATTCTTTAACAGCCAAGATTAGAGCACTTCGGGTTATGGCTCACAAAGTGTCAAGTGTGTCATTTTCCACCTAGGTTAGTTAATATTCATTCCCACAAACTGAAACTTGATAGTACTTCCCAGGTAAACACATGGCTTAACCCTATAGATAAGCCATTGGTATTGGCAAAGCAGGTTTGTCATTCATGTCCCCTAGGACAGAACCAACACTATTTATTATAGAAACCCGTTTATTATGAGTGAAATTTAGCATTATAAAGTTGTCCATTTCTAAAAATTATTATAAGAATTTTATTACTACTTGGATTTGTGATTAAATTTTATTCAGAGTTCAATAATTTAGCACATTTATCTTATACTTTTAAAACTGTTTCTGATAAATCAGATCCAGTATATATATATTTTTTTTATAAATTTTGAAAAGAAAAGATTATGTCTTAGCCGGGATTCGAACCCTCACCTCTAGCGCGGTGCTCTAACCACTGAGCTACAAAGGCACGCATTCCAGCTAGACAAATCTATATATATATATATATATATATATATATATATATATATATATATATAAAATAAAAAATTAATGTATATATACACGTATATATATAAAAAAAATATTATCTCTCCTCTCTCTCAACTTTATGAGAATATCAGATCTGTTGTCTACATCTGCATATGGTTAGTGATTATGGATTCATCCCTGTACAGCTTTAGGGAATCTTTACGAAGAAGCCTATTTGGACTATACTTAAAGTGTGGCACCATTTCGTCAGATTTTCTCACCAAGGCGTTGCAGTAAATTTTCTCAGCAGTTACGACATAACAGCCATCATGCCACATCTAGCTGTGATGTATTGGATAGATTAAAGCCTCACTAAACATAGACAACATTCATCTATTACTGTTGTATCTTTTAGGGTCTGTCTTCTATATGACGTTGTTGGGGGGCTATATCATCTGTATAACTTAATCTTGAATGGAAACTAAAAGTCTTCTGTTTCTTTCTGTTGGAGAATAGCCTCCCTAATGTCACCTGATTTTTCATTATCTATAGAGGCATCATTTAAGAGTTTGGCCCTTCTATTCTGACCTATAATTTTCTGAAACAATAGTCAGATACAATTTTTCAGGCTTAGTGCAGAAAGACCGGCACCCAACCACAACATTGCTAGATATATATAGAAATAGATAGATGCCCTGTTGTTTATTGTTATTTTATATATGTTTTTCCTTCATAGGAATATAGAGACCTATCAAAAAACCCAGAATAGATAATCTTTTCAATATAATCTACTCAGTGGTTAACTCACACACAATGGTTTTATTTGGATTTTATAACTTTGTAGAAACTAAATCAAATCACTTCTTTAAATAATGTTTATTCTTTTTTGGAATTGCCTTTTCCTGTCCCTAGTATAAGAGTGTATTACTAAAGTAAAAGGATTAAGAGGTGGTCCATGAAGATTATTCAAAATAATTTAACTATGAAAATCAACATTTATAATGCATATAATTTTCACTGAATTATTGCCTTGTGTGTTTTATAGATGTTAAAATTTTCAGAAGCTAATTATGGGACACTCACTAAAATGTCTTCTGATAATTATTCCATGACATTTATATCTTGAATCTTCTTTATTTTCACTTGTCAAGCATTCAATGCCAAGCAGTTCTTTACAACCCTAAGATATTCTCTTTTTTCCTGGTAATCTATCAGCAATTAACAAATGCTGATTTATTTATTATTCCATTATGGTTTTTGTTTTTACTTTCTCACCTAATACTAGGAATAATTAAACCATTGAACAGTAAAAGGGTAGTTCTCCACTAAAAACAAATTTCAGGAAGATAAAAAAAAAAATGTTTAACTTTTTTCCAAGAAATCTATTTACAAAATAATTTTTTTGTAATTTTTCATTTATGATAAATGCTATTAAAAAAAAATGAACTTGTATTTTTTAATAAATCCAAGATACCTTAAAAATATTTTATAATAGGTGGAGTTCTGCCTTTTATTTTGCTACCATGTTCTTAAAACAACATTTGTTATTTTTATTCTTAAAAGTGTAGTGTTTAAGTTTTAAAAAAATGTAGTTTGCCACTTAATGCTAATGTTGTAGTTTGTAAGTAGGTTATTAAAATGATCATTGTGGAAATTGTAAATATTTCAAGGCCAAGGCTTTTTGTGAAGGGGTTTACACAAAAATATGATGTTAATTTTTTAGAGACTTATTCCCTTGTAACCCATAATAGCTATCTTGAAATTAATCACCTTATAAAGTATAATTGGGTCTTTATATTGAATATCATTATGTTTATTAATTTTTTTTACAAGTGAAGCTAGAGGAAACATCTTATGGTCTCAACCTGAGGATTTGATATTGACAAAAATAATGTAAACAGTATTATTATTAAGTAAAGCCATGTAAAAACTTTACAAGCTTATTTCTAAGGAAAATCAATAAGTGTTTCATTTTTAAAAAATGATAAAGTTTAGTTCTATTCACATATATATTTGAAACATAATAACAAGCTACTTACTATAATATCTCTATATGCAGACTTATTTATTAATTATTTTCTAATGATAATATAGAGAAGGTTAAATGAAATAGCACTTTTAGGATTCATTTTAGATCGAATGGACCTAGAATCTATTAAGAAGTGTTTAGACATTAATTTTGATAGGGATTTTCTTATATTAATAAAAAAACAGTTACTGCTTTTCTGAAATTTTCAAAAGGTTTAATATGGATGGGATGCTAATATTGTAGGTAGATGGGAATCTCTTTTAGAAGTGGAGCGTTCCTACTACAAAGTTCCCAGATGTTCCTACAAATTCTGAATTGAAACTCTTAACATTTAGCCATTACTAGTAAACCTGATATTCTTTTGCTTCCAGCCATCGATCCAATATTACGCTATGTACCTAATGCAACACTGAAAAACTATCAAGTATTTTCCGAAATACCTGAAAGGAACTATAGATGAATATATAAAAATCCATTATAGAAAGGAACTATTGGTCTGGTCTGCAGATTGAACTTGTATTATCTTTTTTTTGACCAATGAATCTGCCCATAATGAGACAAAGAAATAGAAATGTGTTACCTTAGTAGTACTACTAGAAAAAGGAGAAATTCTAGAAGAAATAAACCGGTTTAATAAGGCTAATGCCTTTTTGAATGACAATCTGAGTGCTCAAAAATGTATGTACAAAGCTATCAAGCCTAAATAGTGAAATACCATTCATTATATTAGAAAAATTGTTTTAAAAAATATAACCATTGTAGATTATCTCTCAACTGACCATATGTTGGCAGTTACTACTTCTGCAAGCAGTTAAAGATCTGAATATTTGTTCTTAATTTTTGTTTACACTTATTGTTCAATCACTGGATAAAGGAGGAGTGTTGATTATATTTTTAGTGTAATGGTCCAGTACATTATATGCTATTTTTACTTCCGATTATATTTGTTGTGAGTATGGTTACAGCATGCTGCATAAGCAACAACTTTCTATATTTATCACTGTACACTATTGATTATTAATAAATGTGTTAATTATTTTTGGGTATCTTTTATAACCTACATGGACCTTATCCACTGTTCTTGGAAAACTAAAATTTCAGGATAAAGTTTAGCATACCCTATGGGGTCAAAAATTTGCTAAAAACAATGATCAGGATAGCTCAACTGCTTTTCTATGTAATCTAAGAATCTTACCTCCTACGCATGCAACAAAGTTCACAAATATTGTTTTAAAGTATAAAGCAGTCATAGAGATTGTGGAAATTAACTTCATTGAACAGGTCTTATAGACAAAAGGGAAAGTGGGGACCTTTACAATCTCCTGAGATAAAGATTAATCTAGGTATAAGACAAAAATAAAAGCTGGTATATGCAGACCTTGATTTAGGAAATCCAGTTCACTATCCTTCCTTACTTTGGTTTTCCCCATGCTTAGTAAGTAGGATACTTCAATTCTTTCTAATCTCCACAAGTGTTTCAGCCATGTCAGGGAAATGGAGTTTGGATAAAACTGTAAATGACATAACTAAAGTCAGTTCTTTGAACTTGAACTTTGTTTATGTGTATTCTCTACTCAAATTGCCCTAGCAAGGGGTTCCTTCCTTTCCAAGCAATAAATTGAAAGTCTGGAGAAGTCTTTTCTTTTCCCCAGTGATAATCATCTCCTTTAGCCCCTAATTTGATGTAGTAAAAATGAAATACTGCTTCAAACTGTAATGTTAGCCTATTTTTATCTTCAATGACCAATTTTTTAAAAGATGAGCAGTTAAATATTTCAGGAAATAGAAATATTCCTTTGTGTTTAAGATATTTTGTCAGACAAACTTTATCCCAACAGCTGCCTATGGAAATTAGGAACTTTAAGGGAATAATATTCGTAAAGTGTGTTTGTATTCTTACTAAATACTATAGAAAAGATTTGTCTACATCAATCATAGATGATAGACTGGAGAAGAGAGAAATTTAATTTTGGTGATTTAAAAAAGTATGTCCCATTCTATTTTTCTTACGACCCTGCCCCATTCTATTCAATATTGCCAAAGATTATAAACCATAGATGAAGTTTATGTAGTACTTTTTGAATATATATAAGAATAATATAATTAATAAATATCACAATAATAATATAATACAATAAAAGGGGAATAAAAATAAGTATTTATACAAAAAAAACAGAACAAAAAAAAGTGAAATAAAATTAATTTATATAAGGCTCCTTATATCTCTAGACATTTGGTATCTGTAAATGATTTATATAAAAGCATTATGGATGAGGATAATACTCATCGTATTCTATTTTATAAAAAGAAAAATCAAAATGGTACATTAAATTAAATTTAATCAAAAGAAAAAATGATAAAATAATTTAATAAATGCTGCTCAAATGCAAAGTTCAATATTAACATACATAACAATGCCTCAGTTAATAAAAACAAAGGAACTATTAGGACTTAAAAAATAAACCAAAATCACATTTTGAATTTTATCACAAAATTTGAACTTTCAAATAATTTTGCTAAAACAAAAAAGAAAACAGCCTGAATATTAAGGGTATGTTTCCTCAATGTTAATAAAATATAAACCACTTTCAATATTTACAAATAAATACATAATGCATACATATACACAACTCATACATAATTATAAATATGTATATGAATGTTTGCTTGTTTATATATATATATATATATAATGTAAAAGACATTCATGCCACCTTAAAATTTTCAATCTTTGAAATTTAATTGTGACACACTTAGTAGGGTACGTATGTGTCACCTGAAGTTTGGAGCTTATTTTCACCTCTCCTCCCCTACCATAATCTTCATCAGTACCTCTTCAGTCTACGAAACTCAGGAATGTTCAATGGAATTAGGAATATTTTATGAAAGATTCTTTTAGTAAAGCAAATTTGAATGCAATTTCATATCTCTGAAATATGAATCTGAGGTTTTAGGGTGGCACAAATCACAAAAAATAAATTAAAATAAAAAAATAAATAAAACCAATATGCCATATTTTTTCAGATAAATTTTTATTTACCTCCAAATTAACACAATCTGTTTATCTCAAAAGTACATTCATAAAAACAATTGGAGCAGATGAAATTAAGCTAAAGAATTAACTCATGTAAAGAGCCATATTTTAATTATTCACTGAGAAAATACTGTGTTTCCCTTAAATAAAAAGTTAAAGACAATTATTAACATGTAGAATTGTCAAGTGTGATGTATATTTGATTACCGTTTGATTAACAATGGCCTGGCATTAGCACCTCAATGTATAATAAGTATGAGAATTTTATTGAGCACTATCAAAAGTTGTGTTGTGCAGAGCCCTTTGCTATCAATTAAGAATGATAAGGAAATGTTTAAAATATAAATATAATTTTTAAACTCATTGTTATATTTCTTATGCATTTTAAGTATTTTGTTCTAACCTTTTTGGCAAAATGATAATTTGGGCTAGTGGCCAAACAGGATTATCTCAGTTAATAAATCATTTAAGGCTCTGTGAATGGTTTAATTTGATGAATAAGTTAACTAGCAAAACTATTTACTACAGAGGTATTTTTTATGAAATACTATGTCTTGAAGGAAACTACTGGAGGACTTTTATGTAATTCCATAACATGTTACTTTAGAATTTTATTTCCAATAATAATCCTTCATAAAATAAGTCCATTGAAAGTTCAGGAATGATGTGGGATGGAAAGGTGCTTAAGAAAGTTTTAGAGTTTAATATGAGTTAGAAGAAATATTCACGTGCGCACACACAAACACACACACACACACACACACATATAATTAGATTGCATATCTGTGTTGGCGTGTGCCTGTGTATGTGATTTTAGGTGTGGGATTGTATGTATACATTATATCGTATATTATATATCTAATTATTTAATAATTGAAACTTAAAATATCATGGAAATAAAACATTTAATAAATAGTTTTTATTGATATTGGCAATAAAAAAATTGATATATGTTGAACATATTTTAAATAGGATGATAAATAATAGTAACGTTGATGTGATGATTAAAAATGTTTATAAACAAGATGGTAGCTCGAGTAAGCAATATAATAATCAAGTAATAATAAAACATCATTAATAATAATAATATAATGATAATGATTAAATAAAATAATATCATAATATATATGTATATATATATTGATATTAGAAACTACTGAACTTTTCTTTGGAAATATATGTACATCTAAATGGATGAATGATGACTAAAACTTAATCTGTACATCAATTTTTTTAATCACTATAGCAATAGAATACAAAGTATAGTGTTAAGTGATGAACAATAGTTAATTTTAAATGTAGTTATTTATAAATATACTTTGTGAATGCTCTTGCAGTATTCAACTATGTGTATAACTATATCAATAATAAAAATGCTTAACATATACACAATTAAAAATAACGAACAATAACTACATAATAAATAGCTTTGGAGATTTTTATAACTAAACAAAAAAAAGTAACAAACAAAAAATGGCAACACCATAGGAATAAAAAAAAAATAGAAAATAGAATAAAAATTTACTGATAAAAAAAAGTATATATTTTATTAAACAAAAGGACATTGCAGTACCTTTTTTCTCATATTTTATTTAGTTGATATATATATATATATTTTACCCATTTATTTAAAATTCCTTAGGAATCCAAAAATATATTATTATTATTATCATTATTTTAATGGACATTATTAATTATCTTGACCTTTGGACCTAAAAGGGTTTAAAAGAAAACTTAACAAACCTTAATGATTTATTTTGAGTGACTTTAAAGACAATTTATTACACTATCCTGAAGTTTTACAGCAAGAGGAAGTATAACAGTTCTTTACCCACATATGCTGAATAACAGTCTTAATAACAATACATACATTAAAAGAAAATATTTACAATCCTGGTCAAACGTCCAGATAATTAATTTACTAATATATAAATTTAGGCTACAGAGCCTAAGTAATTAATATCTACTATTTATAAAAATAAATGAAACCTTGTGCTTTTAAATTGGCAAATAAACATAAATAACATTCTTGTCTAGTATCAATAAATTATATGTTCAACATTTAAAAAGAATAACACTTTATTGACAACATTTCATTATAATAAATTACAAAACATTTAAAATTTATAAGTATTAAAAAGATTGGAAGATCTGTATAGGCCTGCTATTTTACAAAGTAAAAACAAAAAAAAAAACAACAAAAAAAAACAATATACTACACACACACTTTGTGTATGAAGGTCCACACTAAAACATATAAACACATACACACTCACACAATTCTATGTGCAAGAGGGTGTATATGTATGTAAGTTTGAGTGTGTTTTTATATTTTTATGCATAATTATAACAAGAGAAGACAAAGATTTGAAAGAATAATTATTAATGTGCCCAAAGTACCTTTCTCTCAGTACTTATGTACAAGGGAAGACTAGAAGATAATAAGTAATCTTTTGAGATATTTAAATTTATATTATAATATTTAGAATCATTATTCAGGATAAAATAGGCAAATATACTTTAATTTCTGCATTAGTGTGGCATATTTACAGAAAAATAAAATTCTATCGTTTTCTTTTTAATTACACTGTTTCATTTTAAGAATTTCTAAAATCGAAACTCACAAATTTATTAATTTCAATAGTAAAATAATAGAAACGAAATATGGAAGAGTTAAAAGAAAAGAGGTACATAAACGTAATTAACAGAAAAAATAAATTTATTTTTATATAATACTATTTTGATACATATTTAAGTTTTAAATCCATTTATTAAAATAGTACATAGCTTTTTAAGTAATCATTTACTTGATGTCATGCAATAAAACGAATAAACTGTTTGAAATAAAAAATTAACAAAATTACAATACTTCTAATATATTTATGACTGAAATAACTCTGGAAATAAATAATGCCCATAAAAATTCTTTTACAATGAATAATTAAAGTTTTAATAGTATTACCATATACAATTTTTATGACTGTATATTCTACAAATAATATTACATTTGTGAGGTATATGTGTGATATGATTCCACTTTTTTCATATGTAAAGTATTAAAAGTATTTATTTCTTATATAAAATTTACACAATCTCAGAATTTAAAATGAATTTTCATTCCAGTGGTTCTGTATTTAAGATATTTTATATGCTTTAATTTACATTTACATATATATATATATATATATATATATATATATATTACTATTTTTTTTTTGTAAAAAAACATACAACATTCAAACAGATACGTACATACTCAGAAACAGAGTTGAAAGTGATGAGGGTAAAACAATATTTTTACAATCTGTAACACTTAATAAAACTTTTAGCACAAGCACAATAATATGTTTCTTTTATTTTTTTTTTAATTTATAGACACTTAAAAGTTTGTCTTGGCTTGAACATTATGGTTATAAAAATTATAAGGTCTATAAATTACATTGATGAATTTCAATAAATGTAATCACATTAAAAAAATTACTAAGTAATTAGTTGTATCACAATTAAAACAGACTCAAGTTAATAAAACAAATAACTCACAAATTAACTATTATTACCCATGTCTATAATCACTTTCATGAAACTATTTGATCTGTGTTATTAATAACAGTTTAACCAGTCTTATTTCATCTTTGATTACTTCAATAACATCAACTTAAATTTTCACAACCATACTATAATCGACAACTTGGTTGTTTACCGACAACCTAACTGGTACACTTTCTCTACATTACAATATTTACAATATAATTAAAACAAAACAAAATGCCCCTTGTCTTACAAGAAAGACTACTATAATATATTTTAATTACAGGTTAATTAATTATATGCTTTAACTAAATATTTTAAAGAATTCGTTGATTGCACTTTTACTACAAATAGTTCTTTAGATAAATATGAATAGAGAATCAGATCATGATTCCCATAATTTTGTTATTTTAATAGATTGTTTATAGAAGTTCATATCATATATCATATACCTTGAACTCCATCAATTGTTCACAAACCACTGAGATCAAGACACAGTCTAACACAATAAATTCTTCAGATACATTTATCCATATAGTGGATTTTTTGAAGTATTTTTCTTAGACACTTTACAAAATAAATGTCTTTTAATTAATTTATGATAAATACAAACTTACCCGTTTAAAAATATATTCATGACTTCTTTTAAAATTGCTACATTTTTTTTTTTCTATTCAAAAGCCTTAAAAAACTTTTTTAGATTTATTAGTTTTCTTCCCAAAGATATTGTTCTTTTTTAGGCCTTTTCAATAACTTCAATTATTCCAACAAAAATCTAAGGATAATTTAAAAAACAAATTAGCAAATAACAAAGAAGCCATGATATAGAATAATTATATATATATATATATATATATATATGATTTAGAATTGATTATCCCATTTTTCATCTTTTACTTCCTGTTTAACAGAAATTGAAGGTTTTGAATCTTCTAAAGGTACTTCAGATGTTTGTTCTATAGTTGTACTTTGTTCCTCAGGAACTGCTGTGGGCTCCACTCGAACTGTTTCTTCCCTACCATCCCTTTCAAAGTCCTCAGTCTGCATAACACAAACACCATTAATGATAACTTCTGGTTCTTGCTGCCAATCTGGGTTTACCCACTGAGGTGCAGCTGGTTTTCTCCTTGAGCTCCTAGGCTCTGGAACTCGTGCTTCAGGTACACCAGAATAGGAATCTTCAGAATCCACATGACTCTCATTATCTTCTCCTTCAGATTCATGCTTGATTGAAAGATCTAAACCCTGTTCTCTTAATGGTAATGCACTTCTTGACATAATATTTGAGATATCACTATTTGACTGGAAAAAAGGAGCAGGAAATGGTAATGGTAGTCCTAATCGTTGACTAAGTAATATCCGAAACTGTACAGGATCAAATCCAGAAGTTTGGCCTTCTCTTGTTAAGGATTCGACTTGTGAATTTTGTTTCATTCTCATTCTATGATTGTGAAACCAATTAGTAATAGTTCTGGAAACAAGACTCAACTCATTAGCCAAAAATTCTATTGTAGCTAAACTTGGGTATGGATCTAATGCAAAAGCTATCCTTAAAGCTTCTTTTTGTTCCTCTGAAAATAATACACGGTGCTTTTTAGCGGAAGGTGGACTTCCAGCACTACTGTGATAGAATTCAGAAGTATCATTTGATGAGGTATCACTACTGTTGTCCTGCTGCCCAGACCCTCTCCGCCTCTTGTTGAGCTCCCTCCTTTCAGATTTAATTGCTTGTAATTTATCAATGTTATTAGAATCTGATAACCACAATTGCATTCTGATGAAAGGTTCTCTCCCTTTAATACTGAGCATATGCCAGGGTTTAGGTTTGGACAAGAGTTCACTCACTGATCCTTGAGATAATCCAAGAACAGCCTCACCAAAGATCTGGAAAATAAAATTGAATATATATAGTTTACTCCCAATAAATACTTTCATTAGTATTATATAACTCAATCATTTAATCAAAACATGTTAATATTATGGACTGTAAATTTAAATTCAAATATCTGGAAGTTGTTTCAGTTTACAATAAAGTGTTCATGATCAGGCTATGCTGTTATGTGATTTTAAAGGGTAATCGACAACCATTTTTGGAGCATAAATTTTAAATTAAAAAAAATATCTTTGATGAATCTTATCGAAGAATAATTGATAATTGATTAGCAATCTACGTCACACAAACTTGAACTTCTATATTTATATATATTTTAACAATAAAATGATTATTTGAGGAATTACCAAATACTAATAAAGAAATCACTATGTAGTGTATTAATGAAAGGACTATGAGAAAGAACGTTTTGATTTTAGATGAGATAGAGGTCATCATAATGAGTTTCAGAACTGAAGAATTTGTTGAGTTCAACCTGCCATTGGTTGCCCTTTGAGCAAAAATACTGATAAGTGTGATCCTTGCTTGAGGATCTCCTAACACATCCAATAACTAACCAACAATACAGATAACCAACCAATACTAACCTTACTTAAGTACTGAACTTAGGGTACTACTTTGGTTATATTGCAATAGGTTTCTTTAAATTATATTTTTTAACAATTATTCAATATAAAATTATATAATATATATGTTAATTACATTACCCTGAACCATATCTTGTCTTGGCATTATGATTCAATGAAGTCCTATTTGTAACTTTAAAATGTGGCCGGACAAACTGAGAGAAATCTCATTAGAAATGAGAGAGTAAGAGAAGAGGTGAAACCCTTAGTTGAGATCTTAGAGAAAAATCAACTTAAGTGGTTTGTTCATGTGTGCTGAATGGGCGAAAATCATGACCCATGCAAGTTCCTTGAGACAAGACCAAAAGAAAAAAAAAACAAGAGGAAGACCAAGTACAAAGAAGTAGAAGAATTGCTGTTTGTACACAAATACAAGAAAGATTGAAACAATAATGATTGTAACTTCAATTTACAGAAAATTGTCTAAAAACAAAGATGTGAGAAAAATGCATTTTTTTTAAACTTTAAATATTTTTTCAACAATTATGGATAATCCGGTATCATATACTAATGAATATAATATTCAATTCAACTTTAACATTTTCTTCTAGACTAAGATGTGGAAATTGAAATATTTTAAGAAGTTAATCAATGTGCCCTTTTCGTGAACTATAAAATAAAGATCTACCAGTTATAATTGAGGGTTGATTACAACTACAACTATAATTAATTAAACATTCTTATGCATATATTATTGCTATATACATAATCGTTAAAATCGGTAATAGTGCTCAATCAAATTTTGCTGTTTATTATCAATAAAACCAAGTATAAAAATTATCATTTTTTTTTTAATGTACCTTCTGTCCAATGTTATTGGCTAGTAAAGCTTCCTTAATTTTTGTTGTAATCGACTGTGTATCCAGGTCCTGAGTTAAGGCAGCCATCTCATATACTGATGGAGAAACGTGAGACATATTTTTCATTGTAGGATATTGCTGCATTGGTGTTTGACATTGTTGAGGTGTTACAGTCTTTTTAATGTCTGGTGGAGTTATTGGAGGTACTGGAGTTGGTGCAGAAGTAGTATGCTGCATATGGATATTGGTGTTATGAAGAAAGGCTTCACTATTTACAAATTTTCCACAGTTTGCTGCCATAGATTTATTGTGAGGTCCTCCACCTAAAAAAAGATCTGATAGTTAATCAATGATTAGTGTTAAGGATGATAATATACAAAATGTTTATTCCTTACTAGGATTTATTCCATATCCTCCAGTTCTCATCAGTTTTTCAGGGGCTATTTTGTATTGAGAAGCAACTAGTTTATGAACTGCATTTTCATCCTCTAAAAACATTTTCATACGGATGAATGGCTCTCTTCCCTTCTGAGTTAACATATGCCATGGTTTTGGTCGTGCGAGAAGGTCAGAAACACTTCCCTGTGATAAGCCAAGGACAGATTCTCCAAATAATCGCTGGCTTATTGAAAACTGACTTAGTTGTTCTTTTACCTAAAAACAAATATATATATTTTTATCAGATAAGCTAAGCAATCTTTTATACCTACAAGGCCTCTTGTGATAAATATTTTAGAAAATTATTTAATACAGTGAAGAAATAAATTAAATAATGTGCTATGTTAATGTGTATGCTATGTTAATGTTTTACACATACACATCAAAATTTTTTATTTATAATATTCCTAATTTTAATTTACCTTTCTGACTATTTCTTCAGTATTTAAATTATTGAATTGATCAAATTGTTGTTGAGTGATTGGTGGTAAGACAGCTTTCAGTGGCCTTTGTGAGGGAGAATGATGATGTTGAGATGGTGGTTGTGAGATCAAAGCATTAGTAATTGAGGCCATTCGTTGAAGAGGACTAACTGCTGCAGTTCCTGAACCAGTGCCTAAATCCTCAGGAGGCAAGATTACATTTCCTAAGGGAGAACCTGAAATAAAATATAATTTTTTTTTTTTCTATAAAATATAGGCTTTATATTTTATTGTAGAGAAGTTCTAAAGACATCACATTGAAGGAGGGATGTAAAATTTATGATACTTTTGTCTCTTATAATTTTGTTAAAAACTTTTTTTTTCTTGGTGTTTATTTGTTGAGATAAAGCTTGTAATTACATTTACACATTAAAAAATAGGAAATCAACTAACGGAGAGCAATTATTTTTACTACTAAGTCTTATATATAAATTCATCTTTCTAAACGTATAATAGACAATTGCAAGTCTAAAAATGAAAAAGAGTCTCAATATTTATAGTAACTGAATGACATTAAAAAAACTTTAACATTAGCCTGCTTTGCAAAATTTTGAATACTGAATACACAAGAATATATATTCAGATTATAAGGCTTATTTTTACATATGTATATATGAAATATTTCAGTGAATATATTCCATATATAGATATAATGAACAAATATTTACCAGGCTCAACTTTTGGTCTAACTAGAGAAAAAGCACTTCCTCCGTGCCTCTCTTCTTCTTTCTTTTCATCTTCATTTGAGGCTTTCTCTCTTTTGACTTGCTTTGGTAAGGATAAATCCTGAGCGATACCATTATGCACAGATGACAGGTTCTGGGCATGAAGAGCAGCTAGAGGATGTGGAAGCCCACCAGGGTTAGCGGAGTTCAGCTTAGCAAGCTCTCGATGGTAGGCATCCATTGCAATCCGGACATCTTCACCACTTCCCCCGCTCAGAAAATGAGGAAAAACCAAACTGAAATAGGACCAATGTGTATTAATATTCTTTTTAATTCAAAATATTTAACATGTTTATTCTAATTCCAATAAAGTTTAATAAAATTAACTCCAAAGCAGAAAACACCACTTTTTAAGTAACAAAAAATTTGCAGTATCAACTAGATAACAATAAATGTAAAATTATTCAACAAGGTTATTTGATGTTTATTGAAGAAGATTGATTCATAATTTGGAGAAACTATTGGATAGGGATATTTTTACAATGTATCTACTTGAATAGAGTTGTGCATAATTTTTAAAGTACTGTGGGTACTTTTTTTCTAAAAAAAAATATTGGTCTGATAGTTGAAATAGTATGAACAATTTAACTAAACATTTATTCCAAAACTCGGATGAATATCAAAAAGTAAATCCAACAAAACCACAATCTAATGAATATAATGGTCGAGAGTTTTTATCATTTTCTTTTTCAATAATGCTAGACATTTTAACGGCATATTTAAACATTATAAATAAAAAAATATTAGAATAATTTATGAAAAATGAATTCTTATGTAAAACTTTTTATAAAAAACACTAATAAAAAAGAAATCAAACTGTTTCAAGTGAATCCTATCACAAAAAATTAATAAAAATTATTTTATCACTAACCCAGGAAAGTTCTGGTCTTCAAGTCTCCTTCCCATTATCTTAGCAAGCTCTTCTTGGTAGATCCTTACTACTTGTTCTTGAGGAATGTCATCGTTTTCATATTTCTTTAGTCTGCGGGTTTGTGAATTATCTCCTCTACCAAGTGGAGATTCTGAACTCTATTAACAATAAAATATTGGCATGTTTTAATATAAAAAATAATAAAGACAAAATTAAATTTGATTAGAGCTATTTATGTTTTTTGGAAATTGGTACCAACCTGTGGATGATTTGGAGATTTGCTGTCTTCATTGCTATGAGTTTCATCATGTTGTTGTGGCTTCATCATGTGGCTTGCCTCACTGAGAATATGTGCAATTCTTTCTTCTGTAATGTCGTTTTCTGAACCTCTTGACATTACTCCCATGCTGGCTCCATCCTTACCTGTTAAAAAATCCATCACATATTATATTCATAATTAGATAATAAATAAATTAAATTAGAATAAGTATTCCATCAATGAGGTGTAAAATATAAGCAACCTACAAAAGTATATACCTTTTTTAGGAATGAGAGATTTCAGAAGTAGGACAGCATTGTCATCACATGCCCAAGCATGCATTTTACGGTATGAGTCTCGACCTTTTTCAGTCAACTTATCCCATGGTTTAGGTTTGGACAAAAGCTCAGAAACAGTACCCTGGGATAAACCAAGAACATATTTAGCAAATAGCCTTTGTCCAACATTATGGATAGAAAGAAGTTCCCTCACTCTTCTGGCAATATGAAGAGTATCAAGATTTTGATTGGCATATTTATCCATATTATACCTGCAACATTGATTATCAAATTAAAAAAAACAAATAATAAAAGGAATAAAAATTCAAACCATATTTCTTATATATATTCAGTCATTATATAATATATAATACATAAGGGTTTTCACCCCCCATTGTTTACATGTTCATGTTGGCAATAATTATTTTTATAAAACTAGAATTATTAGGGATTGAAATATTGATTGTCCAGGTACTTTTTGACATTCGCTAATAAGGTGGGAGCTGATTAGATGAGTTATTGATTATTTAACACAGTACAAAATTATTATAAATAGCAATAATTACCTAAGCATTTCTTGTAATCTTGCTTCCATTGGGTCTCCTTTAGGTATCAGTGATTCACCAAAACGTCCAACCATACAACTTGGATCTTCATTGAACCTAAACGGTGAACGATCATCAAACCTGAATGGGCTTTTCATAACATCACTCAGATTCAATGAAGGGCCAGAATTCAAAACATTATTGTTGATGCCTATGTTCAGAGCACACATTCCATTGGGGAGTACTGAATTTACATGCTCTTGCTCTTGACTAGGACTGGCAGACCCATTGACAAGTTCTCTATTTGGTGATCCAGTTTTATCTAATTCTCTTTCCCTTGTTTCTTCAATCTTTGGTTTACCTGTAAGATTTAAATGATTCAGAACTCACAAATAACGTGTTCAACAC
Organism: Arma custos; assembly: GCA_037127475.1. Classification (NCBI taxonomy): domain Eukaryota; kingdom Metazoa; phylum Arthropoda; class Insecta; order Hemiptera; family Pentatomidae; genus Arma; species Arma custos. The sequence goes on from CM073761.1 coordinate 53,077,978, forward strand.
TTTTATTCATATTACTTCTTTTTTATTTATAGTTCTGTAAAAATAGGATACTCTATCTACTACTTTGACATGTATTTAAAAGGGACAACTAAACATTATCACTTGTTACCTGTCATTAAGAATGCAGGAATGGCAGGTATGAAATAGTAAAGACAAAGTTAAGGAAGAATTTTGTAATATGGAGCTTGGAGCAGGAGGTTATTCTCGAAGAGAGCATTACCTCCTACTAAATAACAAAACTGAGAAAGTAAGTGATATTAAGATGTCAATCGCAGCAACTAAAATAACAGAAATCTAATAGATATTACAATTGAAAATCTCCTCTGTTTTCTATTCTGTCTGTTAAACTGGTTTAACATGATTAGAAGCATACAGGGAGAAGTACTTTTCATCCTCTAACAAGTATTTGCAATTTAAAATTTCTCCCTTAAGTTGTTTGCCTTTTATTTATGTATATGTACGAGTATATATTACCTATACATCTAACATTCCAAAAATTTACAAAATCTATTCGATTTTTTCTAGTTTTGAGTGTTAACAAATACATTAGGTAGAATTAGAAACATTGGTATTTTGGCGGATTTCATAAATTAATAATATAAAAGTTTATAAAACCATACCTTCATCTGGTGGACTAGCCCAATTGGCAGGTGGACCAACTATAGACCTTTCCAATGATCTACGCCAGTTTGCTACGATTTCTTCTCCTAGGAATGAACCAAATGTTTCAACATTGTGTAAAGTAGGTACTTCACCTGTAAATATTAGAATAAATCAAGTACGGATAAAAAGACATTCAATGGGCTTAATTTATTTCTAGTCAGAGTGAGAAAGTCAGGATTCTTTTCAAACCAAAATCAGTCTATAAATATTCGCCAATTTATGGTTGATTTGATCAGTCATAAATCACTGCTTAAATAAAAGCTTCTACTACAAATGTAAATAATAAACAGTTGCCATTTGTTTTGTTTGATATAAAGTATTGGTTTTTCATAAACAATGTAATTTATTTAAATATATTTTACCTTGTGTTTCAGAAGGGGTAGTAACTGGAGGGGGTTTTATTGATACTTCAGATACTTTGTTTGATTCATGTTCATTTACTTTGGATCCTTCTTCAGCATTTCTAAAACAACTGAAAATTGTAGAAAACTAAGTTACTAGATATAGAGATTTCAATGTATCTAAATTAATATTGGAAAATTATGTATATTAGAAATTCAAGAATAAAAGTTTTTAATTATAGTTGTACCTAACAGCAATCTTATAATTTCCAAAATCCATAGTTGCTCGTGGAAAGAATTACAGTTTAAAGATAATTTCTTATTGAACACTGCAGATGAAAAGTTTAATAATTAGCTATTATTTAATTAATAATTATACAACTAACAGAATGTACAACAATTAGCTAACATTTAATTTTCGGTATTGGAACACACAGTAGCGAATTCATATTTTTTGTTTGTTCGTTAAAAAGTGGGTGTCGATAAGAAGGAATATTATCAAAAAATACATATAATACGTTTTAATGCTTACATATATAGATATTTGGTATATGTATATGTATGGGTTGATGGGTATAAAATCGATATTTTTTTTTCATAAATTTCAGGGGAGATATAAATAAAAGGCTTTTTTTTTTCATCGAATGTTGGCCTACATGATATCACAAATTTAGTAAAACTATACATGAAAACAGATTTAAAAATGTTTATTAACTATAAAAGCTTATAATATTTGAAAATTTATAAACGTTGAACTGTAAATGAAGAGAGCAATAAGAAAGATTTCTTCCAGTAGTTACCTGATAAGCGCGAAGTAAACAATTAAAATCTAGTTTCATAAAACTCATTCTCGGTCCTTTTTTTTTTTTTCTTTCAGTTTACCTTCATAGGTCATAAGTCATAATTTTTTAAAAAAAATGCTTGACTTTAAGATGTTTAAACACGAAATTATTTCGTTTTAAGTTTGAAGTTTACTGTTACTTTAATGGTATCGAAAATCTAATTAAGCCAAGGGACTGAGAGATCTTGAAATTATTATCTTGAGAATTACCGAGAGTTAAATTTCGAATTAATTCGTACGTTAACGCCAGATTTAATCATGTGTTCCAATACCTATGTATTGTAAACTGTTCCTGTAGTCAACTGTATTAAATTTATAATTCATTTTTATTAATTGTTATTTTGATGGTGATTATGTTTAAATATTTTTGTTTTGAAGAGAAAAATGTATCAAATTTAGTTTAATGTGTTCAAAATTTGCTAATAACGCTAATATGTTTTTAGAAGAATCGTTTATGCTTAATCTTGAAATCTGACTTTCATTAAATATGATAAAACGTATTTATCGTGTAATGGGTCAGCAACATGAATTCTTAGTAATAGGTAAGATAAAGATTTATAAATCTTGTATTTGCTTCAAAAAGTTATTTTAATTAAAAAAAAAATAAATTGAAGTGTCTGTCATAGATAACAAAATAATTTATAAATGTTTACAGAATAGTATGAACTCCTGCATTTTTGGAAGTATGCTAGTTGAAAAATGTTATTTTGTGCCATTTCCTGGGGCTCGTGCAAATAAAATACTACATATTAAATTGCAAAACTAAATATTAAAAATACAAGTAATTGTATAGAATTTTAAATAAATTAATTAGTTGTAATACCTCAATTGCCTTTTAAGTTCATTGTAGTCTTTCTGAGCATCCAGACGTGCTTCTAGCCTGCAAATATGCTGTCGCTTGTGTTCAAGCTCTTCCTCTAGCCTTGCGATTTGGTTCGCCGAATTTTCCTGCAATTTTCCTATTCGACTCTGAAGCCGCTGGACGTCGTCAAGGAGTTGGGATATCTGCAAAAAAAATTTCGGTTCTCAGGTATAAAATCATTTTTATATAACATTAAAAATTTTAGATATATATAATATATGAAATTTTATATAACATTTATATATTATATATAACATTAAATTAAAATGTTTTTCAGCTAATTCAAAAACTGTTATTAGATTCGTAGTTTTAATTAAGTAGTAAAATAAAAAATTAATAGAATATTTTGAATTTTTAAAGATCTAAAATTATAAAAAACAAAGACGTTTGAAGTCTTGAAAGAATATTACAGCATCAGAAAAGATTTCAATGTAAATAAATGAATTAAACATAAACAAACACACACACACACATACACACACACACACACACACACACACACACACACACACACACACACACACACACACACACACACACACACACACACACACACATATATAACCACAGAAAATACTTTCGATTTATATAAATCTAATTAACCTTTTTTTAATATTCGAAAATGGTTATCAGTTTCTCAGGTTGTCGCTTCGAGTTAAGTTTACAAGTTTTAACTTTTCATTCGCTTCCTTTTTAATATTCTCGAAAGTAAAAATAATCGCGTTTTATTGTAAAAAAAAGTGCATTTACGAGAAACGTGTACATTTAGGTAATCATTTCATCCAGAAACGAACGTTTCAACAAAAATTTCGAAGTATAGGTGATGATATGACCTAAGCATGTATGTGCATGTATAATATAAAGTAATATACATTCAGTCAGTAATATTAACCATATACAGTCAGTAACAAAATTATTTTATTTTCGAGAATATTAAAAAGGAAAGTAATGAAAAGTATAAAATTGTTGTGAACTACCTGGAAGCAACTGCCTGAGGAACTGATACCACTATTTTTTCTACTATATACTGTTTTATTTTTAAAACAATTTATTTATTGAAATTTACAACTATATCGATACATCGAGTAAAAGTAATGGCATGGGATAAAGGCAAGTAGAGAAACTACCCAATGGTACTTTAAATTACTCGAATACTGTTTTATTTAAATTTGGCTTTGGAGGAGGTTACTGAAGAAGGATAGATATGAAAATCAATACTCCATTCTAAATGACAACCGTATACTAAATAGGTTTTTAAGTAAAACTGACTACAGGATCTTTTTAGACATCGGAAGGCGCTAAGACCAGCAACATAAACCTCCTTCTCTAATGAAGGAATTGAAATGCTCACATTTTGAATTGAAGATGTTCCGTTATCTTCTTCCTCCAACCCTATGTGGTCTTTATTTGAGCATTAATATTGATTATCGGAGGGTTGTGCGGACTGAGGGGTTAGAGCAGGGGGGTGATTAAGGATCCACAGTCTTTGCTCTTCTCACAATTAGACAGATCTCTCCCTCACCCTTCTCTCATCTCCCCCTTTTCCGATCTATCGATTAAATATGCCCCTTACTAAAGGATGTGTATGGTGAATCTACATATTTTTGTCACTCTCATCTTATATTATAACAGGAATCCCGGTTTTTGCAGAAAGCCTGAAACCAATCAAAGCCAAAATGCTAGACGAAGAAACCACTAAGAACCGCGACGAGAGTAACCGCATTTAAATAAAAATGATTATCGAATAGAACGAAGCAGACAATTCAGTTATACTACAGAGGTTATAAATTTGCTAATAAATATTTTTTTAAAAATTATTCAAATTTAAAACTCTATAATAATATATAGTGTAAATATAATAAATAATGCATAATGGTATGTGGAACAAGGCAAGTAGAGGAACTGCCCATTGGTAGTACTCGAATAACAAATCCAACTTAGAAGTTAACAAGGCCATTTTCTTTTCAGACGCCTCGGAGGATATCAGGAATTGAAGTGGTTGCTAGGTTTGAATCTAGTGGGTCTGAGTAGGAATACAGTTCATCATTTAAGCAACACATGGGATCTCAAGATAATTATGGATGAGTTTGTTATTACAAAGTAAGGAGCATTCAGGATTTTACGAACGATTTTTGATTGGATAAGTTGGATGTTCTTAAACGGAAGGGGATACGTAGTACATTTTAATGAATTTTTAATGAGATTAAGCAATAAGTTAAATTCGAAATAGCTTAATCGTATTTTAGTTTATGATTAAATCAGAGTTGATTTATATTCTGGGATCTTCCCTTATAGATATAACGTAAGAAGACACAGGGGGGGAGTAATGTAGTCGCCTGATTTTTTCCAGATACATTCAGTGTCCTTTCTGATGAAAACGTATTGCACTGATTTGTTTAGCATCCCGTTTTTTTTCAACTAATCGTATCTAATTTTGATTAAAACAATAACTATTAGTAAAACATTTATTCATCGGAACAATTGTTAACAAACTGTTAAATGCGACTTTTTCAAGTATTTAAAGGAGAAGATTAATCAGGTAATGAATGAATTTTTATGTTCATAAAAAAACTTAAAACTTTAACCCATAATTAAGGGATTTCACAAAAGATGCAGGAATGTAATATTACATGAACGACTTACAAAGTAATAGAAGACATTAGAGTTAAGTTCGGGCTGTATTCTTAGTAATCACGGTTGTTTCTTTATAAAAATAAACAAAGAGCAGCATGTATTTACAATATATGTATTCGTAAAATTAGGTACGTATTTAAATCCTAACTGTTTTAATTTAATTCTTTTTGGTTGACTACAGAAATACAGGATTACTTACTGTTTACTTTTTAGAGTTAAGAGTTTTGTAAATTTATAAAATATATATAAATAAAAATCCCTTTGAGGAAATTATAACTTAGAACGCTGAACAAAACATTCTTAAGAGTCTCAATGTTGACGTTGATAAAAAGATATTTATAACTTCCTTGAAAACTTGTATCGCTTCTTGAAAAGTCGAAACTTTTAAATAAGTTGGAAAGTAAATATCGCAAATGAAAACCTTCAATACGTTGGTTCATTTTAGGGATTCTTTCAGAAAAGAATGTAAAAAATGTGTAGTTTTTTATACCGATTTACTGGGTAACAACCAATAATAGTATGAAAGATTCTATTATTCCGATTAAAACTATTTTCAACATTTTTTTAATATCGGGATTGAACACTTTCAATTTTCAATTTACACTTTCTAATGACAACAGGAAGAATTAAGAAAAGAATGAACCGAGTTTTCCATTGAAATTAGGAGGGGGAAGAGAGAATTGAGGGGGAGCAGGAAAGGGGGGTATGAGGGGTAGGCACAACTATCCTGCTTGCCTTTTCTCCACCGCAACTTGACAAGCCAGTCAACTTAAAGAGTAGTATCGCAACTTCATATTGCTTGCGTCGGTGATCCTAGCACGCCATAAATCCTAGTTTGTGTATTCGATCTAATTTTTATTCTACTAGTAAGACTATCTATTTTGAGTATTCAATGGTTGGTTATTTTCCATCTATATAATGCCATACATAATAAGCCTGTTAAACAATATGGTATGTTTTATTCTAGAATCCGAAGTTTATATATTATATCTTCTTTATTCTAATTACTTATTCCATAATAACTTAAGCATAGGCAAAATTTAAGACTCCCATTGACGTATCGTCCAAATTAGCCATAGCAGTATAAAGTGACGTTAACTGAGTAAACAAAAAAACAAGTAGGCCCAGGTTAGACTAGAGAAAAAAGCTTGACCAAAAAATCAGGTTGATGATCGGCAAAGAAATCATATATCCAAACATTTATGGGGGCGACCTGTGGTCTAGTGGTTAGCATAACAATCTACTAAGACCAAGATCGCGAGTTCGTAGCCCTAGGATTTTTTGAAGGGAGTAAAAAATCCTTGGTTATTCCGTCCTTAGGGGTTCCCCGAACCTTAGCGATGTCACGTACTCGTTAAATATCCCTATGCTAATTATCCCTTGTTAGGCACTGTAGTGTCGTTCGATTAGCCATGGCAACATGAATTCATGTTTAATAAACTAATAAAATATATACTCCGAGACTGAATGAAGTTTTAACTAGAAAAAACCAATTGAAACAAGATGGAGACGACATTATTAAACAATCTTCGAACGGACGTAGATACTTTACAGTCCTCAATTAACCTCCATTTCCTCCCTTCTTTTTTTTTAATTTGCTTAAGTACTTTACAATTAAAGCTAAATTAAGACAGATCCTAGGATTACATTTGCTACAAAATCTTTTACAATATTTTTTGTGGTTTCGTGAAATATATTAAATAGTTTTTCTCCCTATTCTATTAGATTCTGGAAAGGAAAGCTGTTATTTATTTTACTTGTGTCTGCGGTTAAGAGTTCGTTCACGGATTTCTGAATTTTATCGTATTATTTCGGCACCAGCGATTTTTAATCTGAGAAATCGTTGTAGGCGCCTCTGAAAATCGGGGTTAAGGGGTTGAAAAATGTTGCGGTCATCCTCGAGTCCTGAGGGAAATGCTGGACAAATAGTCGGCTATGATTGATTCAGAGGAAGCCGAACTGTCCCAGGGGCCTTCCGTGAAAAATCTCTTCCAATTAGCTGGGTACCCATCCTCAGGCACAAATGGCTCTCGCGGCCTCCAAAATGTTTCCTTTGCGTTTAGTTCTCTTTCCGATGTTTCGATGTGACATAACTCATCTTTAATCGATCGAAAATTATTGCCATGAAGAAAACGTAACTTAGCTATTATTTATGAGATTTAATATCTACAACGTTATAAAATTTAATGGTATATATATGGAGGAAGAAACTCTCAAGATTGTCTTCTTTTTTTTCAAACCTCCCTAATTTGTATCTATTTTTTCTAGTCAATTAAACAGGAATGAAGTTGAAAACTAACAAGATAGAATCTAGTCTCTTCTCTTTCATAATTCCATAATTATAAATTATTTTTATTCAAAAACCAAAAAACTCTTGATAAGTGGAATGTAATTTCTAGGAAGTAAAAGTAAACAGTAGGCAATTATGTTTTTCTAAAGTCAAATAATTTGAATTTGAATCATCCCATTTTTTTAAACAAATCGAAACCTTAAGACGCGAAACAAGTTTTCACAGAAGTTACTAATATCCTTATATAATTATAAGTTATAATAGTTATAATTTCCTTAACGGATTCTGTACATAAACATAATGAAATAATGATGAGTGGAGTGCTAATTCTATGAGGTAAAAAGTAAGCAGTCATTCTGTTTTTCTATAGTTAAATAATAGACCATCAAATTTGACTCATCCCGCTTTTCGAAACAAATCGAACCCTTAAGAAGCGAACAAAATTATCAACGTCAACATCGAGACTCTTAAGAGTTTTTTTCCCCCGCGTCCTAAGTTATAATTTCTTCATGGGAGTTTAATGCATAAATCGGGATCGGTTGAATACTTTTCTTGTTCTATTGACTTGAATTTAAAGTAATAGGGGATATTGATTTTATTTTTTCGTGAAGTGAATTCAGTTTAACAACGCTGTCCACTAAAAAATGTGGAATTTTAACAATAGAATTAAAGGTCTCGCGATTCAGAAACGATTACTCGAAACCATCTAAATCGAGAAGTATCGATTCTCAAGACTGCCTAGTGCGTCACGTTTTGTATAACCCCTTCTTATAGGGCCGCCAGCAGATGTGATCACCGTCTCCTTCTCTTCAATAAAAGTAGAATAGACAATGGAAGTAATTAGATACATTTTCCATTAGACATGGCTCTTCCTCCACTTATTGTTTCGGCTGAGAATGCGTTTTCAGCATTTGTAGGCCAGAGAGCAAAAGGATTTCGTCGTTAGGCTTTCTGTCAGCAGACGGAATTTATTCAACGAAATAAAAGATCGCGATGGAATTGTATTAATTGTCATTACATATTCTTATAAGTTTCCGTTGAAGAGCCATGAAGAGAAAGAAGTTCACGTTAGAATAAAAGAACATTATACTATAGTTTTACCAAAGAGATATATTTAGAACCACTTAAGAAGATGAAGATATATACACACATATTTATATATATACACACATATATATATATGTAGATATATAAATATATATGGAGATTTTTATAACTTCCATCACCGAAAAAGATGATTTTTCTCTTAGGGAGATGAGAATGAACCCTCACACTGTAAGGCATGGGTGGCTTTATTTTAAATTGTCTCCCCAAAGGAAGGGTTGCCTGATGGGGAAGAAGGGGAAGCGGTCAGCGAAACAAAGCAGACCCCATTAAAATTTCCATATTGATCTGAGAGGGAAATCTTTATTACGCAACGTGAGTGTGTGTGCGCGCTACGTGAGAAGGGGGATCGGACATATCGACTTGAAACGACTTAGGGATAGGGGCTTTAGGAGGGGGAGTGACTTTCAAATGAATCAATCTACCTAATGAGGGTCATGGGCCCTTAAAACAAAGTCCAAGTCCGATACATCATCGCTATTCCTCTACCCGCTTCACTACCAGCCAATGTTCTTTCCCTCTATAAACAATAGTTACATCCCTGTCTTTGGCGGAATCTCCTTCTCTGTTCTTTATTCTAATTAGTCCTTCTATTGTTCTAGGAACATCCTCGAAGCAAGTTTTAAAACTGAACAAAACCGGATCAGACGTGCAGGGATACAATCTCCTCCAATGCAGGGATACACATCGATCTTAAAAATAAGCGTTAACTATACATATCATCGACAAGAATACATCAAAATGTAATGCAATTCAATATGCTAACTTAGCAAACATAACTTATGTGCACACAATTGACGAAGAGCTAATCAAGGAAGATTATACCGACAATGCATCAGTGATCCAATAAAAATATTTAATAAAATAATCAGTAAATATTTAAAAATCGGGGTAGCTCAATGGTAGAGCACTGAAATGCCGTGTCGAAGATTATGGCATCACATCCGGTAGTGGGAGAGAGTTTATTTAATATAACAGCCGAGGATGAACTCTGTGGGTTCTAGAGACCATCCTGGGGCTCACCAAAAACTTGATTGGGGGAAACTCTGGCGGTCGAAAGTGGTCTAGGACAAATCACCTCTCTGTATAACCTACGTCATAGAAACAGTACATGGTTTGTAGTGGTACGGTCGTTTTAATCCATCGGTTCCAACAGAGTGAATTCAGAATCATATGGGATTGTTCATTTCTTGATTCGATTAGCCTTGTCTTCAAAAATACTAAAAATTCGAGGTATAATTTTCCCAAGATTCTTCTTTGGAAAGTCGTTCTATGATTTCGAATAGTCGGAATCAATCACGAATCTTAACCAGATAAGAATCCAACTCCCCTTTTCTTTTAAAATATGAAAGGGGCCTAAGTGCGGATGAATAAGGTAGCAAACAGACTATAGCCACCTGTGGTGTAGCCTGACTTGCGTGAACGTTAGCAGCCAGTATTTACATAATGCCACTACGTGACTCACTAATACTCCCGATTCGAAACTTATCGAACTCTCCGTCACTTGGCTTATCAAGAAGGCCGGTCTATAGCTGCCTTAGAACAGGCTGTTGTATTCAATCCCGCTTAGAAATCACTACAACCGTTTCGTTCCTCGTGGAGCCTCTGAGAGTCGATGGAGTTGGCCCCTCCCCAACTCTACAATCGACTAAGAAAAGATCGATTTATGCATAAAAAATACATTTAAAAATTCATGTATAGGAAGTATTTCCACGCTTAATGCTATCGGAATTGAATAACTTTTATTACGACTTTTTATAAAAAACAACAACCTTTTTCTAGTGAAAGTGATGAGAAAGATAAACATGTCCATGTTATGCATTCTCATTAGGAAAGTTGAAAAAAAAATAGGGAAAAGCTGGATAAAAATAGAAAGGCCAGTTTCCAGGAAATGAGGAAGATGAAAGACTTACTTAGCGTCACTCAGTGGTTTAGAGTAATCTTTACCATAGCTTTTGAGTGGCGCTTGTGTTATGTCGAAAGACTAAAATCGATATTAAATAATCGAATGATACAATCGAGTCCCAACTATATGAAATGAAGCATATTTAAGCTTATTTAAACTTAATGAAAAATATTATTTATTATTAATATATATCACAAGAAGCTGATATTACGATAGATTCAATGATTAAACACATTTTCAAAAAGGTAACGACTATTTGCGTAGGTTAGGTTAGGTTTTAGAGTTTAAAGACACAGATGTGTAGATAAATACGAAAATAAAAAGATCGTAGGAGCAAGGAAAAATATTAAAAACGTAGATTATTTCACCAAATCAAGGAATCGCATGTTAAGACAATAATGCAGATGTAGAGTGTATGTAGACAATGATATTTTCTTAAGGTGAAATTCTGAGACAAAGTATGAAGTATATATGAGTGATATAAGAAAGAATGGATAAGCCATAACTAAATGATTATTTAAAAATCAGTAAAGCTTTATTCTGTCAAACCATAATGACAAGTAGTTACCATTAACTTGTATTGTTATATTGCAGTTGTATAACTGCATTCATTGCATATGAATTAATAAAAACAAATATTATTTCAACAGAAACCACAAATATAAATAAAGAGTTTTATTTTTATTTTTATTAAATCACTAAACTAATGTCTACAGTTCATTATAAGAAGCAACATATTTTTTTAAAATTATAAACTTGTTTAAATTTATTTATCTATTGTCAACTCTCGTACTCTTGCATTATTTTTTTTTAATTTTAAGAATTCATAGTTATCGTTTCTTATTGAATTACAGATTTTTTAAGGCATTTTTAAGGATTTCGATACTGAATGACTAACCGAGGAGACAACTTCTAAATACATTGTCGCCCCTAAGCAAGTTGACAAGGAAGACCATCTACTCCTTTTTAACCGGGTACCTGCCTAATAATAACACGAGTTGTCAGAGCATTCAACGAGGGATCTATTTCAAGATCAGTGTCAATGATACCATTAAATACTGGTGATTTCCTGTTCTCTCTTCCATTTTTCATAACGTAAAATCTTTTATAAATAGACACATTTAGAAAAATGTTAGATATGGAGTATGAAATAAATGAATAAATTAAATTGAATGGTACTTAAGTTTTGTCCCATTGTGATTTTATTTGTAAGATGCAATTATATTCAGCGGAAAAAAAGTTCTAGAATGATTTTCAGAAAATAAGTCGGTTTATTAATCGCTATAATGTAGTAGTTCGGTACTGAATTGAATATTTGTTTTTATTGTATAAATAGATAGATATCTATAGAGATAGATAGATTACGAATGATTAATAATAATAATTATGAATTAACCTTCAGTCAGGAATAATAGATATTCGAATGATCTGTACTGATTTTTCGATATAGGGAATATAAAATTTCGAGAAAAAAATTAAAGCTGGCTAAAACGATCCTTTTAATATATTTATTCCACCATGAATATTTATGTAAGAAGAAAATTTCTTCTTATTATTTTTTATATTCCATGTGTTAATAATATATATATATATATATATATATATATATATATATATATATATTATTAACTATTATATATATATTATTAACTATTATATATATATATTTTTTCGATACTGATTTTTCGATATAGGGAATATAAAATTTCGAGAAAAAAATTAAAGCTGGCTAAAACGATCCTTTTAATATATTTATTCCACCATGAATATTTATGTAAGAAGAAAATTTCTTCTTATTATTTTTTATATTCCATGTGTTAATAATATATATATATATATATATATATATATATATATATATATATATTATTAACTATTATATATATATATATATATATATATATATATATATATATATATATATATATATATATATATATTATTATATATAAAATATATATATATATATGTGTGTATTTTTTTTTTTTGGTTCAACACATTTTTCTCTCTTATTCTGTTACATGCATAAATGTAAAGATATTAATTCACTGGTTATTATAAACATAATAAATGTTTTTTCTTTCATTTATTTATTATTATTTTTTTTTAGTTTCATCCAAATTTGGTATACAGTAAATCAATCAATTATGTATATTCCGTGATTTTCCCACCACCCAGTATTTCTTCATCCTCTCTGATCTATATTTATTTATTACTACGATAATTTTTTTAATTTACATTATATTATCAGTGTTGTTTTTTTCGATCGCGATATTAAAAAAAAATGTATATTATAATATAATGTATAATGTAATTTTTTAAAATAACAAAAACACAGTTGCAGGCACAATATTGATATAAAATAAAAATACAGTCCTTTGAATGTAGAAATTCCTGGTTGTTACATTGCTTTGTCCAGGTACCAATGTTGTCATATCTTACATCTCCTGTGGGCGTCGCTCCGGCTATGCGACACAATGCGGGGTAGCCTGCAAGTGACGATGAACTTTCATTTTTTTCTCAAGATTATTATTATTATCATAGGATATATTGTATCCGATAATTCTGTTTCACGATTATCGGAACCCCCCACAATGAGGGAAGGGAGGGATGGATGTTGACATCGAACATTTGCAAATACTAACGACCGCATGGACACGTTTATAAGCATCCTCTTTGTATCGGAACGCGTGAATCCGTGAGTAATTATGTCTATTTTGACATTCGTGTCATTACTTGAGCGTAGGCAGGCTGGCTATTCACTCATATTTGCATTTGTGAGAGCGGATATTGTAACGTTCCGGTCTATGGCCACGATCGGGAATGAGTCATTCTCAACTACTGGCTCCCTTCGCTTCACAACGCAAAACTCTTCGCGCTGCCGATTGTTTTAAAACACACGCCGAGTAGAACAGTCGAAACGCCTACTTCCATGCATACAGACAGACAAGACAACGTGTAGAATAAAAGCATTCACGAGTAGGTACATCCAGGAAGTCAGCTTAAAATAAATTATTAATAATGTTCACTTTTAAAAATTGTGTCGAATGACACAACCGAAACTCGATATATGAAATAATTAAAACATTTAAGTATATTTATTGCAAAGATACAATTCGACATAAGACAATATCCTAGGAACAAGGAGTGAATTATTTCACCAGTTCAAGTTATCCAAAGTTGGGAATATAATAGAGATAAGGAGCGCGACATTCACCTATAAAATATGAAGTATATGTGATTAATATCAGAAAACCATCCTTAATAAACCGCGGAGGATTTAACTACGTTCCTGCTTGCAAGAAAATACGATAGAAAAAGAAACTGAACAAACTCGTGCAAAATTAAAACTTTTATGATTAAGAACACACATGACACGTTTCACCTTAAATGAATTTACGAAAAAAGTTCATTTTTAAAAAGCTATGTGCTCTTTACGATGTTTTATTCTTATTTATATTTGCATACAAAGTTCAACTTTTTTTTCATTTCACTACATGATTACTTATATATACATATATTCTTTATTAATATGCCATATGTAGAGGTATGATCTAAATTTTTTTCGTTTTCGTTCTTGTTTTTATTTCTTAAGAATTTTTAATTTAACGTCGGGTTGTTTTATGAAGGTGTATTCCTCCTGAATGTTCCAATATTTTTTTTCATTAAGCCATTATATCTTTTCAGACTGATTTTTGTGGAGTATAATTTTTTTATTATACTTTATGTAGGTTAAATTATAATAATTCAAAATATTTGTCAAAGATAAAATTCTAAACCTCTTATTTTTCGACAAATTAGTTTAGACTAATACATGAAAAGACTGTTTTGAAAAATAAATAAATAAAAACCATCTGATACGAAACCGATTTTTTTAATTATGTAAAAATTAGAACGTTGGAGGAAATTTCGATTTTTTCTTTTCTTCACTTTCTTTTCACGTTTTTAATCTGAACCTGATCAATATTTTATTTACTGCTCCATGTTCATTTTGAGTAGAAAAAACAATGCATTATTTTATTGGTATTGAATTGAATATTTTATACTGTTGTAGTTAAGGATCCATTACAAACGATTAATAATAGTAATTGATTGACTTTTCACAAGTCATAATATTCGAATGATCTGTACTTATTTTTCGATATGGGGAATATAGAATATCGAGAAAAAATACATGGATATGAGGGGATTCCGCAAGGTTTTTTATATAGTACTCACCTCTTTGTCTTTGGCAGAAAGCTCCAGCTCAATAGAAGATCGGTTAACCAATTCTTCGTTTCCCTGGGTCACGGCGGCCATTTTGTTTTCTGCCTGGTTCGAGGCCGCCAGTTGCTCCTTGAGGGCTGACACTTCTTTCTCAGCGAGCGTCGCCCGCTGCAAGACAGAAAAGACAACAGTCAGTTTGATGTCCCTTGGGGTAGTAGCTTCCCACATCCGACCTGTTTCAACAGGCTGAATTTATAATTACATGGGAAAAAGAAAATAGAGAGAGAGAGAGAAAAAAAAGAAGAAGCGATGAACAAGAAGGTACAAGAACCATCCAGAAAATAAAAATTTTAAAAAGATCTAAAGTTATGGTGGTTCTGGAAAAAAAAAGAAAAAGAAAGTATTAAAGGAACTCGAGTAACTAATGTGAAGTCGTGGATATTTACTCAATTGAAGAAAACAATATTCTGTTGACTTTTCCATTGAAAAAAAAAATAGAACGATAAGGTTCATGAACACATGGTAAAAATACCACCACTATCCAGACTGAAAGAAAGCACATTTTTAAAAATATTTCAATTTGAAATATTAACAATACCATAAAAATCAGTGATTCGTCTTTAGATATTCTAATTTTATTTTTACAATTTCGTCACAGTTTTTTTTTAGGCAAAAGCGTATCACTAAATCGAAATTATGCCAGTCAAATATCATATTCAAATGCTCAGTGCAATTAACATAAATCACCTCAGTAAACACAATAAAATCACACAGCCTCCTTATCGTAATTATAAAGCAATTCGAAAATTAGTGATAACAAGATGTTACGTAAAGAAATATGGCTGCTATGGATCATTTCTGATAGGCAATGATTACAAAAATCCATTTTGTGGAAAAATATTTAGTGGGATTTAATTTTTGTTTATACTATATATAGGTATAGATCCCACCTCATTGAAAAAAAAAAAAAACAATATGCTTTTGTACGACAGGTTCAGCAATTTCATTTCGAAAGTGTTCAAGGATGTAAGGTCTCTTTGTCGGCCTGTCACAACCCCAGGAACTACATCTGGAATTATTGGCATCCGTTTCTCTGTTCCCGTCGACAAAACAATTGAATACTCGTGGGGTCCACTTCAAGCGTATGGGGATTATTTTTTTTAACGATTTATTGACTAACGACTCTCGATTCACAGTACCTATTAAAAGTGTGAAACAGTGTGAGGAGCTTCATGTTTAAAGTGTTTGAAAAATATGAAAATCTTTTGAACGGAATAAATGTGATAGATATTAATGAATGCACCAAGATTATGCGTCTCGGTCGAATAACCTTCTTATGAATCCAGATCTGTACACGCATTATATTTTAAGTTTTCCTCCCCTTCTCTTGGAGGGAGTATTTATAGTTAGAGGCATCCGGTGTAACGAAATGTCATAATTTGGTGCTTCTAGCACGTAGGTAAGGAGTCGTGGGATTCAAAATTCTGATGAACAGATGGAACAGCCATTATACGTATATAGACAGAACTTAGGTTGTTATGTAGAAATAGTAATTATTTTATGTTTTATAGCGTATATCTGCAGCGCCCGGTGAATAAGTTGTTAACTCGAATTTTGTCCATAGTTAATTGTATTGAGGAAATTCCCGAAGTTGTAATATAAGCAAAAACTCCTTTTCTAGCCAGTTCCTGACTTATTCCTTATTCACGATGAAAATAACACAATTCCGCTTTCTTAAGTACAAGAAACTCTTCGTGGAGTATACTCGACTTATTTGATCCTGTTCGACTATACTACCAAATCAAATGTAAACAATATGATCATAATAAAAAAATTTTTTTTTTACATTTCTGTCATTCTACAAGATACCTATTCATTTCTTTCTACATATTCTTGTATTATTACATTTTACTTATGTAATCTCTAGAAGTCTATTATCATACAATATATATGTATAATTAAACTAGTTTTTTCTAAATCCTTCATTCTCCACTCCTTTTTTTAATATTTTAATCTTCTCATTTTGTATCTTTCTGTTTACCTCCTAATTTTTCTTTCCCTTTATATTATGTTTACATTTTATCGTTTCTGTACATTTATTTTCTGTATTTTATATTCGTTTTCTTTAATTATTATATCTGTCACTACTTTAATTTTATTATATTCTGTAACTACATATTTTAATATTCTTCATCTTTAATTATCATATCTATTCACTATTTTATCATATCTAGTCACTATTTTATCATATCTAGTCACTATTTTAATTTTCTACATTACATGTCACTATATTCTTGTTACTGCAACGTTTTTTATATTTTTGTTCTGTTTGTTTCTCTCTCATAGCCCTGAAGATGGCCTGCATTGTAGGTCGAAACGTCGGCGCATAATAAATAAGTATAAACTGGTGTTTTCATTGACTGCACCCCCAACTATTTCTTCCTCACAATATGATCATAAGTTTCGATCAAGAAGATATCGATACATCATTGAGAAACGATGAAGGTCGATATTATCAAACAGAACACGAATAGCTATTTAACGTACTGGAGATCGGTTCGCTTTCGAAGGGAATATTGCGAGCTAAACGAGTTTGTAAAAAAGGAGAAAGGAAAAGAAGCAAGTTATCGAAAAGGTAATACTGAGGTGAGCTATGGCGGAGGCTAATGGAGGGGCATAACCAGCAGATATTTGTTGCACGTCTGGGATTAAGGCATTGTTTTTAAGATGACTCCCTTATAATGGCTTAGGAGGGCGCGGGTTTTTATATGCATATTGTATGGGGGGGACCATCCATAACTCTCCCAAGATTCCCGGTTATCTAATAATAAAAAAAAAAGATGTGAAAAGTTCCAGTATTGAAGCTCCCTCCTTCCCATCTTAAAGAATTTTAAGGTACAGAGCCTCAAGTTTTTCATTACTTTTTTTTTTCTCTCTCCAGTAAGGAAGCTTGCCAGGTGGAATAACTTCTTTTGATCGGAGAAATATGATACGAAATGCTTTTGACTCAGGTTAATATCGATGCAATAAAAAAAAAAAAAAATTAATTTGCTGGAAGAATACACAACTAAAACAAAAAGATGCATAGGCCAATCGATTAAGAAGCAATTATATACCTGTGAAGAGGATTGATCAGGATGGTAGATACTGTACTTTATCTTGGACAACGAGCAGAGAGATGATTAGTGGTTTATCCTAAATCACGCTCAATCTCAAGGTTACCTAATTATAGAGGCTGGATGAGCCCAAGGAAGGTTCCAGATCCCAAAGGATCCATCCCCAGCTGTTAAAAGATTAAATAAATTCTGCTAAAACCGGAAAGAAGCAATTACAAAGTAATTAAAAAAAAACAATTGCTTATAAAACAATCTTGATGAAATCAACCCGGTTATATAAATAGCTTATTTAACCAACTATCTATGAAATTAAAAAAAATTTGTACCACTTCAACTCTTGAAGTGATTTGTCCAAAATTACGTTCAACCCTAACAAGGGTAACTAAAGAGACTAGGTGAGACCCAGCATGGTCTGTAACCCCACAGTCCATCCATAGCTGTTAATAGACCAAATATTTTTTCTGTCACTGCCGGATTTGAATCCAGGATCTACAACTTAGCAACTCATAGCTCTAAAATTGAGCTACCCCGCTCCCTGAAAGGTTTTCCTTTCAGAATTAAAAACAAATTTAAACAGTACAAAACAGTCGATTAAGAAGCAATTAGTTACAGAAAATTGTTAATTAACTTAGTTCGTTTTTATACATAGATTATTAAGTGACTATCCAGCATGAAATGAACTCTATACGGATTTACTGTGTACTTACTAATTATATCCGGAATTACGAGTTAAGGGATATTCTCCTTTAACATTCAATGGATTATAATTCATAATTATGTAATAAATCAATGAATATGTTTACAAAGTTATAAGTTACTTCACAGATATATCACTTTGCAATACCGTGTAGTTGAAAAGTTACGTGGATTCAATCCGCTCAAATATTCATAAGAGTAGGCAAGAGGGCTTTCAAAGGAACTCGGCGCAGTCTGATGGATAAATCCTTTGAATAGACAGTCACAGATGTTTCCCTGAGAGATAATAGAGTTCAATATTTCAAAGGGATATAATATAGAAGTTTTCGGGCTAGGTATGTATATAAACAGGGGTACCTCAGGGTACAATATTGTCCTCCCAAGGCTCTGTTATGCCGCAATATTTTTGCATCGCAAATTCCCCCTCGGCTACTTCCACACCCCTGTTCGCACTTTACCAGCATTAATATCACGGTCGGGGGAAAAGTTGGTCTTATTTATTATTACGATCCAAAGTGGTTCATACATCAATTGCCAGCTTCTGCTGCTCTGAAGGTCTGTATGGGCATTCATCAGTTTTGACGTGAAGCAGGCGAGATGCGGAAAGATGCAATAGTTCCGTTTAATATAAAAAATGACTTTTTTTTCTTCTGAAAGCTTTCCGACCGTCCGCCAACTTCCATGGAAACTCCTTTAGTGTGTAAGAAAACATGAATGATTATAGTACAAGCTTATAAATTATTTTAGTTATTGCTATTAATTTAAAAAAAAAAATTTATCTATATATCCAGATACTAGCGTGTACAATAGTATAGTATCCATGTACACATTCAAACACCAAAGATCAACTTTAGAAGTTCATTTTTTTTATATAGGAAATGATTACTTAAAATAAATTAAAGACTGGGAGTCTACTTGTATTTAACTATCGATTATTCAGCTGATTTTTTTCTGTTTTTTATGCTCGTGCTTACTTCGTTTTATTAAAGGATATGATATAATTCAGTACATTTTGTAAAAAACAACGTTTGATACATATTTTTTAAATTTTAAAATAAGTTATCGAATGATAAATTGCCATAATCAGATTAAAAAAAAAACTCTTAATTCTTATGTTATTTCTCTATCAGTGAGAATCAAGAAATCAGATATTGGTTAGTGGCATTTACCTGGCAAGTAAACCAATTTTTTTTTCAAGAAACTGACTAATAAGCAAAACAAACATTTACTTGGAAATTTAAGAATAATTGTTATCACTCACCTCATTAGCTTCTCAGAAAGCCTCATAATCTCACTCTAAATTAAAAGCTATAAGCAGTTTCTTGGATTCGCCTTTTAATGGCTGAAGTATCCCAGTTCTTTATATTGTAACAATAGACAGGAAAAACATAAACCTCCATTCCATTCAATTATTCAGTTAAGAATAGTTTAGTCTTTCTTTCATGTTTAGTTGAATCACCTGCTGTTCAGTATGGTGGAGATTACTTTAATAAAATTCTTTAATTAATAATCTATTAATTGTCCGTTAGGTCGGGACTTTAAAATTGAAGTTTAAGCATTGATTTGTTTTCTTATTTGATCAACCGGTATCCACGTCAAAAATATGTTCCACACCAGAACGATGGAAGCGACCTGGCTACTGCTAAGATACCGAGAGATTGAGTGTTGAAAATTAGGATTTTAAATGTTATATACAGCATCATCTTCTTTCGGTGTGAGTTGTGAGGATAAAAAGTCATATATATTTTTTTGAATTTGATGAACCATGGACCGGATGGAATCTAAGGCTTTCTGGTCATTTCTTCTTCTTCTTTTCTTCCCAGAACCTCTTCTTATACATAATAAACTAAATGAAAGAAACAGGAATATTTGGAAATATTAGGGATGAAGAAAGAAGGAATTGGAAATAGGTGCATTTTGAATAATAATTAAAAACGACAATAATTGTTCCTAAACTTAAAATAAAGAAGATAGAAGTAAGCTGAACAGATGAAGGAAAAAAAAAACTGGATGAAAGAAATTGAAATATTTTGAGGTATTGGAGATAAAAGAAGAATTGATTTAGAGACAAAACTAAAAACCAAAAATTTGATCCGAAACTTGAAATAAAAAATAAGGGAAAAATGAACATAGCGAATTAATGAAGAGGTACTGGGAAGATAAAAGAAAAAAAGAAATATTGTGCTATTATTAAGTTTCCACGTCCTGCTAATGGAGAACAATAGTATATATATATATATATATATATATATATATATATATATATATATATATATATATATATAAATATCTTTCATAACTAATTAAATAACATTAAGATATTCGTATTTTTTTATGAACTTAGCTACTGATTCCTCCGCAATATCATTAGCACGAAACGCATTTCGAGAATTTTTAAGCGTGGCCTTCGCGCTGTAGCGACCAGTTTTGGCCAACGATGTAGAAGGCTTGTCCAACTAACTGACAGGCCTGGAATTCGAGAAGGGGGTGTTAGCACCGGGAGTCATTATTGACCTTAGATAGCATCTCATTTATCTAATTATGGGATGGTGCCATTAGTTAATTAGCGAGGACTTTATTTTAATACTCTTTTATCGGGAATCCCTCCTCCTCAAAGGAGAGGTCTCTCCCCCCCTCCTATCTTCATTAGGGTAATTAAATTATATTTAAAACAAATGGAGGAATGTTTGTTCTTGAGTTCTATTGATCGAAGGTATTTGTCCCATTCAAGTTTTATACAAGTTGGAGCAAGAGGTGTAAGTATTCGGTCCCGTGATGTTTTCACTGAAGTTAGCCTATTTACTTTAGCACAACGTTGTATGATCATCATAATATACATTGTATAAAAAAGCCGGAATTATTAATGAAATCCATGAACATGCTGAGTAAATAATCTTAACCAGCCTTGTAGGCTGTGTAGAGATTCAATACGCAAGACATATGTGAGGATGAAAAAAATATATTAATGGAGGTAAAAAACAATTCCTAAAACAGTGAAAAGAAAGTTGCAGGTCTGCTTTAGGGTTTAGTGCAGAAAAAAATTAAAATATTTGAATTTGGCCAATTATGGACTGCGTAGAGTCTAAGGCTTTATGGTCTAATTTTCTTCTTCTTTTCTATCCAGAATTCTTATATTTGTTCTTATTTGAATAAATAACTATTTATAACAAACATTGCAAAAGTCCCACGTTGATGATCTTCTTCAGAAGTTTAGTGGGGAAATTATTAAACTATTTGAATTTGGCCAACTACGGACTGCATATATGGCTTTCTACCCGGAATTATGGTATTTATTCTTGCAGAAATAAATAAGAAACCCACGTTGCAGGACTTCTTCAGAGCTCTCAGTGATGACAAGTATGGAGATAAGGGGAAGCAAATTGCTAAATTATTTGAATTTGATGAGCTAAGCCTTTTTCCTAAATTCTTCTTCCATTTTAAACAGATATTCTTCTTATTCCTATATGAATAAATAATTATTTAGGAGAAGCGACGTTTCGACACTAGTTATATCAATACGGTATTAATTATTAATTATATCACTCAATTATATGATCTGTAATGAACAATAAGAGGTAAAATTGAATATAATGGGCAGCAATTCGACTTTAATCTCACCTCTAATATCTGGAGTAGTGGGCTCGCACCTTTTCCCCGGTTGGGAGCGAATACTGGTAAGAAGCTGTAATTTGGGCTAACGTCTTTCCCAGTTCTCAGTGAATAATTCATTTTGGATGAGTTTGCAACGCAAGAACCGGAGGACCCACGCCTATCAGGAATAATCACCGTTAATAGTCAATTCTCAGACAGCTAACTACCTAAAAAATAAACGCATTTTTTAATTCAATCTGCTAATATTTTCATCAAGCAAATATTTCATATATATCGATTTAATCGATCAATTGATTTGTGTTATATTTTTTTATGTAATATTAGAAATAAAAACAAACATTTTATATATATAAAATAATCATGTATTCCAACGTAGGAGCTCACAAGGTTATGTGTTTCTTTTAAGAGGTCTCATATGATGTTTTCAGCTACGTGATTTGTTTAATTTTTTATTTTTAATCATCGTGCTTAGCAGATTCAGTTTAAGTTCATTGAATAGGACCGACAAGAAAAAATAAATCTTCAAATTCCAGTGAATTGAATCGGTTTTGTTATATAAGCTGTTACAATATATTGAAAAACAAAAATATACCGATCCATACTTATTTATTTGTTATTTTAATTTATCTTTATATGTAATAAAAAATAATATTATAAATTTCATAGGATATACACTTTTTAAAACACTCCGAGTCTATCCAATCGAGTATTGTATAACGAGCTTCGTTGTTCGTGGGAAAGAAAATATACATAGAAAGACATATAGCGTATGCTGGCGATGTTTAAGATGTTATATAATTAATTTTTCACATGATTATAAGTTTTTAAGACGAGACCTATAGATTTGAAAGAAATACGTTAAATAAATGTATAAAAAAACGGTTTTTGTATCAGATAAGTCGTGTATATATACCAAATTTTGAGATATTGTGTATTTTGCATTAGATAAAATAATTCTTTTTTTATTTTAGATGTGTTTTATAGATAAAAAAATGTACAGTTTAAAAATTAATATGATTTCACTGCATTCTTTGTGTAACTGTACTAAAATCGAAATATTGAATAAGGTGTAGGTTATTTTACTTTTTAAATCAAATAAAACACTCGTGTATTTTGTGTTTATGTTTTATATATTTAGCGTTGAGATTTGGCAATTTGAAAAACAAATTTTAATTTAACAGTTAGAGCACTACAAAAGAATGAACAAAAAGTAGTTCATATATTGCTAGGCAACGCTGATAAACTGTTATATGACTAAACATTTCTATATAATGGAGAGAAAATTCAATTGATAATACTGTTCGTGAGACGTTTTGCCTCAACTACGACACTCACTTTCACCGTTTCTTCTCCCTATAGCACATATTATATACATTATATAGATATGGGAGCGTGTAATATTTTTAATAGCCATTAAATTTTAGAATAGCTAAGTAAGAGAAACAGGTGAGAGACGCCTCAAACTGATAAGGTTGGCGCCAGTGTAAGAATGTGATGCTATAAACCTTGTTGAGATAAGGTGTAGCTTGCTTGGTGTGCATCATTCTCAGGCCGCTATGATTACATGTTCCCTACAGGATGATAACACCGAAGGATTCGGTACCTTCTTCTAGGAAGCGTTTCTTTATCTGTCCAAGTTTTCGTGGCGTTAGCTTTCTGAGTATGTGACTTGAACAGATATAAGTAGACTGGAACGGGGGCACGATGGTTAGGTATTGAGCAACGAAAATCAAAATTGAAATGCTCAACCATGCCATCCCTACCTCTAACCAATGAGTTCTGCAGGTTGCCGCTTCGAGTTGAGTCGTTTTTTTAATTAATTCTGACCATAAACCGTTGCCAAGTTATAGCTATCAAAAAAGTATTAAAGATTTGAAGCTGTTAAATATTTTAAATTTTATTACGTTTGAAAAAATCGAATAGAGGGTGTCCCCAATTTATCTATTAAAATAGTATCTGAGAAGACTAGATTAATTTATTATTAAAACTGAAAAAATGTTAAGTTATCAGTTCTGTAGTTTGTCACTTTGAGTTACTATATATCATAAGTTTTTACTTTCCATTCCTTCACTTTTTACTATTCTTGAAAATAAAAATACAGACATTATATAGTAAATATTACTACTTTTATATAAATTAAAGAACCGACATAAACATATTGTTTAGGGCACATCGTCGTCTATACTTCGAAATGTTTGTTGATACGTTCATTTATTGATAAAAAGATTACCGAAATACACACATTTACCATAAATACGCTCTCTCATACTAAATCTCACGATTCTTTTTATTTTTACCTTATTTAGAGAATATTAAGGAGAAAAGGAATGAAAAGTTAAAACATGTGACTTAAAACAAGTTAGGAATTTTTCAAATGATTGATAAAGACAGCAGAAGAGGTAAAAATTTCATGATTGTAGTACGAAAGTCATAACTAATAATTTTTTACGTCCTTCTATGGAGTTCTGCTAAAACCTGACGTACAGTGGCGTTGTTATCTAGCAATGAACAATTATAAATTATGTTCTTAAGAAAAATAGAAAATATATTATGAATTCCTACTAGGCAAAATATATTTATAAAACTTGAAGACTGCGTTTCTAAAACCGAATCGATCAAAATCAAGTTTAGAACCCGCGTGGTATCACAATCGTCTCACATTGTGCAATCGCTTTGTGATCTTCCTTAGGCAGAGCATGGAAGAAACAATGTGGAAAAGTAGTTCTTGTAGAATGCTGCAAATGCTACTCCTGATCGAGATGAAAATTATAAGGCTAGACAATTTGAGTTATTTCTCAGCGGAGATTTCACTTCGAGGCATCCGACCATGACACATAATGTAAAAAAAGGGACAACGATTTCTTACACATGTAATCATTTGTCAATAAAATAAAAAATTAAATTAAAATGTTCATAAGTCATTATTACACGACTCGGTTAAAGGAAAAACGCAGTTTAATATTTTATAACTTAATTAAATAAGTTGTTGGTAGTTAAGTATAGTTGAATAATACAGTAACAGAAAAGACTTCTGGAGTCTGGAATAAAATTCGGCTTCATAGCACTCCAATCGGAGCGGAGGCTATCAATCGGTTAATAGGCGATGTGCATTGAGTCTTATCAGCGCCTTCCGCACTCCATCACACCGCGCAATATTTCTGATAACTCACTCATTATCGATAAGAATAAACGAACAAGACAGGATTTTCTCCGATAATTGATAAGTTGAGAAGAACTATTAAAACGCTAGCCAGTAACCCCAGGCAAGGAACAGTATTTTTCACTTACCGAACTATTTATAATATAGTGAATATTACAGCTTAAAGTCTTCATTGTTATAAATCTAAAAAAAAGTTGAAAATGTTAAACAAGAATTTCCTTCGCTTTCCCTTTATGAAGTGAATGCAAGCTTTCTTTTCGTATGTTAGAGATATGTTGGAATAACCGCAAGTGGTTAGAGAAAAACCATGATAGCAACAACCTCGAGTCAAAAACAAACATTGGTTCGATTCCCAACAGTTATGGCTAACTTTGTCAATAATTCGATATTAAATAATTAAGAAAATTCGTCCAGATTTCCTCCCTCGATAAATTTTATCTGTCCAAATTCATATTTAAATAAAATTACATTCTTTCTGCTTTTTAGGCATTCTAAATTTCTAAACAAAAAATAATATGACGATGGCCAATGAAATTCTAATTTATTTGGTTTTAGGTATTCTTAAATTTGTATAAAAATTATTATGAATGCCAATTTTTGTAAAATAAAAATAACTAATTTATATTTGGGTTGACGGTATTTTCCCAGCTCGGAATATTGACTATTATAAGTATAGCTTTTTATTTATTTTGGAAAACATTTGAGTACAACCACTGGTTAGTATGTCCTACTTGTCTTTATTTATGCAATTATGTATCGTTCATTATATTTACTTCTTGAATTGTTATAATACAATTTTAAATTTCAATAAATACATTTTTTTTAAATTAATTAATTTTTGTTTGAAACAAAATGAAATAATGAAGATAGAAGGAGGAAAAATAAAAATAAAATAATATAAAGTGTGTAATATAATTTTGTTTAATAAATATTAAAATAATATCTATTTCGCGTTAAACAGTTTTATTAAATATAAAAATTAATACACAACGTGGGAGAAATAATCCACCTTGAACAGTTCGGATGGTATAAGGGGTGAAAATAAAATCTTTACACCTCGACAGCTGAAAAAAAAAATACAGGGGATTTGTTATCGGTCGTGTATCGGATTGAGAGGGAGGTGACACATGCAGAACCTGCCATCAGTCAGTACCTGTTGGCTAAATTCCTACACCCTACACCCTTCACACGATCAATTTGGTGTAAACAACATTGATATACATTATATATATCCATAAATATACAATAAATATACATGCATATATGGTGACTGTAAGTAAAAGTTTTCATCGTTCATATTTTTTTCTGATCTAGAAAAATTTAATATTTAAAATAAAAAAAATTTCTCCATTCAGAAAAAAATAGGGCTCATTCTTTTACACAAATTTTGAATGTACGAATAACAAAAGGTAAAAAACCAAAACAAAAAAAAACATTAAACCGTTAGAACCCTATTCATATATTTATATACGATTTTAAAATATATATAATATAATTAATTTTAACAAGCATGGGAGAAATAAAACTATTAAAAATGAAGATTCAAATTGGTTTATTAAAATTGGAATTACCGATGTTCATCAATTGGCATTAAAAAAAAATTGATAATTTTGAAAGATATATTTTAAGTCAAATATTAAATCGTGATTATCACAACTGACTGCAATTATCACAAGTAAATATTTGTAATATATTATATAAATTTGAAATATACTAGTTCGTTTTTTCGTACGAGTTATTGAAAATGATTTTGTACGATTATTTGATCCAAACTAGAGACTGGAGCATTCCATTCAAAAATATTTACGTTCGTATCACTAATTGAACCAGATACTGTCACGTCCGTTAAATATGAAACATGACGGATCAGAAATGAAAAGATAAAAAAAGTCTGAATATCCTTGAAGTAGGCAAATTGATGTTTGAATTAATGCAGACAAAGCAGCAGAAAATAGCAAATCACTATTCCGGGTAATAAAGAAATAGACGCTTTTACAATTGATCGATTCGACCTCATGAAAGTGATGATTCTGTAATGTTATACAATCTTCTGACCCTGACATGATTGTTCAGTGTAAATTTCTAAGATATGACAAAGAAAAAAAAATGAGTTGGTAATTGTAAATGAATTATTTTAACAAAAATATGAAGATATATTTTTTTCGCGCATTATTTGAACAATATAAATGAAAATAAAAAAGTTTTTCTAGATTCAATCATTGGGATTCACTATAAATATATATCAATTGCACAATTGTAAATATTGTAATATGATAATAATAATACTCTAATGGTAATGCTATGATATAAGTTCTTGAAGTCATAGTTTTTTAATTCTTTTTTTTTTATCATATTAAATTGGTGCTTATAATCAGGGTAATGTTGCAGTTTTTTACATGACAACCGAAGTGGAATAAAAAATATAATTTAAAATAATATATGAAACAGTACAGTTATAATTTTTATAGATCAGTTTTCGAATAACTAAACTTATTTTGCATGAAAAGTCCCTCATTTTGAGAAATTTTCATAAATAAACCTTTTTTGAACTCACAAACTTTATGGTTGAGGACAAGAAGGAGAACAACAGAACATCAAACAAAATAGAGACGAAGAACGAAAAGAATTTATGAACTTTTAATTGCTATCATCAGGTAAATGGAATAACAGAAACTTCTCTTACAATTATCTCCAAGTTCACTACTGGGATCGTTTCCTTCAATTTACTCCTTCAACGTACTTCTAAGTGCAGATGTACGCAACTCGGAGGGTTCGTACAAAACTTTCTACTATACTAATCTCAGAGATCCTCTAACTTATTCTATAGATCAAAAATAGGTATTCCAATATATATATATATATATATATATATATATATATATATATATATATATATAATGCCAGTAATGGATATTTACAGGAAGAAAAAAAATAAATGAGAATAAAGTTGGGGTCTGCAAGCGAATAATTTTATCTTTAACATGAAAAATAAATAAAAATAATTGGTTTCCAACTTGTTCATGAAACTTCAGAAGTATTAAGATGATTCTGTAGACGACCACTAACTAAGACAAGCCATAGCAGGTGGGACTTCCTGCCGGAAGCAGTCAAGAAACATAATTGCTCAGTTCAGGCCAAAAAAGCACTCAGTGAAAAGATTTCTCATCAGTGAAGCGTTTATACAGAACCAGACTAATCGCAAAAATATATATTTTATTTTAAAATAATGTTTCGTTCGTCATTCTTTGGACTCATAAATGGCCATTGTTTTATTAATGACAAATGCTCTTGAAAAATAATAATAACAATATTTAAAAATGGAAGAACTCCATAAGAAAAGTATAAGAAAAGCATAAGAAAATTAAAATAGACTCAAAATGGTCAGAAGAGAGGAAGTACCTTCTGTAAAGTGTAAAGATGAAGGAATAATGGAGGAAAAAAAAGAACAAAATGGGAATGAAAAAAATATTGAAATTGTTCCGTGTTTACTAGAAGACAAAAAAAAATATATAAAATAAACATAGTCATTTGGAGATCTGTATTATTAAAAAAAAATTCAAATGAAACCGAAATATTTATAAATCATTATGATCACTGCCGCTTTTAATTAATGTAAATACTAAATTCTAATATGTGCAATTTTATTCATTTATTATGAGATAGATAAATTAAAAAAAAAAATTAATCACACATTTCAGCTGAATATTTATTTTCCATTGCAAAATTTAGCTCAAAAATTTTACTCCTTGAATCCTTTTATTTTCTAAAAATTCTTCTTTATGATAATTTTGATTTGTTAAATACTGTTACATAAAATTATATCTGGCTGTTCTTCAACGAATTATTACGTTAAGAGAAAAAAACAGATTAAAATTAAACCAAGATATTTGTAAATAATTTTGATTAAGTACTGCCACTTTCCATTAACGTAAAAACTAAATTATAATATGTACTCAATTTTAATTTATTCATTTATGTGAATGATATATTAACAAATTTTGCTTGATTTGCTACTTTATTAGTATTTTGGGTATTTGTGTGCTATGGTATCACCGCTTTATAATTTAATAGAATATATTGAATTCCATAATTATAAAACACATTTGAAGTAAACATGTGTAATTATATATGGTTTTACCCAGTGAGTATTATTTGTGTTAAAATGTGCCGGATCGGAATAATTACCTAAGGAAAGTGTTTGTTTGGAAGATGGAGAAAAGCCTTACAGGTATTGGTGGAGACAATCAATATGCAGTAATTGACGAGAGTCTATTTACTAAAAGAAAATATGATGCAGAACGAATCCTTCCACAGCAATGGGTGTTCGGACGGGTCAGCAGGGAGACAAATGAAAGTTTCCCAGAATTGGTGCAGGATAGATCGGGAGCCACACTATTAGGAATAATAGATAGAAAGATCCATCCTAGAAGTATTGTAGTGTCCGAAAGTTGGAAGGGATACATGAATCTGTACAAGCTGGGTTATGTACATAAAACTGTGACCACAGTTACAATTTTGTTGACCATAGAACGTTGGCAAATATGCAGAAGATTGGACGATTATGGGGATCTGCCAAGTGGGGTAACGAACGAAGACCAACAAACCACACTTTTTTGACTTTTTATTTTGCTGAGTTTAAGTTGCGTACACAACGCAAGGGCAAAGACCCATTCGGCCAAATTTTATTAGACATTAGATGTTTTTGGATTGATGTAAACAATTAAAATTAGTTTAATAAAAACACATGCTTATTATTTATTTCAAATTAAAACAATTATATTAAATACTCTTTTATTACAAAAGACTTTGTTGATTTCTTCTGGTTTAGACGGTGTTGATAAATTTTTCGCCAACGTTTCGCCAGCCATGCTGCTGACTTCTTCAGGACTGAAATTCTCATTTCAGAAGAAATCAACAAAGTCTTTTGTAACTATATTAAATTCTTAAGTGGTGAAACCATAACATACAAGTACCGTGTTTTGTCACGAATTTAAATTTAAAAAAATATTTTGTACACTTTTAACTAACGTTAAAACTAAATTCTAATTATGAATGTAAGAGGATTCATTTATTATGAGTTAAAGCACATTTCAGCTAAAATATTTTCCATTTTAGTTGAACATTTTAACTCCTTTGTTTTGAATACTTTTATTTTCTAAAAATTACTATTTCTTAATTTATTCAAATAATTTTGATTTGCTAAACACTGTTACATAAAAATTTATCTGACTCCTCTTCACCGAATTTTTATGTTTATAATTTATTGTTCTGTATTGTTAAAAAAAAAATTCACTTGAAACTAAGATATTTGAAAAAATTATTCGGTAAGAATAAATAATTTGGCCACTGTCACTTTTAACTAAAGCAAACAACAAATTCAGATATGCATAAATGTATTCATTTATTGTGAGTTGATAAAAAATAAATATTTAAAACATTTCAGCTAATTTTAACTTAGCTTTCAATCCTATTATTTTCACGTTTAATCGCTTGGTAAAAATTCAACTTTTTTGAAATTCGAATTTATTAAAAATTGTTATATCAAAGTAAATCTGATTTGTTTTTCAGCTATTTACATTGTAAGCTCAGGAGAGTGTTATAATAGTTAATGAGATAAACAGTATATGGTTAGTTTTTAAAATATAACGAAAAGATATCAATGATTAGTAAAAGTACTTTTTAAATGGAAAAACCGACATTGTTGCATCAGGCGTAAGCCAGAGTGTATATTGTAAATCGCTCTGCCATTCAAACCTCAAGGTGGGAAGGAAGGCCTTAAGATAGGAGACCGAAATCGGTTAATGCGATTCTCAGGAATACTAGTCTGGTGGGGGAGAAGCTCTAAGAGAAACGGCTATGAAAATGGGAGTGTTTTTATCAGTTGCATAAAAATGCTGAGATGTTATTGGTGGAGCGGGAATCACTCCCACCTTGTAGGCCACGCCTATCCGATAGGTGGGGAGGTTTGACCGCTTATATCCCGGTTGCTCCCCTTTCCCATGACCTCCTGCCACAGGTGATCTACTCAACTGACCGACAAGTCAGTCGATTCTCATAGATCTCTTCTGCCTACCTTAGTCCAATCCTCTTCCATTAATGGAGGTAAAACCCATTCCGGAGCCGTACGTGATCGGGGAACCTTATCGGAGTGAAAATGACTTGTTAATAGCAGTACTAATTTGGTACTTGTGTATTAGCCGGTATCCATAAACTTTTATCCGCCATTATTTACTAATAATTCTGATACTGATAACAGCAACTTTCTTATTCATATTACTGGAAATTGAAATATACAAAATGTAATACATAATAAAATGCTAATTTTAGACCCCACTAGCCACGTTCTTCTTCTTAAATAAATATTTCGTTATCTGTTCCGAGTTGAATATCATTATGTTTTAACTGTTTATTCGTTTCGTTTTTAATATTTTCAAACAATACAAGTTGTCTTGAGGTTTAGTACGGAAAAGAGAATTTAATTATGGGAAATGTGTATACTTCGGTAAACATTTCATCTAGAAATGAACGTTTCAACAAACATATATCATCTATACTGAAACGTTGGTTGAAACTTTTATTTCTACATGAAATGTTAACCGAAGTATACACATTTCATATAATTACATTCTCTTTTCGATAGTAAAGCTCATGTTAACTTGTAATTTTGGAAAATATTAATAATGAAACGAATAAACAGTTAAAACGTGTTGTGTCTCAACTCGAAGCGACAACTTGCGGAACTGATACCAAAGTTATAATTATTTCAAATCACGATTGATTGGTATAGTAGACTGCTAATAATTCTGAAATAATCAAAACATAAGTAATTATAATATGGACGGAACTTAATCCTGAATCAACATCTATCTTTTAGAACAACAAATATTCTGATATTAATACTTTTTTTCTCTTTTTTATCAGCCTTTTAATGCGAATATTATAACTTCACGAACTTAGCTAATAAAGGGTGCTTCATTCTGATTTCCCGCGGGGAACAGCCGTGCCTCCGAAGTAGGGGCAGGGATTCGATCCCGTTATCGAGGTATTAATTATGCTATCATTAATATTAAATAACGCAATATTGCGAAATTGATACGTCGGAGGAGTTCCCCGAGATCGGTGATGGCATTACTCATTGGATTTATATTTAGAAACAAACTGAATATTAACCGCTCAATGACTTCCCAAGACTTTTCTAGATTTGGGAAATAACCTACAAGTCGTAAATCCATTAATGGACTATACGTTACGTAACCTAACTAGGGTATCTGAAGTAAGAGAACTTAGCAATAGATCTACGACTTCCTGAGACTTTTTCTAGGTTTGAGAAAGTATCCTGAGAGCCGTAAATCCATTATTGGATCCTAGGTTACGAAGTATACCTGAAGTAGGGACGAGCCCTAAGCCCTATTTCTGCGACACATCTCGAAGCTGGGACGCACGACAATAAGAAGGGGAAGTGGAGAGGGTATGAATCATATGATAAGTTATCGATTGACTAATCAGGAGTCATCACTAGTCACCACCCCCCAGTTTCCGGTCGCCTGAGCTAATCCTTCAGCCTCTGCCAGCTGCTCTTCTCCCTTCCGGCATAACTCGTTAATTAATACATTTTTTTTTTATTTCTCTTTTTAAGTATTTTCGAAGAATAATATACGCTTTGGTACTCATTGAAAAAAATATGGAAAGCCAAAATAAAGCTCTCTCTGTTATATCCTCAATATATAATGATTGTTGGTTCTATTAATGGGATTTGGAGGCCCTCCTGGGACTCACCCAGCCTCTATAATGTGGGTACCTTTAATTGGGTTCTAGAAACAGTAAAGTCTCTACCGTGTACTGAAACCAAGCTCCATTAATTCTTATGAACTACCAATGAATGAACCCACATTAAAAAAAAAAAAAATCTGTCCGTCCCGTAGGAGGATCGGGTTTTTCAAGAGATTCTTTTAACGAGCACTTCGAACACTTTGAAGAAGATTTTATTCACACATAATAGAAAAAAAAAGGAGTAATATTTCCGTTAAGATATGTAAGACACACAGAGTTTTCAAAAATGTAGCATCCTAATTTGTTATGAAGGAGACACTTTAAAAATGCAAACGCCCTTAAAGTATTTGTCGACAGAAGTCTATCATCATTGGGCTATTTTACAATAACATTTCACATAATAATTGTTTTATTCTACTTATTTTATTATTATGGTAATTTATACGTAACAGCCTGTAACTCCTACAACGCAAAGATGGCCATGAAAAGGACTTTTTTCAAGGGTTTAGAAAGGGTCTATCAGCAGTGTCAGGTTTTCCCCTGGTAAGGGTACCTACTTTACAGAGGTAACTCATGAGGACCCAGGAATAATGAGTTCATTGGCTTAATCAATGAGTAAACTCACTCTCATATATACATAATTGAATATTATAACTTATTCAAATACCAGCGTGTTTTTTTGAGTCCATTATTAAAATTATAGAATAACTCTTCATACTTTTAAGATTTACTTTACAGAAAGTACTATCACTCTACAGACTTTTAAAATTTATGAATCATTAGCCAATTCATATGCGCTAAGTAATTAATGACTTGTTTTTTATTATCCAGTCCAGGTAGGTAAAAAATTTCGAGTAGCTACAACGCAACTGCGGCTCGTTGTTGTACCTTGAATGGGTGGCATAGCGACAAGAGGACCATGGTTCACTGAGCACACGATAAGATCGGATTTAGTATGGTTAGCCTCCGAAAATGCAAATAAGTCTCATGACTACAGATCAGATCGATATTTTTCAGTTCGATTCACATATTGTGCCAGCTCATAACCCCCCTTCTCAAACACCCTCCAGTTAAACCGATCCAGTTTCAATTATTGCAATCAATTTTTTTTTTAAATATACATTCGCTAAAATAAAACGAACGAAAACAACCTTTTTTAATTGATTATATTAGATATCATATTAAATTCATTTAGTTGTAAAACGACCGACACTCCGGATATACAAAACATCTTCCAATCTACGATAGAGTTAAATAGTTAATTAGGTCATAGCCAATCAAGGCCATATATAATTACCGTCATTCGCTTAATTATGATCCTATATCATTGGGATCATCAGCAGTCTCGAACTGACAAACGAAACCTAAAACCTATCTTCCCGAGCCCAGTGCCGAACAAGATACAATAGATCTTTATGAATAAAAAAAAAAAAACGTTGTAAATACTAGAATCAGTGAATAGGCAGCATGATTTTTTATTTAATATAATTATAAAAAAAAAATTATATATGTTCTTGTGTCCTTGATTCTTTGTATATTAAATCTAAGGATATAAATTAAGTATCCGCATCTCCCATGATTATGGGCTATATTAAAGATTATTATACAGTAGGACTTATGTTTATTTTGAGTATACATATACACTTATTAATTTCAAACTGAAAATTTAGCCAGTTCCGAAGACGACATGCACAAAAGATGTGAATATCAGAATGAGTGAATAGGCAGCATGATTTTTATTTAATTGAACTTTAAAAAAAATAATAAGTTCTTCTAGTCACCTTGTTTGGACGATTTTTTAAATATTAACTCTTAAGTATATAAATCAAGTATGTTCATCCATAATTTTTGACTATGTTAAAAAGATATATAATTTTTTATTTTAGCAGGACTTATATTTTATTTCAGTAAATAGACTTAAGAAAATTTTCGTAGCACTGAAATGAAATGAGTTTTAATACAATTGAATAAAAATGAATCCGAAGAATTTTTGCAATGTATAAGAGTACACAGGAAACTTTCCCGAAAATTATTCCAAAATAAGAATAATCATTTGTCCCGTGAGAATAATCAATTTTTTTGTTAAAGCAAAATTAAAATGGTTAATTAATCAATATTATAATGACAGAAAGGATTGAATAATATGAGAAGAATACTTCTCCATCACACAACCGCTACACCTGAAGCTATGGGATCTAGTTTTCCAGTTTTTTTTTCCCTTCAATTCTCGAAGGAAAACCTTGAAAATTGCCGGATCAGGAGGTTGGTTCATTGTCCCCGAATAAGAGAAAATGGTTTCTCGGACGAAGTAAAACTACTCTAATAAGCACAATGAACACAATCGCCGGATATTGTCAATAGCACTGATCAGAGTGGCCGTCAAAGAATCCTTTACAACAACTGCCCATTACATATTCCGTGATTAATTACCTCATTGCAATAATTATTATCCCTACCAATCCAAGTAATACAATTATTAATTAATAAAACGAATAAATAAATAATAGAACAATACAAAAGACTTCAAAGAAATCAAACCGACTTCGGAATATCTAAATTTAAAGTTGTTAACTTGCTCAGTCTTCCATGACGTTTCCTAAAGACTTGTTTTTCCACTTTTAAAATATTGAATGACTTTTTTTTTATACGGGTTTGTATTTTATCATTTCCGCCCATTCTTCATATCCGGAGGTAAACGTCCATGGGGATTTTACCGGCTGATTGGATGTATTATTAGTAGTAAGACTGGTTTTATAAAACTACAAATGCTTCAGCAGTAAAATAAATATGTTATTATTTTTATTTTATTTGTTACATAAGTCAATATAAAAAAACAAGAAAATACAATTTTCAAACTTAACATATTGTATAAATAAGTATAATACTGCAGCAGAAACTTTCATGAGAGATATTTATATATATTTTCATATAAATTAAACAATCCTCCATTTTACTTTATACCACTCGATACGCTCTATGGTAAAACTTCATCCTGTATCTGTGTACTATTAAACAACCAATTATTTTTAAAACGTGAATAAACAAGTTTTATAATTAGCTTGCATTTATTTGATTTATTAATTAATAAATTGGCTTAAGAAAGAAAAGTTGAAAGGGAAAGGGCGCGACTGGTGGCAGACAGTAGCGTCTTGTAGTTCATCCATCGGCCGCTAGATCCCGCAGTCAGTCCACCCAGCCAGTGTTGATAACACTTTTCAACACTTTCGATTAAGTTTTTCAAAGAAATTATAAACAAACTTAAATTTTAATAACGTATTTTTATTTGAAAATATTCTAAAATGATAAATTGCACAATAGAAATTATGTAATGTAAATACAGATGTATAGTTGATACTTAATTAAATCACTTGGAACCCAATTTTATTTTTTTTTAACGCACAAATATATTCATGTATTTTTCAATACTTTTTTTGATATTTTCAGTATCATTTACTCTGTTTAAAAATATTACATTGTTGTTAGAATATTCTGAAGATCTGGAACAAGCAAAATAATACTATTCTACATCACATATCTTGTTTATTAAAATAATAATTCCAATAATTTTTTAACTAATGAATTATTGGTTATATGTCATTTATATGATATGTAATACAGTTAAATATTAACATTTATTATTTTTGGTGGTTAAGACTAATACATAAGGATATGTAACTCTACATTAAGCCTCATTATGAAAAACTTGTATACATAAATGTAATAATAATATATCATATATATATATATATATATATATATATATATATATATATATATTATGTGAATTAAAAGATGACTGTGAGCATTAATATTTTAATCATCGAAGTATATGGAATATTATATTAGAGTAAATTAAGATACTTAAGATAGGGTTCAATAAAACGTTAAGAATTATGTTAATACAATTTGTTTTCACTTCTTGTTTATAAATTGAAGTTTTTAATACTTAATTAAATAATAAAGTTATGAAACGATAAAAGTCATAATTTTTAGTTGCAATAATTTATTGTAATGCATTTATTATAGAAATTAACGATCTCAACACTCTCCTTTCATTAGCATCGAATCGCTTAACGTATGCAAACGGCATGCATATTATATTACTGTCAACCAGTGTTTCTTTTAAAAAAAATTTTTTTTTAAATAGATGTAAAATTAGAAATAATGAATACAATTAATAAGTAGTACGAGGCCTATTTCATCCTTATGAAATAAATACCTGTCAGCTTGCAGGATGATAAAATCAGAAGAGTACTAATTTATTAGAGAAGTGTGTACAAGTTCCTGTTATATTTAAATTTTAAACTTATGTTGTAGTTAAACTGAGTTTTGTAGTTTATATAGTTATTTCTTTTGTTAATGCAAACGATTTTAATAAGTATATATCAGTTTTCAGATATAAAAAAAATAAGTTAGCAGCTACTTTATTTTAGCTATTTATGAAATATCTATGAGGACGCTTTTGACAGGAAAACCTGGAAAAAAATGTTACTCTAAAATTTGGTTGGAGAAAACCTCAACTCTGGGGAAACTCTTAATAAATAAATAAATAAAAATAATAATATATATATATATATATATATATTAAGGAAAAATATTTGGATCCTGTAAGTTTTCTAATTCGAGTTTTAATGGAATTAAAATGGTGGGCGGTTAAGTGAGTTTCTTGAATAAAAAGTTAACTGAAATTAAAATTGCATATTTAAGTTGGGCATAAGACAAATTTATCGAAAACGGTTTTTAATGACATGGAAAAATCCGTGCAAAAAGTAAATGCTCTTTTTTATAAGTCATTTTCTTGAACAGTATGTCAGGGTGTATGTATTGATTTTTTTTTTATGTCTTCTACTTGAGTTCATTTAATTTTTTTTAATTAAAAACAAAACAAATACCCACGTTGTCATCCTAGACACAAAAGAAATAAATTTACACGATGAAAGAATTTTAGAATTAACTAAAGAAGAAAAGGAGAAAAACAAATTTTCCTTATTGAAAACTATTTTAAGGAAGTGCCGATAGCAACGTGGAAGTCTAATAAACTGATGAAAAACTAAAAAAAACAAACTTGAAATTAAATTTATATTGAAACTAAATTTACATTTTTAGAATTTATTTATAAGTATGGAGGTAAAGCAGAGGGATGTATTTATAAGATTTGTTGTCTAAGGTATAGTAAGAATTACAAGTTAATATATATGCTTCATGAAGCCCCAAACGTTTGCGCAAGTTCTGAGACAACACTGAATGTACCAATGTTTAAATGCTTAGTATAAGATGGGGTCGATGAGTCGGTTGCAGATGAGTGTTGGCCAGATGTGTCTGCTACGTGACTATTTCTCTGTCCAAGGCTACAATTGACTTTTTAAAATTCGATAGCGAATCGTGCGATAGGTCCGAAAAAACAAATAATACAAATATCCGTTAAAAATAAGAAAAAAATATAAAAACCTACTGATATTTGACCTTTCAGTTATTAAAGAATAAATAAACGAAATGTCCTTCGTCGATAAAATTATCCTGAATTCCTTCTGTAGAAGATCCTAAAATAAAACATAAGGATTGTGCCTGACCCGCCAACAACATCAATCAAAATTTATGCCCCTCTTAAGACCAATAAATGGGCTCGTAAAAAATATACATATGTGAGTTTATGTCGTTAATAAACTTTCGTAGGAGTCCAGGATAATTAAAAATAGTGCACTTGGAAGAACACTTGGAAGAATATGCCAGGGAGGACAAATGGACAAATGAAAATATGTATAAATATAAATATATATATGTATAATATTCAAAAATAAATTCGAACGGCCCATAAACACTATAGAATAATATCTTTAACACGATGGGTATCTTCGATTAAATTGTTACGGATTAAATTGTTATTAAAAAATATTGTTATTAAAAAACTGATAGAGACACTGATCTAGTATAGTTAGATTTAATGGTGAACTGTTTAAACAACAATAAAAACAAACGTTATAAGATACTAGCGCACTTGGTATGGAAACAGATTTTAAGCCTGCATTCAAGAGATGCCTCTTGGACATTCTTTCCGAACTCTCCAACCTCCGTTTGAGGCTACTGAATTCGTCCGGTATTCCGAATCTTCTTATGCAGGTCATTCGACCCAATGTTTTATTTCACTTCTTTTGCTTATCCATCACTGTTAAGTCTTTAGAAATGTTTCTTTCGTCCACTGAATTCTTCCTTCTGATCTGTACCCTTCGCTTTTGGAATAGGGCAACACAGGATGGATGCCATTGGTAGTTGATCTTGAGTAGTTGTATTATTGAGGCAAAGTTGTGATGTTTTCAGATAATTATGAGGATTAAATTAAATTCATAATATTTTTGGAAGGAATTTTACTTTTTTTTAATGCATTCCTGACTGCAAAAGCATTCTTTAAAGTCTTTCTTTAAGATCATTCAAGGAGTCAGAATCTAATATTTTTGTATGGATATAAATTATACATTTATAATTTAAAAAAATATATTTGTAGTAACACTCTCATACTTCTTAGTGATTAATTTCATTTCGGACTGTCATTGTTCATTATCAAACATATTTTTATGAACAATGAAGGTGTTACTAAAAAAAATAAACTAAAAAAAAAATGCAATGTTTAAAATAAATGCATAAATTACAAACGTCTACTATTTTGGATAAACGAAAAATGAAGGTGTTACTAAAAATGTTTTAATAATCTAAAATAATAAAAAAAGAAAAGGATCGATATCATCTATATCTCATTTTAATTACCTACAATGGTATGAATCAACTTTTTATAGTATAAATATTTCTTTGTTTATTTACTTAATATATTAGGAAAGATTCAAATACATTAGAGTTCGAACATTGGTTAACATTTCTATACAAAGCAGTTTGCGGACTTTTTGATCAATAGTCTCTCTATAAAATAATAAAAATACTTATTTAAAGTTTATTGAAAAGTCTGCAATATTTTTAAAAAGTGATACAATGAAGGTATCTGAAAAACTGTAACTCAGGTGTAACGGCTACCGGACTGGAGTTTGGGCAGTTGACAACGCAGTTAGTTGATATTGAATTTTCTTGAGTTTAAGGCTTTTGTTGATAGATTGCCGAGAAATAAAAATATATATATGTGAGAGGGGAAACAAATGATGTGTTTATGAACACAGTGAACCCAGATGGTAATCAATACGAAGTCCTCTTCCACAGTTATTTATAATTGAGAAGTCGAGTGCGCTATAGGTTTCTCCTCGTTACTCTCGAATTTCATTCCAGATTTAATTCGTTTTCAGGTATTTAGGACCACTTCATTTGGGTTTGGGTTAACAACAAAACACTGATTTCGCAGGGCTAAGTATTTCAGAGGGCTAAAATTGGAAATTCTTTTCATTATATCGTAAATATTTTTATTCGTTCGAATTTTATTTCAACAGAAGACCCAACAAGACTATCGTGTCCTTATTATAGAAGGGGTGGTTTAGAATCCCCCCTTCCGATGTCTGTGCAGCAAGAACCAGATCTTCTGGTTGAGAGGACAATACTACTAAAAGCCCGCCAATATCACATAGACGAATATTATTTATATCATGCAACTATGTATTGGTATAAAATTACAATTAAGATACTTAATTTTGAATAATATCAGTTGATCTATATGTATATGGGAGAAAATAGTTCGGGTGGGGGTCATAAAAAAATTATCTCAAATAGGATAGAACTAGAAAAAATAAAATAATTTAAAAATTTAAATATAAATTAAATTACTCACTACATTCAATATAAAATACCAGGCAACACCTAGTTTGGTATTTCAACCCTTAGCCGCCATATTAGTATAAATAAATAATAAATAGTCCAATATATAATTCTACCCTATTTAAGAGAATTATTTTCTAAACTTTACCCGTAGCACTTAAGATATTTAAATTTACTGACTTCTGATTACTGATATTACACGCTTCGTCAACCTTAAACATCCTTATGTTCTTAGATAAAAGCATAATTCTTAATTCTCATTTTCTAAATAACAAACAATTATCAATGATTTATAATACCCAAAATATTGTAATAAAATAATTCTAAAAAATAAATAATTATAAATAGCAATCTTCAGTCGATAAAATCACAATTTCTTAACTTAAAAAGTTATTGGGATTGGTTTTAAATTACTGTAATTTTTTCAATATAGAAGTAGTTTATCAAATTTGAAATTCATAACTTTTTGGTTTTTTAAATTATTTTTGGGAAGGGGGGTTTATTCTTCTCTTGTTTGTCGATATTATATTACAATCAAATATTTAAATTCAACAGAAAGACTGTAAAATCTCTTGTAGAACATGTTATAATAATACACACTTTTCTATCATCTTAAAAATCATGTTAAGAAAAAAAGATTAAATTATTGACAATATTCAAAATGCAACGTCAAACAAATCCCAGTTTGGTATTTCAACCCCTAGCGGCCATCTTAGAATCAAAAATTAAAATATACACAATATAGAGCAAAATTTATTCAAATTTAATTATTTATTAATCACAATGAATTAATAATCGGTAATGTACTATTAAAGAAAAATAAATACTTACTGGTTTTTGAAGTTCAAAAATGTCTGTTACAGCATTTGTTTCTGTTGAGATCAGAGGGATCGGATAAATTTCGTTTTTCAAATACAGAACGAAACTTTGGCTCACGGAAAGTTATGTATTTATGATCCGAATTTTCCAGTTAAGGAAAATCAATTTTCGTAATGTGACGAAATATTTGCTAATCATGTCAACTTTAGGGGCATCTATTAGAATTCAACGCTGGATATAGGATGTTAAAATTCAGGTTATATGAACCTTAATTATATAGCAAAAGATTTATTTAATATTTGAAGAAACTACAGCCATCATTGTAGGACAGATCCGTTTCAGTAACTGTCAGTATAATATATATATATAAAAACTGCAGATGTAAAAAATTTAAAACAAATTGAAATTTTCAAAACCTATAACGGAAAAAATCAAATGATTTGAATGGGACGGAAATGAGAATAACATGCTTTTATCTTCTGTAATGCTTATCTGTCTAAAATTTATCTGAAGTATTTTCTGAAAATGATAATGCAGCAATAAATTACCCAGATTACAAATTATTGTCTTTATATTGCTGTTTACGCAGTCTAAAATACAACGGAAAGATCACTCGGAGGGATATTTTAACTCAAATTATTGTTAGAAATATATTGATAAATGTTCATTAATAATAACCATTGTCATTAATTGAACAATAAATACATCGGGATTGTAATTGCAGTTTTAGATCTTCATTTGTTTTTATGAAGGTAGAGAAATAATATAATGGTGTCAGTAAATCGTCGACATATCTCGAATATTCTGAAAAGTACATCAATGTAGAATAAAAAAAGGGACTTCGGGAATTACTTAGGTCAAAAAATTACCTAATTGAGTCATGTTACGAAGTCGTTAAACGGATTTTATACAAACTAATTATACCGAGATTTTCAGGAATTTCATTAATTGGTACTGGACTATTATATGAATAATTTCTTTATTATTAGCGTTTCCTTTTCATTATTTGACGTTTCAGTCTCTGAATACCCATAATCAGATAAGATTTATCTGCAAGACACTGCAATTTTCAACAGAATATAATGATTTATTTATAAATGTACGATATATTTACCATAAATGTTACTGTTTATGCATGCTAATTATTCGTTCAGATAACTTTCGATATAGCCATATTGATTTAAATTATTAAGTTATTTGCACATAATGAAGTGTCAATAGGGACACTATAGTGTATAGAAAAAAATCTAAATCAATAAATAATTAATAAAATCTTTAGGAATATGATGATGGGGAAAGGACCTTAGAATATAAAAAATTGAAAATGAAATATAATGTAGTTAGTAGCCGAGCAGCTGTTC
This sequence comes from Arma custos, assembly GCA_037127475.1. Classification (NCBI taxonomy): domain Eukaryota; kingdom Metazoa; phylum Arthropoda; class Insecta; order Hemiptera; family Pentatomidae; genus Arma; species Arma custos. The sequence goes on from CM073761.1 coordinate 53,121,105, forward strand.
CTTCCACCAGCCCTGAAGATGGCCTACAACGTAGGCCGAAACTTTGGCACTTACAATAAATAAGTTTGTCGTATTTAGGTTTTTTTTTACTGCACCCCCAGACTATCTAACTCCCACATTAGATCTTCCAGTCAACTATTTTCCTCTCAATAATATAGTTCAAACGAATGATAATAATATTTATAATAATGGTTAAAAATAAAAATGTAAATATATATATTTCTTTGGGAACCCAAAATAAGGGGGAAATTCTGGCGGTAGAGCGTGATCTAGGACTAGGACAGAAGTCAAAGAAGCAGTACAGTCTCTACCATGTACTAAACTAGGTTGTATTGGTATTGATTTATGTATATGCATATATATATAATAAAAATGTTATAAAAATGAGGTAATAAAAATGTTAAGATCATGTTTAAAACTAGTGATTATACAATTAACAACTCATTTCACATCACGGCATATGCATTGTGTTACGTTAGATTTATTACATTATAAAAAGTATATATATTCATTACGAAAACGCCGATGAGAGTAAATTTAATCTCTCATAATATCACGGTTATGAGACATTAAATCGTATACATCTTCACCGGCCTTGAAAATAAATAATAAAACGTGTTAAAAGAAATGAATTGAAGATAGATATTGTCGAAATCTCCAGTGTAATGTCCACGGATGTCGCAGATAAAATATTTTAATCCGTCTTCAGGCCAGTCCTGATTGCGGTTCTGGTGGCACCGAATTGAAAACAAGACCATTGTTGCTTTTCCTTCTCATTATTAGAGTTCTCGTAGATAAAATAGACAAAGGTATAATTACGTATTAATAAAACAATATTTTTTAAATACTACAATAACATTCGTTTTTTCTAGATAATGGAGGGAAAAAAATAACAATAGGTATTTATAAATGTAGAGAAATATATGACCCTAAAACATAATATCTGTCGCACAGGACATTTCCAAGAATTGGAAAAGGCCACTGTACTCTGGGATTTTACTTTGTTCATCGACAGAGGAAGTAATTATTGAATGGATATTGTTCATGACGGACGTCAAAACGAATTCCGCTCTAGAGGATGGTTATAAAAAATGTTGAGTGATTCGAATAGAGAGAGAGAGAAAACAATTATTTTTATTTTTTAAAAAAGAATATAACATAGAAAAAATGTAGCTCTACAATCTATGAAGGGTGTTGGGTTCAGTACTTGGTAGAGACTATTAGAGCAAGGATTGTAGAGGGAGGTGAGTTGTCCCAGACCATGCTCAACCGCCAGGTTTTCCTCCAATTAAGAGCACCCTGTTTAAAATATTAAAACCTTCATCTATAATCTGGACTGCAAAGTTTGTCTCATATGTTTACGAAATCACACCTAGCGATTGTAGAACTATTTTAAACAGTGGAAAAAAAACTATCCAAATATTGTAAATTTTTTTATTAATTGAAATTTACAACGGTATTATAACAATAAAACAAGTAAATTGCAGGAATGATAAATAATGACAAGAAGAGAAACTACCAAGTGGTAGTACTCAAATAACAAATTCACCTTAGGCCAAGGGGTCATCTTAGTTTCAGACGCCTCGGAGGATTATCAGGAATCAAAGAGGTTGCTAGGTTTGAAACTAGTCGGTTTGAGTAGGAAGTTTGTCATGAAAAGATTGATATCGGATTCGGGGCAAATCGTTCTAAAATTAAAAATTAAAACTAGCATAAAATACTGAGAAAAAACTAAACCACTACAACTCATGAAGGGTATTTGGTTCTGTACAATAGAATGTACTGTTTCCAGGATAACGGTTGTGCATGGAGATTTATCTGAGATGACGCTCAACCACCATGTTTTACCCTCAAATACCAACTTACAGAGGCTGGGTGAGCGAGCCCTAGAGGAATCTGCAGACCCTATAACACTTCTATTGCTAGTAAAAGCTTACATAACCTATATCTGTGATTTACCTGGAACCTTCAGTATTCTACACACTGAGCCACCCTGCTCCCATTATTATTTGTGTACACTTTAATTATTATAATTATTCTTGATTAGTAATTTTATTTATTTTCTGATGAAATGTTTAAATAAAACCTGAAATTATACAATAAAAACATAGGGCGTCACTTGATTTGAAGAGGGATGAGGACAAACATTGGAGAAGGGTAGGCTTGGTTTAGCCCTCCTTAGTTTTGAATAGATTGCTTCAGACATGTGCCACTCTTTCGTATCCCTTCCCCCCCAGATCGATAGTGGGATTCTTACTCTCAATTAATTATGCGAATGTGTATAATGGAATTCTCATACTTAATACTGGAAGGGTTCCTACAGAACAGTAACTAAATAATATATACATACATATACTTAAATGTGTATTATGAAAACGAAACTTACTACTGTATTGATGAAATAATATAAAAAAAGGTGTATTGTTAAACATAAAATATAATTATTTAATTTTAAAGAATTACTAAATTAATATTATAATGGTACGCGATATATTAATGATTACTCATATATTTATATTATTGATTAATATTTCACGATAACACTTGTAGGTCTCGAACTGTTTTATATTTGCACTTCTTGTCTGCGACAAAGTGAATAATTGAGTCGAGATTCAATATTCTTCCTGACCTAGTCCCAATAGAAATACTTTTGCCTATATAAACTATATATACACATAGAACGAGTTCTGATAGTATTTATGGTAGAAACAAAATACATAATTAATTGGTACATGATCAGAAGTAGTACAAGACCATAATATACCATTTAATATTTGGAAGTCATTAAGTAATATAAACAATCCTATTATAAAGAAATTTGAATATAATTTTTTCAATACAATAAGAAATAAGATTTTATTAAACTATATGCCTACAAGAGATTGCATATTGAACTTCCCTTAAGCACCAAGTATTTATTTAGGTTCCTCAACGGATATTTTACAATTTAAAATTATTTTTCAGAATGTGATCCATAAAATACACCAAATAACCTCCTCTATAGTTCATAATACATAACAAATCCATAATCAGTGCTTCCCTATTATACAAATTATGAAGAACGCAATTTAAAACATCAAATGGTCAATCACAGCTAAGTATTTGTTTCTTAGTCTCTCAGCTACAAAAAATTGAAAGTTGTTTTAAGGAATACAGTGGTTAAGGAATATCAGTATCCCATGTATATGATTTAATTTACAATAGATTAAGCCTATTAGCTATCCCCAAAAACACTATGGATAGCATATTTATAAAATTAATTTATCAAAAAGCAATAATTACTCAATTGCTTACTAAATACATTATTTTTTTATTCAGTCATATTTTTAGGTGTTCGAAGAAGTGTTAGAAAACGCATTGTTTTACAACATTTTAATGTTATAAAATAAAAAATAAAAATATAAATTATCGTTAATTTCCTCTAACACTAGTAAGACGAAGTACAGCTTTAAATGAAGTGTTGAAAGATAGCCTGCTTTCATAACTTAGCAGCTAAAGTGTAAAAGTATTAGCAAATCGAAGTCTAGGATCCCTTCGTAACTGAAGTTAAATAAAAATAAAATAATTATAACTCGAATCCAAACCATCTCAATCTACTTTGCCTGTCTTCAAACGTTACGAGTGAGACTATCCGAAGTCTTCGCATCCCAGTCGAGAGCGTTTTAATTTATGTGTGGGCATTGAGAAATAATTAAAAAATGAAGAAGGCAAGAGGGGAAAGGTTTAGGGCTGTTTTTGTCAGTCTTCTAGATGATTCTGAACAGCTGTGCGTAGTGGATATAGAAGGACATATGCTTGTCATTAAGCGGGGTATTAGGGGACCCGGGAGCAAAAACTCTACCGAACAGCTTCCTTAGAAACTGGACTGGCATCGGATAAACCGTGTCTGTCTGTATGTCAGTTTATTTTAAATTCTATATTACAGATATTTCAGATTCTTATGAATGTCGTGTTCCGTTTGTCTTTTGCGAAGTTGGCCCCCATCTCTACTCGTTTCCATAAAAAAGAATCCCAATCCCCTAGGGATCCACTGTGAACTAAAACAATGAGTTACATCATGATATTAAAATGGCACATCAATCGTTAATAACTCCACTTTTGAAACACTACCAAAAAAAGTCTCTTACCAATGAAGTTTACGATATTGGAAAATCCCTTAACACTGAAACGCTCACATAAACTCATTTTTACAGTATACATCGAAATTACATTACATTACGTTACATTATATTTAACACATCGAAACACAACTAAGAATGAACGAATGGTTATTGTTCGATTTTACCTCAGATATTTCCTCCAAAAGAGAAAAACGTTATTGAAGGTTGCCGTAAACAATTGAACAATATAATGATATTTTATTAGCTCCCTATGTAAAAGATAATATTTACAACCTTAATTATATAAGAAGTTAGCGTTGCAAAGTTCGAATACATGTTAAAAGTTATTAATTATAAAAATTACAGTATTCTTGATCGGGGAGGAGGAGGAATATTTTGAATATAAATATGAAAATATTTGTAAATAGTTATAATGAATTGATCCAAAAATATTTTATTTGTCGAATGAAAGAATAGTCGATTCATGATATACGACCATGAGTGCTCCCACAAATCACCATGATGGAATTAATCTTTAGCAATAAATTAAAAAAAATCTGATGAATATAATAAAAAAGAAGAATATTGTGTAAATAAATAAAAGGCTTAGCGAACCCGAAGGCTCGATGCCGATTCCACCAATCTCCGTTTACAAACCTCCACCACCCAAACCCAAATCCGCCAGATCACTCTTAACGAAATCCTCCCACCTACGCCTCGGCTACCCCTCAGACGCTTCTCAGTCGATACAGCGCCTATTAACATCTTAGGAATTCGTTCCTTACTATGCCCAGCAACCTTACAGGCCCATCTTATTCTTCGCAACACTATCACCTGATTAGTATTTACCGGATAGATTTTTCGCAATTCCGCATTATGTAATCTCCTATATAGAGTATTCTGCATTTTATTAAAATATTATGTAAACAGAGTATCTAAAATTTATAAACGATTCTCTTTGAGAATATCATCTTAATCAATTTTTTCGAACAAAGGTCGATTTTAGTCCAAAATTGATTATCGTTTAGATTTCCTATTTGGTTTATAAATTATAGATTATAAATTGGACAAAAATAAAACGAAAAGAAAAAATCCAAATAATGCAAACGTGATCGTCGATAGTCTGAACGGAAAAAAAGAAGACACTGATTTGTTTATTTAATTTATTTATTGGAATTTACAATTGTATTATAACAATACAAAAAGTAAATATAATGAATGATAAACAATGACATGGATAAAGGCAACTAGAGGAACATCCCATCGGTAGTACTTAAATAACAAATTCAACTCAGAAGGTCCCGAGGCCATCTTCTTTTCAGACGCCTTGGAGGATTATCGGGTATTGAAGCTAGTGGGTTAGAATGGGAATAGAGTTAGTCATGAAAGGTATCGGATTCGGGCCAAATCAGCAATAAATATTATTGATTTCAAGATATAAATATATAATAATTTATTTATAGTTAATAAACGAATATAACAGTACAATGGTCGAATATGATAGATTGTGAAGGAGAATGCGCGGCGGTATGTTGAAGGTGATGGGGATCCTGCTATTTCCAGAGGCGAGTTGACACTTCAGTGAATTAGCATCATCTCCCTTTCTCACTCCCCCTTGTCCGTCTCTCTCTTCGTTCCCCGTCTCCAGATTAAATTTCTATGACTCCTCCATTGACAGAAACAACGGAAAGGACCTGAGAAAAGCTTCGTATGCGTCTACTTACTTGTTTCAAAGACCTTATAGTAGAAAAGGTGGAAGAAAAGATGCAAGTTTCCTTTTTAATGATTCAAGACTTAACCTTCCTAATGGTTATAATTAAATGAGTACTTATATACAGTGATATTTAAGCATTCGAATTATACACCCTGCGCAGACGGAAAACGGGAAACCAAACCGTGCTTCAGGGTATCATACGGAGTGCGTTCCAACAGTGAGTCAAACATTCTCACCTGTTGCCTGAATCATCTTTTAACGCATTGTACTTCGATTTGTATGGATTGCAACTCTGGATATTTATTCCCACCAGACTAAATAAAACAAAACAACATAGACTTTCTCGGGCATGCATTGAACTTAGTACCAAACGCAACATACCAAAACCTGCAGGCCATTGGAAGAAAGACTTCAATTTAATCCACAGCTGTATCCATACTCGTTATATTATTTTTCCTGATATCCTTCAGTGAATCACGGAATTATTTTTAGGGGGTAAATCGGTGCCAATTTTTTTTTTCTAATTTTTTTTATACCAGCCCAGATCTGAGGAGATACCGAGGCTAGTCGATGGAATGCGGGGCTATCGATGATGATAGCTTCAAATATAGCTCCCGGCGATTTGTTAGAGAAGAGACATTTTCTTAAATAGCCACTTTGGCATCGGAGGACTCATTGGTAATGGGATTTCCTTCTCTTATCTATCGAAGGTATTCCCTTTGGGTATGGAATATAATTTTCGAAAAAGGAGTCGTTGAATTAACCCTTACAGAAATATGGATGCATATATTTGCCCAGCAAAACCAAACGGTAGTTAGGGGTGGTTAAAATCAGAGACTGTGGACACGTATATGCGCTTCTATTTTTTTCAGTTTTTCATGTAGTAATTAAACGAACTTATAATTAAAATATTGGTGGTAGAGCGCTGAGTTGCTGTGTTCAAATCCTGCTGCTTTCAAGACTTTTATTTAGCGGCCGGAGATGGATCCTTTGGGATCTAAGACCCTCCTGATCACCCTCTATAAAGTGAGTACCCAAAATAATGAGCAAGTACTACAGTCTCTACCAAGTACTGAACCCCAGGTTATTTACAAGGTAGCGGCACAGGTTATTTTTATAATTAAATTTTACGTATAACTTCATGTGAGACAGACATATACTTATAACTTTAGCTAAAACATTAAAGAAAGATAGATTATAAAAAAAATCATGTTTACAGAAAAAAATATTAAAATCAAGTCAAAATATAAAAGAGTTAAAATTAGCTTAAATATCCTGATATTTTAAATAAATTTTATGTTAGGTAGTTTGAAATATTATAATCGACCCTAAATAGTTGGTAACAATATAAATTTTACTCATTTTAATAGATGATCGGTGCTTTAAAATAACGTTCTATAATAATATAATCAGATGCAAAGAAATACTATAATAATTTATTATTCGTGCCATGTACTTTTAATCAAGTAATAAAGAGGTTCCGGGTGAAAAGTATTCAGTCCACAGCGATGATAAGCGCTCAGCGCTCGCAGTCCCTATGGACCGCATCGCCCAAGAGTAACCCGCACTTTAAGGGTTAAAGAACCATTAATAGAGATAATTTATAAAGTGAGACAAATGTGTTGGTGAATAATGGGTATAAGAACTGTATATAATAGTCCTGAAAATCAACTGCGAAACTATTACATATTTATATTTCTAAGACAAATTTATTAGAAGCGGATTCGAAAGGAGCGGGACCACCATTTTCACGGGAGATGGGAATACGAGATAACCGCAACGAATGAATTCTGGTCTCGAGTTGTTGGATTCCTGGCGTGGTTCGCTACGTCCTCCAATCCCGAGGCGGCCTGGCCACTTTGACGATCCGTATCTCCCGATTGAAGGGACTACGTCAAACGTTATGATTTATCTGAAAAGCTGACTCCAGCTGCCTTGTTCCAACATTAACATGTTGTTCTCTACAATATTACATACCGTCGTCCGCCTCTCTCGGAATAATTGTCATCCCGTAGATTCCAAAGACTTTACGTCTCTCTTCTATATTCGAAGTTTTTTTTTCTATTAATTTATTCAGATATTTACCCTCCCCCCGATCTTTCGGTGTCATTATTAAATACCTTTATTATTTTATTTTTGCGCGTTTGGAAAAAAATATTAAATAAATAACTCGAGAGTTGTTATTATAGAGGTTATATTGATCATCAATAAAATGTGATGGATTGTACATGCCCTCATTATTATAATTAACCTAACATAACCAGTACCAATACAATACATGAAGTACTTGGCATAGACTGTACTGTTTCTAAGACAACAGTACCCACTTCTCCAGGATCTTCAGACCCCATATATAAAATATAATACGAAAATATAAAACGAAAATAAATAATGCCAATTAAAATCGTTTGCTACACATTTAAAAATACTGGCTCACATATTCAATCATAATTGCGCAGGAAATAATACGCATTAATTCTGTTGGTTACTAAAATAACTTGTACTTCTACTGGTGCCCTTAAATCTTGGGTTCAGTACTCGATAGAGACTGTATTATTTCTAGGAAAACAGTTGTACAGGAAGGGGATTTGTCCGAGATCACGCTCTACGGTGTTTCCCCTATTAAGGGTAGAACTTTAAGAGGTCGGGTGAGTCCCAGGAGGGTTAACTTATTAAATAAATTATTATATTATAACCTGGGACTTTAAGCAAGGCAACTCACTGCTCTTTCTCTGAGCTACATTCCTCTCCATTATTATAATTAATAATTAGTAATCTCAGTATTTGAATAAATTTATTTGTTTATTCTTTATCTTTTCATTTATTAAAGTTTAATACGTTAAAGGGCATTGAATTGTTCATACCACTCACGGTTTCTTCCAATGTCAAAAGTGATTTTAATATAATTCATCCAACCAGAATAATAAACTACGACATTGTACAAGATATCAATGACACTAATCAGACGTACGCGCCATTTCCAACGTGAATTCATCTTAATTTCACTGACATACCTTATCAGGAGAGCGGAGTGGAATATGAAATGGGACAGTAGGCGGAAGTTTGGGAATTGTGAATATGGAAGTGAGGAGTTGGAAGGGTGAAGGGATTGTTTCTACATCTGATATATCTAAGCCTGGGATATTGACGGGGGTGGTTTGAGGGGGGCGAAAAGGGGTGGTTTCATGCAAAAGAGGCTCATAATAGCTACATATTATATTTCATCTCCCGTATTGTGCAGTGCAATATCGATTGCCTTCGCCCCTAGGAGCTCTTCCTTGACGATCTCTTTGAGACTTTCTCATTAACACTTGTTTCCAGAGGGATTCTCTTCCAACGCTGCAGACATACTTCATACGCTTCATCAATAAAAACCCAAATTCCTTTGGCGTGCCTGATGAATTTTTAATTTATTATAACAACACTACCACCACTATCAAACACTATCACCCCCCTTAATTACCGTCGTATAATATTCATTAGCCAACATTTCGGCATTTTCTCATCTCGATAATTACGCCAATGTAAAAGAGGAATCTATCTTTATTAATTTACACTAGTCGCAGATCATCGCCTCGGGAAGATCGTGTGTTATAAACGGTTAAGTGTTAATGACTGTCATTAGGGAAGGAATCAAAGCCAGTTTCAGAGTTCACAAATGAACCGATGAAAATGGCAGGCTGGTGTAGGGACATGTCCAAGGCCTCTCAAGTACAGTAGCATCATTCAACGTCTAATGCCAATGGGGATCCACATAAATCAGATCGGATTCAGTAGAATAAAAGAGATTTAGAAAGAAAAATATTTTTATAATTGTTTATTAATTGTTTTTCTGTCACGGAGGGACGGACGACCCGGGTTCGAATCCCGGCCAGGGCAAATCTTTTGTCTTCAAAATATTTTTAAATATTTTTAGTTTATTTTTTTTTTTTAGAACTACGATATTTATTTTATTACTAAATAAAGTTTGAACAAAGCTTTGTCTGTTATAAATTAGAGTAGCCCAGATTAGAAAATAGATTTGTTAATTAATTTTAAATACATAATTAATTTTCGAAATTATTCATAAAATTATTATTGTATGAAACGCGACCGTTCTTATTACTATTCGTACAAATAAAATTGATCGAATTATTGAATGATGCATTAAGAAAACTAAATACCCAAAAATGATAGTTTTTTTTAAAATTTTATTTTTTTATCTCAAAAAGATATTCTCGACAAATTTCAGGAATATTTTATTGATGTTTCATATTATAGCACTCAAATTAACAACTGATGAAAATCTCTTTTGGCTGAATAATTCAATAAAGGTAGATAATTAGGATAGATTTGATGGTATATTTTAACAATAACTACAAGCTATTTAACTAATTTTAAATACAATAAAATATTAATCACTTGCATCTTATGGACTTGATTAGTATGAGTTTACCCGATGTTTATGGTAAGAAATAGTCCGAGCAAACAAAAAAATAAACTTATTATTCTTTTTATCATATTTTTACCTATATATTATTATTATTTACTTATATCCCATTGTTTTAAATTGGTTTTTAGTTATGTAACTTGTTTACTCCAATACTTTCATTGTTATATAATATTTTATTTTTATTATTATTTCCTCTATTCCTAATACGATATATAAGACGTCTATGCTAGCAAGTATAAGCCCTAAAGAAGAGCTGCTATTTGGGTCGAATCTTAAAGAGTTTATCACTATTTAAGGAATTATTTTTTTGACCTTTTGCACACCTTATGAACTTTATAAATCCATGATCGATCAACTTGATTTTTTTTCTATACTTTTTTTTTCATTGTTAACATTGATCAATACCTGCTGACATTAAAGGGATAGTGTTCTCAGGGCGAAGAGGAGAGAGAACAAATGGTTAAGAAGGTGCGTTTATTATTTATGCTGCCACCATCCGTTACCGCTCCCTCCCCAATCTAACGTCTGCTTCGAAATTTATTCAACTCCTATCCGAGCTGGCATCAGGGAAAACTCCGATGAATAGGCTTCTGTTCTTTAATTACACGCTAATATTTTCTCATCTCCCTTTACGAATATTATTTCATTCGGATCACGGCTGGTGTTTTGCCAAATTTCGACCTGGCCCGGTAGTAGAATGTAAAAACAGTCATGAAGAAAAAACAAACAACTCTACCCCCGTAACCCATGGAAGGTCTTCGTTTAAGTATTTATGAAGACCGTATTTTTAGGAAAACTGTTGTGCAGGGGAGTGATTTATTCTAGATCACCGTAAACCTTCCCTCAAAATTAAGAGCATCCACTCTACAGAGGATGGGTGAGCCCAAAGACGGTCTATAGGTCCCAAAAGGTCCTTCAAGCTCAGCACTCTACACAATGATGAAACATAGGGAAATATACAAATTAAACCGAAAACCGTTATATATAAATTATTAAATAGTATTGACAATAAATAGTGCCGTTGTTTCAATTTTATTATGATTGAAATAAAATATTCATAAAATGTAATATAAAGCAGATCATATTTACAATATTTACACATACAATTTATAAGTACAATCGATAATTAACTCTTGTTAATCCGAAATAATTAAAACCGAGCGGGTTCGGATTACTGAAGGGGTGGGGAGGTTTTCTTTAATTAATAAGTCAATTTAGATATAAAAACTCTAAATTATAACAGCATAAATTAGTAAATAATTACACAATTTTTAATCATGAAATAGTCAGAATTTTTCGTTTATTATTTGAATTCATTTCTTCACAAGGCTTCTAACAAAAATTCGCAATTCATACTTAATAATATTTTTGATTAGCATAAACCGTTTTGTTGTTTTAACGATATAATTTCGCATTAAATGGAGAAATTTAGATGGTAGATATGCAACAAATTTGTATGTCATTGTTTTATTTTATATGTAAGGGGTTGATATTTACGTATAATATATATTGTTTTTTTGTTTTATATTTTTATTGTCGTTTAGGAATAACAATAGATCCGTTTACTTAAAGTATGCGGCTGCTAACAAAATAATTAAATCTGTTCAGTCGGATTTGAACCCGGGACCTCCAGTACGGCAGCTCTTCCTCCACTGAGCCACCCCGCTCCCTTAAAATTTAAATAAAATATTTATTGGTTATATCAATGACAATGATCGATCTTTCTACAAATAAAATAATTGAATATCAAATGTTTAAATTATTGGTCATTGATATTTATGCATTATAAAATATGGTTTGAATTAAAAATTATTTTATTCATTATAATTATATCGGTACGAAGATGGGAAGATGTTGAGGAATGGCCGATCCCCGGAGACTTCATCGAAGCATTGAACTTGATTGGAAACTGGAGCGAAGCCTCCCTAGCCATCAATACTCCCCACCACCGCCGAAGTCTATGGAATCAGGTCAGATCTCGCTGCGAAGTTCGTAAAAAAGGACTTGAAAGTAACGAAATATAATAGATTCAAATTAAAATTTATTATTAACCGTGATATTAAGCTTAATGATATGTATCTAATTCGAATAATTAAAAAGATCCCAGTTACAAGTTAAACATTAAACAAATTAATAATATTTCAAAATAAATATATTTTTTTAATATCTAGAGTTATAAAATAAATAAAATATAAGAACTACTATCTAGCACTACGACGCTAGGATCGATACTCGTCTCAACACGTTACCGTTGTACTAAAAATTAAATAATATTAATTAAATTCATTAATGGACATCACAACTAAATTTTAAAATGAATTAAGTTTTATAAAATTTATAGTTCACACATTATGCATATATAATTTATAAAGTAGTTTTAATGAACTTTTTAACGTCTTTTTAACGATGATCTGAGCAGGAAAATTTGAAATAATTTATATTCTTTGTGAAAAAAAATTCTTTACGAAAATGAGTAGTTTAAATAATTAAATGGGTGGAAAAGATTATAAATCAAATCATGCTCCTTTAATTTGTGGAATATGATATTAATCACTAAAATATCTTAATTTCTTAGCTGATATATATATATAATCCTTTATTAATCGTGTAATATGAATACAATTTATGATGAAAGGTATAAAGAAGTTCCATAAAGTACAAAAATTCAATAAAATCCATCGTGATATACATGTACCTTTCAAACTGAAAAGGTACTACATTATTCATCTATATATTTCGCTTTACTTTTCTTATATACAAATGATTATCGACAAGTATGACAGTAAAAAGAATTATAATCCAAATATAACCTAAAACACTACAACCCATGAAGGGTCTTGGGGTTAGTACGTGTTAGAGACTGTACAGTCTCTACAACAACGGTTTTGGGGTGATTTAAAACCACGCTCTACCGCTTTGTTTTATTATTGGATACCCACTTTATAGAGGCTGGATGGACCAGAGGAGGGTCTCCAGATCCCAAAAGAAACGATTAAGACCAGCTGTTAAAAGATTGAATAAATTATCTGCCATAGCCAGATTTGAACCTTCGGCAAGGTCCCTCTCTACCACTGAGCCACCCTGCTTTAATTGATTATTAAATAGTTTTTACTCATTTCATTAATTGTAAATAATTACTATTATTATTTAAAAAGCATTTGACTAAAAAAAAAATGTTATTGTTCTGTTTGACCTTATAGTAGTTTTCAACTATTATATAGAGTATAGAGATCTGTATAGTCCTATGCAAATTAAAATTAGTAATTAGTAATATAGCTCATACGACTATTTAATGATTTTTTTATACCTCTGACGTCATACTAACAGAGCACATTAAGGAGAGTTATTTTATGTAATCATTTTTTTTTCCTCACCAGTAGGCATCGAGTGCGATGGAGAGATATCGGCGGAGTTTCGTACGAGGAAGAGCCGTTACGATAGCAAGTAATAGCATTCAGATACCCCGATTAGGATCTGTACAGTTTACCTGCCTCATACGTGGCCCTACATTTCTCACCCGAATAACCGATTCAGTTCATTTAACCAATTAACACTTAATTAAATTTACCTGATTCTCAGAGGTGAAGGGGGGGGGTCGAGGGCGGGGGTATCGGTTAATCGCTACTCATCGCCCTTTCCCCATAATCGGCTCTGACACGACACAGTTAGCGAGTACTTCGATTATCACAACCGTATCAATGGCCAATAACCGCGGATCCTTTACGATTTATTTTTATGCCATCGCATGGGAAAGGATTGGAAAAACAGGAAGAATTCAATCCGAAAAAAAGAGAAAAATATTAAAACCTTCATCGATAACCTGAATTACAACATAACATGCTCCAGTAGTTTACGAAATGCATGTAGCGTTTTTGAACTGAAAAATTTATTTATTGAAATTTACAACAAGAATGATGCGTAATGGCATATACAAAGGCAAGTAGAGAATGTCACGAGGCCAGCTTTCTGACGCCTCAGAAGATTATCTAGAATTGATGAGGTAGCTAGATTTTTTACTGGTGGGTATAAAGTTTGAATGGATTGATATCGGGTTTGGACCAAATCAGCTACAAATGGCACATTAAGGTCATTATGGATGACTTTATTCACAACAAAGTACATTGGTGCATTGAGAATTTTACGTACAGCTCAACTTCTTAGGGATTGTTTTGTATAGAGAAAAAAGAACTAATGGAATCTATTCTGCCCCGAATTATATATCCCTTGCTAAGTTGTCAAGCTTCTTTAACTTATACAAGATTAATTAAATACAGATATGGACTTTAATTTTGTAACTTTTAACCGTCATTTAAGGCTACTTCAACACTGAGTAGAAAAACACTTTAAGCTCCCAGTTTATTACGAATTCATATAGATGTCTATTATAAGATTTTGGACTTACAGAGTAGACCTTTGTGGCTCCATCAAGCCATCGAATTCCTTTCGTATTCAATCCAAAATTCGTATAATCCTAAATGCTTTTTACTTTGTTAAGAATAAAGTCATCCATAATGACCTCAATGTCCTATTTCTTAATGATTTAGCCCTAACCTGATACCAGTCTTTTCATGACCTTTTATTCCCACTCAAGCACAGTTTCAAAACGACCTCTTTAACTCCCGATATCCCTCCTTTATCCTTAAAATTCTTTATCATTCATTATATTTACTTGAAGTAATGTTATAATACAGCTGTAAATTTTAATTAATATTTTATATAGTTCTATATTTTAAAGATTAACGTTTTGAAAGTCTGTCGAACGAAGCGAATAATTTCTGCTCAGTAGCCCTCGCCCCCTCCTTGTTTGAAACGGGCATCCAGAAGCTCTCTATCATAATTATCTTCTCTTTAAGTGGACCGTCGGCCACATCCACCACCAGTGTGTTACCATTCCTCTTTACTTTCATTTTAGCGATAATTTACGGACATGACGGAATCGCCAATAAAACTTTCAGGAGGATATAGCTCTAAACGTTAACATTTCCTATGAATACACGTGTTCCTGATTATTCCGTGATTGAAATCTATTTCCATCATATCTCGCAATTAGTCGCTACTTGACAGTAATGTGTCAGAACGTGGAGTAATGACTGGAAGGATTTGGAAGATCGCGATCCGTCAGGTATTTGATGAATCGGCCGTGGATTATACATTCCCAGCTAACGCATATCAGGATGAGACTGTCATAGTTGTCAAGCATTTTTAACATATCCTCCTTATTTTTATTTATTTATTTTTTGTTGGTACAATATCAATTGAAAACAGACAAAATATTTATTTCGTTATATCTTTAACATTACAAGTGTATTGTTCCACCATACTTTTTGTACCTGAGTTTTCACTCAAAGCGGTATGGAATGTCGTCTCGACTTATCAAACAGTTGTTACTTTACATCTTTTTTTTTTTAAATTATTTTATTGAATTGTACAACTGTAATACATACATCTAGTACAATGGCTATAAGAATAAATAAATACACGACAGGACATGTAGAGTCACTACCCACTGGCAGCACTCAAATACTTTACATCTACTTCGAGACTTTCGATAAAAACAGTATGTACAATTTTATGTACAAATGACTTCTTCCGTCAAGACATTAATCGAATTAAGTCTTACAATAAGGCACTATTAAAAAAAATAAATAAAAAATTAATGTAAACGTACTTAATTAAAAAGTTTGTTCACCAACTATCAATTATTTCACCTGTTACAAGAATCAGTATTAGAAGATTTAAGACTTGTTTTCTTAATTTGCATACTTCAGTATTAAAGCATCTCTTTATCCAGAGGCTTAAATTTGGATTATTTAAGATTTCATCGAATATCATATTCCACATAGATAAGTTTTTGATACAAAAATAACTAGATTAACGTTAATACACTTAGTGAAGGATTAAAAATATCTATTTGTGCATTTGGATGATGAACCAGCGGAAAACCTATATGAGCTTAGTATATATCAAAGCAGAGTGCATTTTAAAATATTTAGTGTTTAAATTAAAAAAATAAAATTTAAATACCTCCTTTTCAAAGGTTGACACGAGCTACATTCGAACCTAATTGCATATATTGAATATTATGGGCCTGTCTTCAACTAGGTAGTGATTTAGGGTTGTTTCATGAAATCAATTGGCGTCCAAACCAAGTAACATTTTTTTTTAAACAAAAATATATTCCCGTGGTATATTCTAATAGTAATTGATTTTGAGTTTTAGCAGAGAATCCAACTGGTTCAAAGGATTCTTCATTCCAAAACAAGATTGTTTAACGAACGATTAGTAACAAAGTCTACCGACTTAGAATCCTAAAAATTAATACTTGATGAGTTTTGATTAAAAAAACAAAAAAAAACATGGTTCTGAACCAAGTAATTGAAAGGTTTAGCTGGGAAAGGTTCGAGACCCAGTGCTATTTATTGTCATGTGGAGAGGTTCTGACCTTAAGATCCCTGATCGGGGCTGGCTCATTAAAATCACATTATAAGGCCCTGCCTTCGCCCACCCCACGTCTATTTTTCATTTTACCTTTACACGGCCTTTCTTTAATATTTTTTTTTCTCAATCCTTTTTAAAAAAGCTGATGTAAAACCTGTCGGTTGGTTCGATAGCGATAGGATCTTACTAAAGTTATTGACAGAATAACTTAAAATTATCGACATTTCTCTTTAACCCGAGCTAGGAAATGTTAACATATTAATAACGGTCAGAGGCATTTATGAAAGCACAGATCCTAGATAAACCACAATACATGAAAATAATTTGCAATGAAGTATTCTTCTGGCATGGGTTTCCCATTAAAAGCTCAAAAGTGGACCTCCAAAAAAATAAACGCTTTTAATATGTTTATATCCAGTCTATCCAGACCTGAAGAAGACCTGCAATATGGCTCGAAACGTCGGTTTAAATATATATATCTGATCTACAGATGCTAATCGATGAGTTTGATTACTATAAAAGTATCTGTAAATCACTCCAAAATTTGGGAGTTAGTAATAATATTGTTAGCATTGCTTTATTGGTGATGTAATGAAAATTTATTCGAAATATTAAATTTATTCGGTCAGTCAAATCTCTGAATCGATAACTTCTTAACCAAGTATAAGAAATACAGGTCGATACGTCGCCTCTCTTAGCTAACAACCTTATGCTTAATAGCACAGTGCATGACTTATTACCGACCATTTTCTTTTCAACTAGATATAATTGTCGATCGGATGTTTTAAAAATGACATGGCCGTAGAGAATCGCCGCAAGCCTTCACGAAACCTCAACAGTGAACAAGTTGTATTACTTTCACGATTTAGAAAGGACTTAATTTTATAAAACTGAAATTCGAACTGGTATGTCGTAAATATTGTAACATAATACTTAACACCATCACTGGCCTACCCTATTGTGGATTAAGCTTTTACATGAACTTCATTGCAACGAATATTCTTCCTAGACAAGGCTGTATGAGATTTATTTCAGGTTTTGGTTTTATTAAGGATATGATCTGTGTTGGCAGCGAGCTGATGTACGGTGAGTCAGCGCGCAACTTGGCCAATTTAAAAAAAAGTCAGACCATCTCACACTCGCTTGCATTTCCATGATCAAGAAGGGTAACAATGCGGAACGATTAATACTCAAGAACCGCTTAATGTGGTACGTAGAAAAATACTATTTAAACTTAAAATTCACACTTCCATTCATGCTGCAAGTTGGAATAAAAGACTAGATTGCTCTATAAAATATTTTATATCTGAATCGATATAATGGAAAAGAATATAACTGCCTGACAGAAACAATGCTACCTGATGATTAGAGCCGAGAGGGTTCGAAGGCCAGTCAAATATTTGACTTTATTTCTTTAGGACGAACAGGGCACCACGTTTTGAAGGCCTGAATTGTTTTCTCTTTTCATTTGAAAATTGTCAGGAGAAGATTCAACAGTATTCATATTTCAATGATTGGAAGGTTTTGATAGAAGAATACGATTAGATCGAAACTACTATAAGAACTTCTGATTTCTGCCAGAAGTGTTACCGTCTCGAAAAGTTCACAGCTGGTAATGCAGAATTTGGTGACACTTCTTCTATTGTATACAAGAACACAAGAATAAGATTAATGCAGATTATATGGACTCTGTTTATATGTAACACAGACTATAACTGCTTCCATACAATAAGTTCTAGGGGAAATTATGAAGCCAGAATCTAAAGGATCCCAGCAGATACTGAAAAAAATGCCGAGAACTGTTTGGCAGCTCTACTAATGAGGGGGGGCTTACAGACAAAGTCCAGTTAAGCCAACTAGGGCGATCGAAAGCTTGATGTCTGATTACAACCTGTAAGAGTGTACAACTTCGTATAAGTACTTTACTTCAGACAGATCTCTATGGACTTACCGGAACAGCTCCATCAAGGGCCAATCAAGCCCCTATACCCAGGGGCGACAAACCAAGTCACCGACTCACGTATTATTGGCCAAGGCTTGGAGAGGGAAGTGATCAATCGATTCTTAGAAGTCCCAGTGACCTCGTCATGCGGGAAACTTCTCACAGCTAAGTTAAAAATGTTAACACGTTAAATCCGAATCCATTAGTAAAACTTAAGTTTCGCAAGTTAATCTCCATTTTTCCTTAATCAATAATCACCTATAATTAATTAATAAGTTATTAACATTCGTATCCAAAAATATTGAATACAATAAGTAGCAGTTATTTAAATACGAGTAAAGTAATTTTTACGCAGCATATGCATCTACTAGCAAATACAACCAACAATGGGAAACTCCTCTAGGCGAAATTTAAATATTAATATATTAAAATTCAATTCAATTACAATTTACTATATTTGCATATTATACTCCAATTTTTGTCAATTAAGAATCACATAATTATTAGTTACATGTAAAAAATATCTGCAAATTTTATGTGACTTTTTTAGGACGTGATTTAGAAGTCTCAAGGAAAACTAAAGGGTAATATGGACGTGTACTTTCCCGTTTGGAGTTTAAAATATAATGAAATTTCCGAGATATTAATTTATTTAATAAAAAAAAATAGTTTGAGGAGTACTGCTGAATTTTTAACATAATGGAGTATTATTACAGTAATTTTTAATGGCATTCTTATATGGATTCTCATGAAAAATAAAATTTTATGGCGAATCCATCGGAAAAATATATTTATAAATATAAATATATTATAAAATATATTTTTTAAAAATCGAGTGATTGTAACACTGAATTAATATTAATATGAAAAATATTTGTGGGAAGATTTATTTATCAATCGTTATTACTTGTATTTGTTATAAATATAATAATTCAATTACGATAAGAATTACTTTACCTGATTTTTGCTATCATAATATTTATTTCCAGTGAACAAAATGGATTGTTTAATAGAAGTTTTAATTCTATTAATGTTCAATTATTTATTCGGAGATATTTGGAACTTTGGATGGAAACCTTATTTATGCAATCTGTATAGATTTTATTATGCATTTTATATTTGGGTTTATAAAAATGTACGGATTCAAAATGAAACAAGATTTTTGAACTTATAGAGAGAAAACAGGGAATTTTAAGTTTCTTTTTTCCATTGTGAAGACTGGGAGTAAAGAACTGGTATGCACCGGTCTCAAGAAGAATCCATTGAGTTCTTACTTAATTGTTTTTCTATCTCAGATTGGTAGTTCATCACAGCCATTCTCGCTTCAAGTAAGAACTTTATTCCCTCCAGCTATATTTCATAAAGGAATACAATTTGAGAGAAAATTAATACGAAGGTTTTTGCGAGGAGGCTGCTGTGTGGGAAAAACGAAAAAAATAACGCGGTTGCTGTAACGAATTAATACTCCCGCTTCGAGATAGAGCCCCGTTGAAATAACTTTCCGATATACACACGTCTCACGCCAACTTCACCGTCCACTATTTTTCTGAAATTTCAAATACCGCAAAATTATCCGGTAGCGTTTCATAAAAAAAAAGTTATATTGGTCTTCAGACCCTAGTATACCTCTTTAAACTTAAAGCTGAAGTATATCCATTAAAAGAATACTTGTAGAAATCTGATTTAATTAGTTCGGGCATTCCTGTACTAAAACGTCTATACTCTCATACAAAAATTCAATGTTTCGTAATCAATTTTCAAATATAAGTTATTGTAGGGAAATTTAAATTCAGAAATTGCGATATCATCTGATCGAACTAGGAACCAGGCGGTGGACCTGCTTTCCTTGGACAGAGGCTACCCCATGCTGCGAACCGTCTAACGCAGGTGGAACTAAATCGAAAAGAATATTATAAACTAACCGGAATGAATTAAATAATAATAATTAATTAAATAAATAATTATTATTATTCCCGTTATTTCTAAAAACATCAAGATCACTTAAAACATTCGGACCTGCAAGCTTTCTTGAAGTAGTTGGAGTTGGATTCGAAACCGGTCTGAAATGAGTAAGGATATTTACTCAGAATGAATATGTTTTGTTATTTTTATTCATTTTTCTTTTGTTAACGAGGAATTATATTTTGTGTAAGATTATTAAAAAAACATTCAAGAACAAAAAATAGATTTGGGTATTAGCATGACGTTCCATGTTGGCCTAGTGTCCAATATAAAATTCTTTTAAAAAGGATAAATAAGAATTGTTTATTGGGCGTTGCCAGAATAAAATTTTTTAATGATTGATTATAAAAATACATTATTTTATGAAGATATATCATCATTAATAAATTAGTTTCTGTCTATTTAATTATTGCAACTACGTTAGTATAGATTTTAGTACTAATCGATTCTTGCCAAGGCTATCGAATACTGAGTGCGTATTTAAAAAAAAAATCTAGATTAGAACCTGATAAATTATTAATTATGAGAAATTACCTCAAATCCGTATTAATAATATTCAAGGCCACGAATCTTGAAAATAGAAATTACAAAACACGAAAGGACTATATTCGTCTTTTCGGATATTGGACAATGTATTGTTATACTTTAATAAATATTCTCGCAGAAACGAGAACGTTGTAAAAGAAGGTTGATATACTAATTAAGAATCGACTCCATTATAACAGCCTGGTCTAGAATTGTAGCACCCCTCGAAATATTTAATTCCCCTTAAATATGTTTCCAAGAGGTGAACGCTAAGAGACATCGGCGGAGACTACAGACAGCTAGACAGAGACCTCCTTGTGAGGGACTAAAAATAATTTATAGCCTAGCGATACAGGATGTATGAGTGGAAGGATGATTTTCTGAACTACCGCTGCCAACTAAAACACTTTTGAAAAAAAAGAAAAGTAGCGGTAGGAGTTACTGAAATGGTCAGCCGTCAATCTGCCTGATGTTGGGTAAATAATAAACAACAGTTAGAACCTCCAAGGATGCCGGGGACAACCCAACATCCATTATTGGAGAGTTCCAGTTATTCCTATATAAAAATTTAGTCCTTCAATTCATTTAAAAAAATATTTATTGAAATTTACAACTATAATAATAATACACCAAGTACACAGAACGAAAGGTATGTAATGACATGATGTAAAGGAAATAAGAGAAACTACCCACTGATAGTGCTCGAATAAAAAAATTCAACTTAAATATGATATGGGATCCTCAAGTTAAGATGAAACGCCAATCACTAAATCACAAACTCAAATTAATGTACTCGCTATTCAGGAAAAACTCCAAATTAGATTTAAGACAGAAATTAAATACGTACACTCACTAAAACCAGTTTGGACATATGCTTTACAAATTTACGGCATCACTAAACAGACTCACAGAAAGCGACTGCAAACTTTTCAGTCCAAAGTACTTAGACTTATCATTAATGCACCATGGTACGTCAATAACAAAACTATACGGACTTAAAAATACAAACGGTTGACGAACGTAATACGAACGCTTTCAAGAAAAACTATACGGACACCCAAACCCATTGATACAAAAATCGGCCACAACTCTCATGTCTGAGAACAAAAGGAGGAGACTAAAAAGGACGTGGATGAGGGATCTATTACAGTAGAAAATTAAAGCAAGCCAATGGAGAGGTACCGCTGGGTACTGTTCTTCGTCATGCCTTCCATCTCATTCTGTATTATTTTCCAGTCAGCCAATCTGCTGATTGTCAATTACTTGTATTTGACAGGTGTGGATGAAAATATAAAAAGAAAAAAAAAAACTTAAAAAATTCACGATCTTATTTTCAGACGCCAGAGAATTTTCAGGAATCGAAGAGGTTGCTAGGTTTCAAACTAGAGGGTATCGTGTTATGGACGACTTGGTTCGTAACGAAGTAAGGAGCATTGAGGATTTTACGAAGGATTGGATACGAGTCAAATTAGACGGATTAATGGAGCCCCGAAGCCCAACTCCGTGAGTACAAATGGGTCTTATAATAGTCATGTATATGAGTCCATTATGATTAATTGGGAGCTTAGAGCATTTTTCTCGAAAGTGTTAAAGTAGTCTGAAACGGCGAGCAGTTCCTTCAAACCCAAACTAAAATAGAAAAAATTCATATTTTTTAACGATAAAAAGATTAGGGATATCATTCACGTCCATCAAATCCATAAAAAACGAAACAAGAAAACTGCTAATAATTAACTATAAGAAGAGGAGGGACTGCTCTTCATACCTCGTACTTGAGGGCACTTCCCATCAAACAGAAAGTAAACACGTAGAACAATATGGGTAGTAATATGGACCAAAAGAAAAACCGATGAACAATGCACAAAGGTGAAAACGGGCATGGCCCCTGACGAAGGTCATCTCGGACTCCCCCCTTGTTAGCCTTTCTCAGTCGCATGTGATTGACCACAGTGGTATGCGAAACACTTGTATGATGGGACTTTAAATTGTTGCTCCACATAGACTGGTTCGACAAGGAACGATTTTTCTATTTGGGGGCAATGGACAATACATCCATTGTGCGGAAAAGATCAAGATTTTGTAATAATGGACATCTAAGACAAAAAAAAAGTTCGACCGAGTGGAGAACATGTAAGAAATACAGTAAACTTATTTCAGAAACCATCCCGATACATTAATATTACTTTAACGTTTGTTATTAATTTATTATTAATTTCCTACTACAGGAAATATTCCGAACAGGAAAAACGACGAAGCATTCACAAACAATTGGGAATTCATAATCAAAGCCATTCCTTTCGTGAAAAATAACATTTCAATTTTGTGATGATTTAATATTTGTTAAGTGCAATAAAAAATGTCCTGGGAAATAAACGATATCAGTATTCTAAATCTTAGTTAAGTCCATAAAAACCGACGAAAATGTTCAAAATTGAATTCATTAGTGTCTTCTTAAAAAGGGGCTTACGAAACGCGTTGTAGGTAGGCTATTCTGTTAAGAGTCGGCATCGAGGAAGGGAATCAGCAGGGTTCCTCCCAATGGTTCGATGGATTGACAGGTTTAGAAAAAAACAACAACAAATAAATTATACCTGAGAATATTTCTTTCCACAGGTAGATCGTAACTTAGAGTTCTTAAGGAGACAGAAAAAACATCCACAATGGTGACAGATGGACTCCGCTCACAATCCTATAAATTTCGGCAAATCAACATTACTTAAATACCCCAATTTCTCAAAATACATAAAAAAAAGAGGAAAACAGTATTAGAATTAATACTTTCATATATTATTCCTTGACTCGTCCTTCGAGAAATGATGTTGTTGAATATGTGAGAAAATCAGTATTTTGACTACAATGCCATCGATTAAAGAAATCAGTTTTTATGATATTTCGTTATATCAGTAATATCTTTGAGTTATTCAGATAATTATGACTTGAATTCGAAATGAATCTATTGACGTCAATGCGGAACAAAGTCACGGAATTTTGTACATTTATCATACTTGAATCATTTCCTATAAATTTATATTTTACATATATTAACACATGCTAACACATTTATTAATTACGAGTAATAGGTATTGTAGTAGAATGAGAGATGCATTAAATAAGTAATTTATTTGTATCTCCGGTATTTAGAGCACTGCGGAAAGGGCACACTCAGGCGTTAGTAGAATATTTTAGCATTTAAAGTCAAGTTCATTCGACACTATTAAACCCAGTTAAATTATTAGATATATCCTAATATATCAAGATGTTGAAAAAAAATATATTATACTATTATTGGGAATAACGAAAGTTGTGAAACGCACTTAAAAGGTAGACATCACCAACACAAAGAGAGTATTGTTATATTTTGCGAAAATATATTTCATAAATCACTCACCTGAAAGTTACAATACTGAAGTTTTTAACGAAGAAATCATCTTAATCATAGGAATTTCTATAAAGTATAAAATTTAAATTGGATTTGTATAATTATATATAATAAAACTATTAAGTTCTTTGGTATATAAAAAATAATCTTTATTTGCCTGCATATTTTTTTATTTCATTCTGAAATGACCGTAAAATATAATGAAAGATAAATTCAGAAAATTCGGCTGACGTGATGTTATAATCGAAATATTTTTGTTCTGATACGAATCTGAATTTTGGCTCATAGGGATACTTTTATAATGACTTTTCAGTTTTAGTTGCCAAATTTCAGCTGATTTTCCTGTTCATAACAATTTATTTTTCGTTCACATATCATGTATTTTATATCGGAATAATTAGGAATCCTAAATTCCAAAATTGCTAAAGGTTTTTGGTTATGTAATAAATGTAATTTGTTGTAAGTTAAATCCACGAGTACAAAATGATAGGGTTTTAAAGTCCGAAAAGTATACCTGAATGTTCTCTGGGATAAATTTGCAAATATAAAGTTATATTTATTATTATTATTAATTATAATATAATTTAGCAGAAATTCAACATAATTCGTAGATAAACCCATTCCTTAACCGACAACCTATGGTCGAAATTGTTTCTGGTGAATTTCAGTTGAAAGCAGCGTTGGAGAAATCACTTGTTTGGCGTTTGTCCTTCATGCTCCAAGCAACTCGAAAAAGAGTTTCACAGTACTTGAGAGTTTATTTGTCGCTGACAACAACGGTTGATACACCGTTTATCATTTTCGAGGAGGAGACAGCACAGTAGAAGATCCTCTGTTTATGTAACGTTCAGTGAATTCGTTCATCCTGGGAAGACTGACCAAAGCACGTTGAAAAAGAACAGTTCACATGAATTTCACTACTTTACGTTTCCGGAGAAGGAATTGTATAACATGCGTTTTCAGCAATACCCTTCACTCGATTACCGGCTACTCTCTCTTGTGAAAATATTTAAATAATACATATACATATACATATATATATATATATATATATATATATATATATATATATATATATATATATATATATATATATATATGCATTGTGTCAATTCATCTTGTTGACAGTCTCCACGGTCGTATGTTGCCAACTGCTGAAGAAGCATTTATGGTTGTGTAGTGACGTTTTGATGGTCATCTTTGAAGTGAATGAACACGCCCTACTTGTTCTGTAATGATTGTTTTATGTATTTCTTATTATTTGTTCTTCCCCCTTTTTAAACATGTTTTTAAATAATTTATTTTATATATTCTTGATTTTCTTTCATAGAACATAGCAGACAAAATTAGTACATGTTTCATTATAAGTGTTTTGAGCCGAAAGTTTCTCCATATTTTTCAGAACTCTATTATAAGTTCCTGGCCTGCCTTAATAAGCTCATCATCCAAGTTATAATATAAAATATAAGATATTATTAAAAACATACCGATTTTTCTTGAATATTAAACTTTCCTTCTTTTTTTTTTTCCCGTCGATATTGATACT
Organism: Arma custos; assembly: GCA_037127475.1. Lineage (NCBI taxonomy): Eukaryota > Metazoa > Arthropoda > Insecta > Hemiptera > Pentatomidae > Arma > Arma custos. The sequence goes on from CM073761.1 coordinate 53,147,143, forward strand.
TTCAGAATGTATATTTTCAATTCAATTGACACCATTCAATGTATAACATACATGCATGAATAATGAAAGGTCATTATAACATACACAATGATTTATTAATTAAAATATGTGTGATTCATCATCTTGAAATATAAACAAATATAGAATTAAAACTTCTTAAATGTTAAAAAGTTAACAAATTGCGATGGATCATATGTGCCATATGAATAGAGTATACCATATTCTTAAAATTAAAGATTAAAAGGAATAATAAAATAGAAACACATAAATACAGAAATATTTTTTATTCAGTGACTTAATTTCTTTTTTTTTTTTAATTATTCCAATCGTCTGTGAGACCTGAAAACAATTGTTCGCCTGAGGGGAATTGCCTCAAACCGCAGTCATGGTCAATGATTGAATTTTACTTCAAGAGATAAATAAATAGTTATAGTTGATAATAATTTAAAAAATCTTTCATAGATATAACTTTGTATGTATTACATAAATCGAGAACAGAATGTTAGGTAAGGCAACATTTTAAATGATAAGTTATGTATGTATAATCGACATCTGTTAGATTAAAACACATCCTAAAATGTATTTGTTTGTAAAAAAATGATAATTTAAAATTAAACAAAAATAAATTTTAACTCTTAATTTAATTTCTCAATAGAGCTCTCGATCTATGTTTCTATTTATATTTTCAAATTTTTAAAAATTTAGTAATGGATTTCGTAAAATTTGTTTAACTTAAATACAGGATCTATCTATCCTGACAATCTCTGCTAGTTATTTTTTGTAGAAGAAAACAATTTTCATATAACTGCTCACAGGTTCCAAGACTTGCTGACATATCTGCTATAGGTTCATTGTTTATAAACAATAACAATAACAAACTCTCTCAATCCCTCTTTCTCTCTCTCTCTCTCTCTCTCTCTCTATATATATATATATATATATATATATATATATATATATATATTTGTTGTAATATAGAAATTTAATTTAATATCATTTCCGTCTAGAAAAAATAGAAAGGTAACATTTTGCAGAATTCTAATACATTTTAGAAATTTGTAATGTAGAATTGAATTATTTCAAGGCTAACTTGTATTTTATATAAAGTTTTATACATTTACAGCTAATACATAAGTTATTTTAATTAATTTATTATTTATTAACTATAATATATAAGTTCCTTTTTTAATTAAGTTACTTTATTAATATAATTGGAAGATATAAAAAATAGTTCACATTATTTTATTAATTTTTCATCTGCTACGTTTTATTTAATGGAAATCATTAATTATTTGAATTAAATAATTTAGAAATAAGGAGTTATTCTTCTTACTTAGTTAATAATTTATATTAAATAACGCTGAAAATAGCCGCATAAGGATCAAAAATATCTTCCTAAGGCATTTTATTGTTTTTTAATTGCTACGTTTTTTAATTCACCCGAAATACTTCAAAGGAGTGATATTATTATTTTTTAATTAGAGAAGTCATTACAAAAATATTTATTAGTTAAGTATTATATTGGATTGCGACTTAATTTTCTATAAGTTTCCTCAGAAAAATTAATATTAATCATATTCTGGCGGAATTTTAAATATGTTAAATTTAATACTATGCCATGTGAATAATTATATGGGGAAAAGTTAATTCTGGAAATTGAAAGAGTGATTATAATAAGTATAATTTGTATATTCAATATAAAAGTTTAAGGAACCAATTTTTCGCAATTTTTTATTATGTAATTGAGACGATTTATATAATTATACGATTCGGGTTATTACATAAATTAATTTAAATACTGTCAATAAATAATTTAACATTTGAACGCAATTTGGATACTACCAGTAGGCAGTTCCTCTACTAGCTTTATTCATTCCATTATGTATCATCAATTATATTTATTTGTTGTATTGTTATAATAATGTTGTAAATTTCAATAAATATATTTTTAAAAACCATTTGATTGCATTGTATGGTGTTTAAAGGTTATTTTTCTCATGAATACACGTAATAAATGGGATATTTATTAGTTTATATGAATGAACATATAGGCTTATTATTGATAATTGTTACATTCAATTGATTGATTGATTAACAAAGGTTTATAGAGGATGAAGATGGGATCGGGTATAACGTTGATGGTGCGGAGATTGGTCTCTATTGGTGCCGACAGGAAGTCATGTCGGGAGGGCAATAGGGATAGCAAAGACATATAGATCTCACATGGCAAATGCTACACTGATCTTCCAACCATTTCCTAGGGCGATATATTTCGGAAAAAATGTTGTTTTTATGTGGATATATCTCAAGAATACTAAGATCATTAGGAAACGGACATTTCTTGTGGTTGCCTTGATACTTAAAATAATTCTAAGCGAAGGAATTGCTAGATTAATCGAAAGACTTGTCATAAGTGGCAATAAAGTTTCCTTTGTTTTTACTCTTAATATTTATTCCAGTTAATATAAAAAACAAACAAAAAAATATACCAGAACAAATGAAGGAAGATGGACTCTATAGTATAGGAAGGTGATATGTCCTTGATCACGCTCAACAGCCCCAGCCAGTTTTTTCCCCAAGTAAGGGTACCTAATTTATTAATTAATTTATCTGTCACAGCCGGATTTGAACCCGGGGGATTTGAAGCATAGCAACTCAGCGTTTTACCATTGAGCCACTCCGCTCTACGATTATTATAAACTGTATATTTTGCACTAAAATTATTATAATACAAAGCTACAATTTAATAACTCAACTTTCTCCTAGAACGAATCCGAAATTAAATTTCTCTTATTTTTTTTTTTTTTGGTTAATAAAGGAGTGGATTACCCATATTGAAATGAATATCAGATACGATGGGTTTTTTTTTTAAATAAAAAAAAACAATTCGAACTATCAGTACTAAATTAGGCGAAGCTATTGATTTAGAAAAATAGCAATAATTTATTTGTTGTGTATGTAATTTGTTTAAAGCACAGGGCATATGTAATTATTTGTTAATAATCAATATGTTAATTAATCAATATGTACCTGTTAAAAAATAAAACTAAAACACTACATCCCTGGGTTACTTTGTAGAGACTATACCATAACGGTTATGCATGGAGGTGATTTATCAGAGATCACACTCAACTATGAGGTTTTCAGATTCACAGAGTCTATCCTTGGCGGTCAGCAGAAAATTTACCTGGAACCAGGAACCTTCAGCATAGCAACTCAGTGCTCTACCCATTGAGCTACTCCACTCACCACTTCACGTTATGCTTAATATATGTATAAATTAGTTATTATATATTTGTTTTTTATAGGAAACAATATTATTTAAGAATTATTTACCAAATTATTTAAATCACGTATGAAAATATTTATTTGAAACTTTCTGTGCCTATTTAGTATTTTTTTTATTTATATATATAATGAATACCTAACGTTAGTCGTAAATCAATTAGGTGATTGTTCAGGTCCAGATTATCTAATAAGAGTATTAACAGTTCGAAAACTTCTACTATACCCCAATTGGTTGATTTATTGTATAAAAATATATATTTTATTTGCTTTTATTTTTATAATATTAATAAATATATATTTCTAGTTAAATTTTACAATATGGCAGAACAACGTTCTTATTGGTGGAAGCTCAGCATTTTGATGTCGAACCTTCAAGCACCTGTAATTATGGGCATCGGACCGATTTTTTTCGTTCGTTTCTGATTATTGTTATCTCGGAATGGAACAACCCTGATTACTCGTATTTGTGGTAGGGGACGTTCGTTCCATCCGGAGCTGAAGAAACTCATTTATAAGGATCGAGAGCTGGCTTTGGCGTAGATCTGTGGGAACAGATTTAGCCTTCTCATTCGCCCCTGGCGGTTTTGATTTACAACTGGTCTTAAATACATGCTCCCTCACTATTTCAGTTGGCAACTGGCAATTGTGACTTTATTAAAAATAAGCCACGCCCAAGCGGAGAGACTCATGCTTTTAGAAAAACGCCTTTCAGAAAAATATCGAAGGAATATGTCATACCTTGCGAGGGAAAGGAAAAAAAAATAACTTGAGGACTCAGTAGAATTGTTTTAATAACAATAATAACATCTTCCCCGAATTAGATGTTTATTTATATAATACTAATAAAACATTCCTATATATCTAGTGGATCCTCCTGGGGGTCACCCAGCTAAGTGGGTACCCAAAATAGAGGGAAATCTGGCGGTTCAACACGATCTAGGATAAATCACGTCTTTTCTTATTGAATATTTGGTATCTATCCCGCAGGTTGTCACTTCATGTTGAGTTACAACAAATTTTAACAGCTTATTCGTTTCATTGTTTAATATTCTCCAAAAATACAAGTTATCGTGAGCTTTAGAATGGAGAAGAGAATTTAATTATGTGTAATGAGCAGATTTCGGTAATCACTTCATCAGGAAATAACAGTTTCAACTAACATTTCGAAGTATAGATGACATACGTTTGTACCAGATGAAATGGTTACCGAAATATACACATTTCCCATAATTATAATTATAAAAAAACCAGTACCACTAGAACCCGTGAAGGGTCTGGTGTTCAGTACATGGTAGAGAATGCACTGTTTATTGGACAACGGTTCTGTAGGGATGTGATTTGTCCCAGCACACGATCAACCGCCAGATTTTCCCCTTAATTTGGGTACCAATTTTATAGAGGATCAGTGAGGACCCATCTTCGGCCACTAAAGAATTGAATAAAATCTGCCAGCATCCGGATTTTAACCTAGCAACTTCGGCATGGCAACTCAGTGCTCTACTACCGTACCACTCAGCTCCCTTAATATATTGTATAATTATCAATTATTTAAAAAATATAAATTTATATAATTAACATACCAGATAGCTAATTGAAATCCAGGTAAACATACGCTTAACAAAAATTAATAAATTAACCTACTAATATAAATAAATTTATGTTAGATATTATCCTATCCTATAGAACATTTTACACGATTTTAAAATATTGCCAGTTACATGTTACCAAAAACGTTACATGATATTTACACCGATGTTTTATCGTCCCTGAATAAAAGGTTTCTCGAGAACAAACGCCCAACAAATAATAAACAAAAATCTGAAAACAATTGTGGAATTTCCTATTCTTGGAATGTTACCGTGTTGCGAGCTCAACAATCACGAACGAGGCTGGGCCATCATATTTTTGTTTAATTGTCAATAACTTTTTTTCCTGTTTTGTTCAACAATATTTTTAGTTGTGAATTTTATTTATCTGTAAGTTAAATCCATTCAGTGATCTGTGCTTCTTGAAATATCTTGTTAATAGGTTCATTTTAATATTTTTTTTTAAATATGCTATTAGTAATAAAATAATTAGCTTTGAAAATAAATAAATATAGAATGGAAAATTATCTAAAAAAAATTATCAGGAATTTCGGAGATGAAATATTTTATCATATTTTTTGTTCTCTTCCTCATCTTCGTTCTTCATATATTCATACTTGAATTAAAAAAAATAAGATAGCCATAAACTTGATTTGCTTCATTGTCTTGATTTAAAAGAAGGTATAAGTTCCGTAGGTTGTCGCTTATAGTTACATATAATTTTAACGTTTCATTCGTTACCTTCTTTTATACTCTCGAGAAAAAAAAATTGATCGCGAGTTTTAGTAAGGAAAAAAAGAGGGATTATGGGAATTTTTTATATTTTAGTAATCATTTCATCAAACATATATGTAAGCACATGCATAGATGGAACGATTACCGAAACGTATAAATTTCCCATAACTACATTTTTTTCATATTAAAATTTACGATAATTTTTTTTTTTTTGGAGAATACTAGAAATGAACCAATGAAAAGTTGTGATTTAACGTCAAAGCGATAATCCGAGGAAATGATACAAAAAAAAATTAAGTGAATCTGCATTTGCCATCTGAGACAAATTAATTTTATAATTACTTTTTTTTATAATAATAATTTTATTTTGTTTCGTTCCTTCTTCAAGCAAAGCAATTTAATTTGAATTATCAACAAAAATGTTGATGGGAACTGTTTTTTTTTTCTTTTTTTTCTTCTTCTTCTTTCTTCAGTAGTTCTTTCTTGGTCCTTTCTTTCTTGTGAACATTCATTAGAAAAGCAGTCATGTAGCCTATGAACAAGAAGACCGCCGCAATGGCACAAAGTCAATTACTGCTCTTTCTGATTAGGCCTAATCATTTATTGTTTTCTTCTTGCTGCTTCACGGGTCTTCTGCTGCTTGGCCTCCCTTCTTCTGGGCAGCTCTGTCTTCGGTACTTCTGGGAAGAGCTACCGCAGCCTCGGAAGATCTTCGCTTTTGAAACCGTTATACCGGAGAAGACCTACCGGGTAACCTAAAGCACATTCACCGGACCGATCTTTAGAAATTTTGATAAATAAATAAAAATAAAATAAAAAAATTTGGAATATACTTCAAACAAAACTTTCTTATTTATATATATATATATATATATATATATATATATATATATATATATATATAAACAAACAAAAAACAGTACAAACACACACAAAAATAGCTAATTATTTTCAGGGTCATTTATTAATATATTTTTAAAAAAATGAAACATGACTACGGCGCTAAAACAATTACAATTAACGATATAGCTTACTTCTTCCCTTTTTGTTAATCGACACGGATTGATATTAGAATTCTAAAAAATAATTTGAAACCTAATTTTTATATTCCAATTAATAATCATGTAGTTTAGTAAATTTAAATAAACAATACAACACAAATAATAATATCGTTACAAAAGAATGGAAAAAATAAATGATATCTCACAATACTTGTAAAATAAAGGTTTTTTTTCTTCGTATTTGAATTATTATACATTTTTTCTTAATTCATGTATTATTACGCTTATTATTCTCAGGGTTATCTATTATTTTTATTTAATAAAACACGACTACGAAGCGAAAACGTGATTACATTAAAGGACATAGCCTACTACTTCCTAATTTATTATTATTAATCATATAGTTTAGTAAATTATATATACCCTAAAAAAAAAAGTAAAACATTAAAATTCCAGAAGTTACTCATGGAGTGATAAAAATTGCCCCCAAAAGGGCGGGAGTCGGAAGCTGCAGCACGATCTAGCGGAAATTCTCGAAACTAATTTGTGCCTAACTCATTTGATGTTCCAAACAGACCTAGTGACGTATCTAAAGCATATATAATATTTTAACAATAACGCTTCTTTGATATTATTAATAATTAATTTGCATATTAATTAATATTCGATCATTATCTATATAAACCGATAATTCAAAACGTAATTAACATAAGAAACAGGTGATGTTCAAGGATACATTTTTAATTTTACCGATTAAATAGATTTTTCAAGCATTCTGTACAAAACCTAAGACTTTTTGTAATTATTAATTTAATTTTTTTAAATATAAAAATATAGTTAATTAATAGTACTTAAATAAACTTTAAGTAATTGCTAATAAATAAGTTAGGAAATCATACATCCTAATTTTGTCCATATACGATGTTGGATTCAGAATTTTTTTGTTTGTTTTATTTTTAAATTCATGGACTGCCTTCCCGTTGCTATTTTAAGCCACAAAAGACAACTCCCGCCTAAATTGTGATACATGCTATTTTCATGACGTCAATGAGTTTTCTGATAGATAAATACATAGGAAAAATATAATGCGTTTTAGTTAAATAAGATTTCCTACCTACTTCCTGGTCTTCCAATTAGCTATCAGAACGTTTGATATATAAATCCTGATCTAAAAATAAATACACATCTCTCTTTGTTCGCCATATATTTTTCCTTTGAATCTCTTTGTACTAATTATATAAAAACAATAAATATGTAGCCCTGAAAAAAAAAAGAAGAAGATATTCCTGTAACAATTATCATCGAGAATAATTTTAATCGGTGACGTTAAATAGGAAGAAACCGTGTGTGTTATATTGGCCGGTTGTGAACTATTGGACAACGGCCATCATTTATTCAATTTATTCGAGATCTGTAGAGTTTTCTCATATTATTTATTACAGTCTCTGATCTGAATTAAGAAAAATATATTATAATTCAAATACAGATAGAAAAAAATACCGTATTCCGTATCACTCAAATTTATCCTCTAGAAATTAATAAGTATTGTGAGAATTAATTTATATTTTCCATTGTATTGTAACAAAATTATTATGTTTATTGTTTATTTAAATTTTTTATCTATATATATATATATATATATATATATATATTCCGTAAGATATTAGAATATGACAGAAATTAATTAATATTTGAATAATTATAGAATAGGTTATTATTGATTTTTTTATTATTGAAATAAAAAGTGAATTTTATGGTATAAAACGATGGTAGTAGATCAGCAGAATTAATATAAGCATAAAAAATAATTAAAAAAGAAATTAGTTCATCACCAAAAGGCCTATAATTATTACGTTATTAATGATGCTTTTTAAATAAAAAATAATTATGTGGTATTAAAATTAAGGTAGTATATCAGCAAAATTAATATAAGCGTAAAACAATTTTTTTAAATTTTTGGATAACACTACATCTATTATTATTCAAAGAAATTTTAAATTATAATTAACAATATCTAACTTTTCCTGCATGAGGTACTGAATTATTTAGTGTTTATGATAAGTATATATATTTAGTAGCGATAATATATATTTATTTATTGTTTCATAAATATTATATTAATTTTTAAAAAATTACCTGACTATAGACTAGAGAAAAAATTGACTTAATTAGAATTTTATACATCATTTAATAATAATAATAATAATAATGTAGTATCTTATGAGACGGAAAGATAGACCGATTCAAACAGAACGACCAAGTCATAGAGTTGTGGCTTTTCTTGACCTCGTTAAGTCAGTAAGTTCAAGTTGAAGATTTTAAGGGATACAAGTCTAAGTTCGACCTCTGCTCAGACATTCAGGCATTATGTATATATTGTGGAATTTATTTACAATAAACGAAAGGTTAACAATATTTAGACTTGAAAATAACTAGAAAAATATATGGCTAAATAAAATAGAAAAATTAAATCTGGATTAATAGAACGAAAGAGCTAAAAGTTCAAACGTGTCAAAGAAGATGAGGTCAAAACCCGTGATGGTCGGTTTAGCAATAACAGAGGTATCAATGTACTCTACTGCCATTAATCACGTGCCAAAACTGTGTATCGGTAAATCGCTTGAATAACAGAAAAAAATATTAACCTTAAAACAGATAAAATGAGATAAAATATCTTTTGCTAATGAATGTTCTGGTGTATAGGCTAGAAGTCCCTCACTCCCTCGATATATATATATATATATATATATATATATATATATATATATATATATATATATATATATATATATATATATATATATATGTGTGTGTGTGTGTGTGTGTGTGTCGAAACCCTAAGAAGAACAGTCTATTATCGTTAATATCATAAAATACCCTCACCCAGAGGAGAATAACAGACATAACAGAAAACTATGATAAAAATGCGGCAGATATTTAGTTATACATATTATATATGCTAAAAAAAAATTGAAAACGGAAAAGCTTCTATAAGAGGGACAACGACCGTAATTAAGAGTGTAATTTTAACATGTTAGTTATAATTTTAAGTAAATAAACCAAATTTGCCCATTTTTTCATGTTGCCAAATTTTATAATATTCTATTTTGTCCTGTTCAGAATATATTTAAAATTATTTATCTATTGATTTTATATTATAACATGTATTCCAATTAATAAATCAATAATTCTCTCATGCAGTTACTATAAAAATAAAGCGATGAAATCATGTCACATATGGATACGTGTGTATATTAGTTAGCTGTAGATATACTTAATGTAATTCAGTATTATATCTTCATTAATTATTGTTTGTTCGAGAGATTATTCATATTAGTTGAAAACATCTGTTACTAAAATATACACGTATTACATATATACGTATAATCAAAGTAAAGTGCTTTATTTCAGACTAATCATAACAGGTGCCAAAACCCGGGATGAATTTCCAATAAATAATAATCCATGCCCAAAAACCGCCTGACTCTCCAAAATAATTATATATATATATATTTGCATATATTATTTATGTATTTAATTATTGTAAATGCAAAGCAAAGCATTTTTACGTGGCAATGTGTGTTTGTTCATTTAACGTTACTTTATGCTGCTATGGCTAATCGGACGATGCTACAGTGGGTGATCTAAATTTTGCCTATCCAGGTTTTATTAGGATAGGGATTTTTAACGAGTACCTGACATCGTACAGGTTCGGAACCCCCGTTTAAGGGCCTTTCGAAGGACAGAATAACCAAGGATTTTGCTCTCTTTAAAAATTCCTTGGGCAACCTGCCGGGCTACAAACCACGATCTGGGGTAGTTTGTTATGCTAACCACTAGACCACAGGTCGCCCCCAAGTAATGTGTGTGTGTGTGCATATATTTGTGTGTGTGTGTGTGTATATATATATATATATATATATATATATATATATATATATGTATATGTATGTATATGAATAGTTCGAATAATTATAAATGTTTTATCTCATCATAAAAATTATTGACTAAAAAGAACCGTTTTTCTTCACGCCCGAAACGAGGCAATGTGCACATTTCTCAGTTACTGTTTGTTTACTCTTTCCAATTCAGAGAAATGTTAAGGAGAGTATTTGGTTCCTAAAGGCCGTCTAGAAGACAAACAGAACAATGTAGGCTATAACAACGTACAAATCGTTAATCTGTTATCCTTTAAATAATATTTGCCTTGTTTCTTGTTAGGCCACGCCAGAATCATAAGTTTCGATCAGTAGAGTATGCAATTTTTTTTTTTTTTTTTGACGGGAGATTGTCAAGAAGAAAAATTACGTTATCATCTGTAAAATATAACTGCATGTAATCGCCGAATTCTAATATTTTATTATTTCAATTCAGTTAATTTTTCGTTACTTGCTTTATTGTATCGAAAGTTAAAATACCAACCTTACGTGCGCTAGTACGAGGATCAGATTTATTTAATTAATTTTTAAACAAGTTCTTATTATCCCCTACCTGCATACGGCATTCGTTGCAATGTTTGTGCACACGAAAGATTCTGAATAATCAATTTCCAAGATAACTGAGGGCGTAAAACGCTGATGTGACGATACGACCTCAGCGTAACCATTTATGTAATCCTAATGTTATTAAGAAAAAAAGGGGATTCCAGGATAAAAGAAAATATTTACGATAAAAATGCTAAAAATAAGTTACCATATCCAATAATTGAGGTAATTATCATAAAAATGATTTTTTTCAAAAGAAAAAGTAAAAGCAATATTTAGTAAAGATCCTTGAGGAATAGTCTGCTAGCTTGTAATTGAGCGTGTATGTGAAGCTAAGAATAATTATAATTAATCATATAAACAATTATATGAATAATAATTACATCTATTTACAAATAAAATGTCATTACTGCTGAAAGAGTTCAAACGGATACTAGTCAAAGCAGACATTGATAATGACTATCGTATCTCCCCTCCGTCCTTACAAATTTCCTGTTAACTATGTTAGATAAAAACTACAGAATATTTAAACGTTTAAAAAAAAATCAAAGAAATAAGATTAATTATTTTTTTTATTAAACAATTTAAAAAAATTAATTATAATAATAATAAATTCGAAGAATCTTGGTTGAAGAACCAAACCTCATTTCCATATTTAAACAATTATAGGATCCATTGATCTAAAATAATATTGCTATGAACACAGAGGCGACTCAACAATTAGACAAGCCAATAGGTTCGGCATTAAAGTGCTATTAGGTGCCAATCACTCCATAGCAATAAAAGGGTAATTAACTTATAAAGTTTCAATTAATTTAAGAACCACTGAAGAAGTTTATTGGGAATGGACGTAGCCGGAATAATGGACCTAACTTTAATACTTCAGACATTTTATGGTATCAGTCTTCGGAGTCTTTTGGTCTCATAATATTTCAATTATAGTTGTTCTGAACAACGGAGATGGTAACTTTACCATTGGTAATATTTCCCTGAAGATAATTTTTTTGTAAACTACTGTAAAATTTGAATAATAAAAAAAATGATTCACTGTAATTTTTAAATTTAACAGCCACTCTAGGGCATTGATATAATTAATGATCTAATTGGAGAACGCAATTAAATAGTTTAACGCCGGTTAGTATGAACTGATATTGATGTTTAAAAATTAAATATAATATTTAATAATTGTATTAAATTGATATTCTATTTGGTAGGAATAATTTGTTCCATTGCATTAAAAGTGATGAATGAGTTATAAGTTATTTATAAAAAAATATTGGCTCTTCTAAACATTCTTGATTGGCTTTTGTACCTTATAAAAAAATTGACATTGATTAATTTTATTGGTGAATATTTAAATAATCTCGATGTGCCTTACAGGTGTCCAAGTTCATACAACATGTGGAAGTCGAACATTTCTTACAAGAAAATGGAACTTCTCACATACCGACGTGCAAACCGTGAGAGAGTATCCGCTACACCGAAATCCCATCTCGTCGGATAAATTATATTCCTAGGAGAGATGTTGGCAACACTGGAATATAACTACCAGCATCTCCCTTCCGGGCGTTGAACATGAGACACCGGAGGAAGTGCCACTGCCGACAAGATTCTAGACCATGGATCCTTCGGATAACGGAAAGATATGGTCGTGCTTTTTATCTGTTATGTGTGCTTTGAAGGAGCCGTACAACGGTAAAGGCAACATGTGAACATGCTCTATTGTTCATGAAAACAACGATGACAATACGGTAATGCGGACGGTACGTTATACTTCCGAACCAAACCGACTATGAGTGGTGAAAATCCAGTTATAGGAATTTTTACCTCATCAAAACCATAAAGCAATACAAAATATTAGTTTTTTTTTAAACCAAAAAACACAGTATCTTAGACCAAAGTAAACCAAGATCCTGGCACATGATACTAACCCAAACCATAATTAACTCAGCTTTAATAACTTAAACGCCCATGTATTGAAGCTGTTAAGAACTTATTATACCGTATTAAAATTTTTAAATAATATTAATAAAATAATAACAAACAAATAATAGTAAAAAAATCAACGATAAATAATATGAATTTCCGAGTTTCCGAACAATGTGCACCCTGGCCACATTTGGTTAATCTGAATAGAAATATATAATAAATTTATTGAAACCTAATTGAAGAAATATCTATAACAGTAAAATCTTAATTTTGTATACATTTATAAACTATGAATGCTTTGGATTTATTTATTGCAATAATCTGTTCTTCATAACAAATACTCATACATACTTTTTTTTTATTTATAACTAATAGAGAGAAGCAGGAATTTTCCTGTCTTAATAAATAACTAAAACGTTCTATGTTCTTTTAAGATAACAGCCATTTTAAGAATTAGTCTCAAAATATTTTTCATGTAAATTCCGGCCAACAATTGGGAAATTTCTATTTTTAAATATTTTAGTTATTTTCATTTTAAATAATATTTTTTTTAACTTTATCATAACCTCCTTTATCCATCAGTCCTCATAAAACACTATAATTTGGCATGCTAATGACACATAATAGTACACTTTTTACTATAAGAAAGTAACAAATAATTTTCCCCGTAACTCCATTATTTCTTCATCTCTTTTCTTTTTTTTTTTTCATGACAACTTTCAAGATTAACGAGACACCAGAACATCAAAAAAAATATGTACACTGATGTTAAATATTTCATTTCCTAAATGGAATCGAAAACGACACATTTTCTAAATTAATTTATAAATCAAACTCAAACCCGCAGTTTCCCGCAGGTGAACTTAATCGAATTACCAGTACTCTTATTTTAAAAGGTCAACATAACATCTTGATGTATAAATGTGTATAACATAAGCATTTTGTCACATTTGTAAAGCACATTCTTATTTCTAAGTAGAAAAAAAAAACTTTATTGGGTGTTAAAAAAAAAGTTTGATCCACTATTATAACAAATAGTACATTGATCTGTACAACTGACTACCCAAAGATAAATAAAAATTTTAGTCCCAGATAAATAATAATGTTGGAGTATTGTGGCATATTACAAGGGGTTGATGAACTAACCAAACTTTGAAGAGCTTTATTTTAAAATTAATGAAAAATATTAAAGTTGTTCTATAATAAAATTTAATTCTATAGACCACATTTTAAAATAATTTGGAAGCTAAAAAAAAAAAGTATAAATTTTTTTTTATTCAAGTTTCTACAAAAATAGACCACAATTTCATAAACGATTGAAAGCACACTGTATGAACGAACTTAAAATCCCATTATGTAAGTAAATGTTGGTAAAATTCTGTTTCTATTATTTGTAAATTATAATAGAAATTTTCATGCTTTATTTCCGAATTTTCTAAAAATGAACAAAAACGAATAGGGTTATTTATATCATTTATTAAAAAAAAGGTTGATATATAATAAAAAGATTTAGATCGGTTCAAAGTAACAATTAAAAAGAATATCCTTGGATTCCAATTCAGTCATATTCATAATTTGATTAAACAAACTAAAATACACAACATTTTTTTTATTTTAGATACATCAAATTTATTTATATATGGGTTGGGTTGGATCACATTAATGACCACTAAACAGTAAACTTGTTGATTGCGCTTAACTTGGATAAAGGAGTTTTGACATCACGCGACAAAGGTAACAGTCAAACGGACTGGTACTTTTTTGTTTGAACCTCGTCAGGGAAGAATACATCAATAAAACAATACACGGACCATGGGAGACAGAAGTAAAATAAACTATGAAACTAATAATGAAAGAATATCAGCACATCATAATTCTATTCCATGGCATATCTAACATTTTATTTTTTTAAATATATGAAATAACTGAAAATTTCTTGTACATATCTCATAAAATCATAGAAACACCAAGATTAGGGGAAACTATTAATTTTAAATTTAAAATAAAGAAAATAATCATTTTATCTCACAAGCCAAAACTTCTGAGGGGATTTGAATGTCAAGCGTAGAATTAATTGACATGAACTTTAACATGATAAACTGTATGAATTAAAACTAATTATATTTTTTATATATATATATATATATATATATATATATATATATATATATATATTTAAATAGTAATATTCATTTACTAAAAAGAAATATTTATTTTATTTTTTCTAACATTTGATTTGATATCTAGTTGCGCTAAGTATATTTTTCCAAGTTCAAAAACATCTTAATCCCTGCAGTATATCAAAAACAATTTTTTATTATATATTTTAAATATACTTAAAAGTAACAACACATTAGAGAAAATATACTTATTTGTTAAATCCTTCTAATCTGTTTAAATTCTTTTCAAAGTCAGATCATCAGAGGAAAATACCCAAAACTTTTATATATTAATATTTTAAAGGTGTTTGAATAAAATACAAACATTTGTAATAATACTATTTCGGAAGAAAATTCAGACTAGTTAACCGCATTGTATTTTATAATTTATAGTTTACTTTTGAAGATTTTTCTTGAAGTAATGTTTTGGGTAGTTTTGAACGAATGAGTTATCAAGAACGCACTTCAGTATTGCATTTTTGGATTTTTAATTTTAATGGTACATCCTGATTAACATAAAAATGAGAAAATATTTTAGAGAATGGTTATATGTTTCAAGTATTAACAAAAAATATGATAAATCTTTTACAAATGATGTTAAGACAGGGTTGAAGGATGAACAAGATAATGAAATGGTGGCTAGTGCATTAGTTGCCAGACTAAAACTGTTAGTAAACTATGCAAGTGCAAACTGTGAAGCCTTTAAGGAAGTGTACCATCTTAGATTCTATCTTCAACCTTAACAAATCTTTATCACTAATTTATTCAATAATATAAAGTTTTTTATGGAATGATTAAAAAAAAGAGAAAAAAAGCCAAATATTTTACAAGTACAACAATTACTTCCTATTATATAATTTTTTTTTTTTTTTATAAAATTACGATTGGAATCCGACATTTATTTTCATTACACTAGGAAATTTAAAATTAAAAAAAAAACTAAACTTAAGAAATACAATTACAGAAACCCCTAAACCTGACTTTATTCATTAATATCCTATTTTATACACAACTCCATACAACTTTAAAAGATATTAATTACAAAATAATGTAATAATTCCGGGCACAACCGGCTGTCAAATGGCATCAGATTTGGCAGAATGGGATCAGGGTTAGTAAAAAAAATAAATTTATGAATGCCATTTATACGTATAAAAATATAAAAATATTTTATAATTATATAGTAGGAGTGCCTAATGGAATGTCTTCAGAAGCAACCGACCGTTTGAAAACATAATTCTGAATGTGGTAACAGGTGTATATGTGTGACAGAGGGCACATCGAAAAGTCGGATGAAAAATAAAAAACTAATTTCCTAATGATTATTAATATTGAAAATTCCCCAACAATTCTACCCACATACTATTTTGAACTTCTAAGCAGGTTCTTATAAACATATACTTGTTTGATATGTATTCAAATCTTTAAAAAATTAACAACAAACACGTTTGTTTAACTTTTCAGGGTTCATAGATGTATAGTCACATTGTTATTTTGATTTAAAATAATTAAATCCACTTAAAAAAAAATCTCCAAGTTTTGATTGAGCGTTAGAAATGGGTTATTTCTAAAAGTAGAAACGGATCGGAAGGATAGTTTAATATTTTATGATATAACATTTTTGATGAATTTTAGAGAAGGTAAAAATTTGATGCTGTTCTACTGACAACAGTCCACCGGTAGCAGAAAAAGCCGTCACTATTTTTCAACATATTTTTAACTTAAAAGTAAACGACTAATATATAAACTGTCAAAAACATTCATTTAAGTTTAAAGTTAAGCAAGGTGAAGTGTTAGTAAGTATACCGATATATTTTTAACTACTTTCAGCCTTCAAACAGAAACTCCGAATAAGACAACAGAACTTTTGCAACATATTTTAGAAACGGATTCACCACTGTATTTTTCACTATGTCAAATAATTTGTTGAAGGTGACACGATAATTTTTTAACATCTACAACCCGTTTTATAGTAAATCCAATTCAGAGTTAAAAGGAAATGATGTGAAACTATATAAAGAATAATGGACCGTTTCTTTCTTTTTTCAAGTGTTTGGAAATTTAAAGGATAAAAACGCGTAAAACGGCAGTAAAAATTATCATTTTTTTTTCTGAAGCTAAATTGTTTGTTCTTAGTTTATGTAAATCATGCTAAAATTTCAGAATAGCCGAAAGAAGTGCGGACAAGAACTCTTTGAGAGATTTCTCGCACTTCCAGGGCACAACCGAACACACATGTCAAGCGGGCAAAATTTTGGAATTTTTTGTACGGGCTTGTTTTAATAGTCTCGTACAAATTATTCATTTCATATTATGTATAAGATAATCAGTTGAACAATAATCGCGACGAGAATAAAATATTCCACGCTGTTATTGAAATTATATGAGAGTTGTCAACAGGCACAGAGAGATAGTCAAGCAAATCGGAATGTATTTAAGGCTTGGCAGCACATGTCACAAACTTGTAGATTATTATAAATGTCAAAGGTGTTCGGGGATATAGGGTAGGATTCGGAAACGCATGTGGATCGGTTGTGCGAAATGAGTAAAAAAAAAATTATGGTAACCGATGTCCGGAAAAACAAATAAAAACTAGAACTAAAAAAAAATATAAATAAACAAAAACACAGTACCTCAGTAAAAAATCGCGTGGCCGTCGACGTTCGCCGGAACTCACAAAAATTATAAATAAATAAAAAAACACACTTTCTCGTTGACGAATCACTGATTTTTTTTTGTATATTAGGGCACTTCACTGGACTGAGAATAAGTAATGACTCACCTGCTGCCAAAACTGTGCCAATAGGTAGATTCTCTCTTTCTTGAAAAGCCAGTCCATAGACTGCATACCATGTATATCCATGCTCTGAGGGGCTATGACATCGCGGCTTGTGGCTACAGAAGGGATCTACTCTTGGCTCATCCTCCTCTGCCGGTGCACACCAGCCGACTGCTCCCCCCCCGCAATTGCGCGCTCCCTACCGCCCGCCCCCCGAACTAAGGCAGAGAGTCGGTCCCCTGCGCAGACCGCCCCAACCCTTTCCTCTCTCTCTCTCTCCTCTCTACTCTCCTCTCACTCTCTCTCTTTCCCTCACACTCTCCGACCCGCTTTTTTCCTACCCTTTCTTCTCCCCTTCTTTGCCGAGCCCGCCTCTACCCCCCCAGGGCGCAGGGCTGCCTCCCTTCTCAATACACGGCCCCTTCAATCGCCGCCCACTTTTTTCCACACCCACCAATACAGTTCGACCCTTACCCATACACTTGGAGAACTGCCTTTTAGCCTCAAATACACATTTTCCAATTGATTTGATCGGTTTTCCAGGGTTCGATGCCCCGGAGGTGGAGTCGACATACACCTTGTCATTTGACACCTTTCGAATGCCATTTATGTCAGAAGTCTTATCAGCTAAGTCCTCTTGTCAGAAACGAACTACAAAAAACTACCAGAGAACTTGAGTTCTTCGTAGTAACTGACAGTGTTATGACGAATCCTAAGATTACTAATAATGGATTAAATCCGCCAGGGGGTACAGTCAAAGAATATACCAAATAAGGGAAACTTATTTTATTCCAGGTCCCATAAGAATAACAGATGTGTACAAAATTTAATGAATATATATCTAGGCCAAAGGGCTACATTATATGACTGAGACAATATTTACCTAAGTATTTGAAAATAAATATAAACTAATAGGTATATTCCGTTATAATAAATTTACGATAATTCATCCATTATGAGCTATTAATTATAACTGATTATAGAGAATATATATATATCCACACCTGTCAATAAAACAAATTGACAATCAGTCGATTTTCTGTCAGTAAAATTACACTAAAATGACATGAGATGCGTGTAGAAGGACATTAACCAGCGGTACATCTCCCTTTCCTTGATTTAACACTCATTTGATAGCAGATCTCGCATCAACGTTCTTTTTAGCCTCTTCCTTCTGTCCTCATGATTGTATATTCATTTAACGTCACATTATGCTGCTATGGCTCAGGACTATGCTCCTGTGAGATTCCTAAATTCCGCCTATCCAGGTTTAATTATCACCTTTAACGAGTACCTGACATTCTACAACTCGGGAAACCTTTATTACGTCCCTTCCGAAGGACGGCATAAACAAGAATTTTTACTCCCTTTTAAACAATCCTAATGTCTCCTGCTTGAATACGAACTCGCGATCTTGGCCTTAGCAGGTAGATAGGCTAACCAATACACCATAGATCGCCCAACGGTATCTACTTTTCTTTATAAATAAATTTTATTTTTCGTTGTTGAAATTCAATCTATTCATTTAACTAATTTTTTTCTGACGTTTCGAATCTATATTGCCAATATGAAACCAGTAAGGCAAAAAAAGGTACAATTAAAACGATAAAGTAGTATTCGAAAAGTTCAAATACTTTAACTATTTGTAAACAATTATGGACGCTTACTGCAATTAATATATATATATTTTTTTAATAATATTATTATGACAGGTGGAATCATCGACCAATGGAAGCATACGGTAAGGGCATTGTCCTCAGGCAGGGCAGAAGACCGCTTTACTCAGTACAAGACAGATTTAAGTGATTTCTCAAGATTCTGTAGACGTGCGTGGTTATCCATTTTCTAGTAGTTTCTTGGATCAATTCCTTTGTTTATTGTCTTTTGTTTCATTAATTTTTAAAATATTCCTTTGTTTTTAATTTGTCATAGTTACTTATAGTTCTTGATATTCAGTATACTCTTTTAAGTTCATTTTGTCACTGTCAGGGCATGATTATGAGACCAGTATAGTCTCGAAACGTCGCCAAAAGGAGGTTAAAAGAATACACTGAATCTCAAGAAATATTCTAAAAATTATTGAACAAAAAGCTAATAAACAGAGGAATCAATTCAGGAAACTAACACAAAATGGACATTCACTCACATCTAGAAAATCTTAAGATATCAGTTAAGTCTGTCTTCTTATACTTAGTGAAGTTGTTTTCTGCTCTATCTAAGGACAATGCCCTTATCTGAGTTGTATGCATTGGTTGATGACTTTGTCTGCAATTAAAAATGTTATTTTTAAAAACTAATTCATAAAATGCTATAGGAGGTCCATAATTGTTTATTGATAGTGAAAATAAATGTATTATGTACAATTTATTTATTCCATTAATTACACATCCACTTTTGCCTTATTGATTCCCTTCCCTTATTTTCGAAATTGAGGTAGATTTTTAGTTACATATTACATTGTGTTCCTATTGTGGTGAGCAGGTGCTTCTGGCTGGCTCTGTTGTTTTATGAGTTCGTATGTGTTACGATCCATAAATATGGATACATGATTGTTAACAGTTTATTTATGTACATAATAAGTCATCTTCAAATATATATGTACACATAGTTAAAGTAGTGGTTAGTTAAGATTAAATATACTTGCATACTCATGTAAATTGTGGAATTCATTTATTGATATGACATTTTCTATTTAATTAATGATTCATCCTGTTTCATTAATAATTGGCTATACTCAGTAACAATTGGTTACTCAACGTATTTTAATTAAATTTAATTAATACTCTGAGGGTTGTAAAATACTTTTCGTCACATTCAAAGACTTGAAGGCAATAAAATAACATTCTGAGTATTTTATGATGTTTACATCAAATATATATATAAGAATATGATCGTTAATGTGATGCTGCTATGTTTTTTAAGTATCTACTACGATTGCTGAATTATAGCATTGATCAGTCTGTCTTATAGGGTATTTTCTTATGTACTATTTGTTACTACTTATTGTTACTGTTTTGTTTATTATTGTTTATTAATAATTTTATTAATTTATTTTCTTATTTTGATCTTTGCCTCTTTATCGTATGTCTCAAGTGAGATCTCGTGCCCGGACACTACTGCTCCCAACACCCCCACGGAGACGACTCCAACTAAAGTCCTCCTCGACACAGTTTGTCCTTACTTTTGTTACACATATACGTAATAATGGATGTATATACACTTGTATAAAGTATATACACTTATTAAATATACAATTCGACGATATTATAATAAAAATTATTCGAACTCATTAAAAATTTATTATATTTCAATAGGTTTTAACATATTCTGGGTTGCAATAATTATAAGATTCCTTACGAATTAACGTTTCGAATTATCACAAAAATATTCTTGATCCAACATTAAAGAAGGAGATACATTTAAAAAGTTATCAACTATTTAAGCGTCATATTGATTTTATTTATTGTCACATTTAACTAAAATAAAGTTTGATTTAATATTATTAAAAAGTAAGTTTAAAATAAAATGTCGATTATTTAATTTTAAAAAAGTCTGGTTCGTTGCGCTCAACGCTACGCTACTTTTAAACATGTTTATTTAGTTTCCATATTTTTTCATCATTAATTAATATAAATGTAGGTATTAATAAGAACAAACACTCAAGATTATGTATTTTTGTGTCTAATCATTACCTTTTACGACATTATACATTATAAATCATTTCTTCTTTTTCGTCTTACTAGACTGAAACGTCAAGAAACTCCTCACCTACTTCAACACCCACTCGACGAACGATCTAAGCTCCCGATTAATTGCAAAAGACTCATCTACATGACTATCATAAGACCTATTAGGAATCACGCAGTAGAGCTTTAAGGCTAAACTCACTTTAAGGGTAAACTCGAATTCCTCTCGTATCCAATCCTTACGATACAAAATCCTTCGTAAAATCCTCAATGCTCCTTACTTTGTTCGTAAACGAAACCATAATGACCCATTTATTGCTGATTTGGCCCGAACCCGATATCTATCCTTTCATGTAAAAGTTTATTTCCACTCAACTATAGTTTCAAACCTAGTACCAATTCCCAATCATCCTCCGAGGCACCTGAAAAGAAGATGGCCTCGTGACCTTCTATGTTGAATTTGTTATTCCAGTACTACCAATGGGTGGTTTCTATACTTGCCTTTATCTCATGTCATTACGTATGATTAATACTATTTACTTGTTTTATATTTCTTTTTTTTTTAACATTTAGTTATTTATAGATTTTTTTTATTTTATTAAGAAAGGGATTCAGTGATGGTTACTTAATTCAAATCAAGAAAGCTTTGGGGCTCTACTAAATCATCCAACTCATCTCATATCCTATCCTTAAATCCTTCGTAAAATCCTCAATGCTCCTTATTATGTCACAAACAAACTGATCCATCATGATCTCCCATATATATATATATATATATATATCCCATATGTTGCTGATTTGGCCCAAACTAGGTACCTATCCTTCCATGAAAAGCTCCATACACTTTTGAATCCGCTAGTCTCTCAACTTTCTTCCCATAATATTCCTGATAACCCTCCGAGGTGTCTGAAAAGAAGATGGCCTCGAGACCCTCTACTATAGAACTTTATTGGAGTGCTAACAATGGATAGTTTCTCCACAAGTGTTTTTTTTTTCATGTCCTTTGTTTATACAGCAGATTTACTTGATGTAATATAATTACAGTTGTAAATATCAATAAATTATTCTAAAAAAAAATCTAGGAAATTTTAAAAATTCAGCCGCTAAGCCATGTCTGCTCTAATCTGGATAAGGCGCAAATGATATTAAAGATCATGCTATCGAACTCTGATATCAAAATGTTTGAGTGTATTTTTCAAGAGATTATAAAATCGATTGATGAAACAATGTCTCATTCTAGTAAGTCTTAAATACACTATTTTTTGTTTTTGAGCTGGAGTTACCACACACTTTAAGAACATACTCCAAGACTTGCTAGCTTGAACGCAAAAGATCTTGGAATATGTTTTACATTGAAAAGTCAGGTTCATCGTTTTTTTGGATTGCATTATCTTACTACTTATTTCATATACAGTCGAGTGAATCTGAAAAATAAGGCGTAAACACCTTAAATGGACCGTGGTTTTTCAGGGCAATGATTAATTTTTGAAATATATAACTGAGATCAATGCATTTTATGTGTGAGTAGGTAATGAATAGTGAGAAGATAGTGGCAGAATATTCTTGAATATTTCATATGCAAATGTAATGGGATGTTTTGCTAAACTGATTCATCGCGTAATATGCAATGAGATTCACACGTACTGAAATTCAATCGTAAATCAAAAAATCAGGTTTGCGTGTATAATCTAAGATTGAAGTGATGGATGACCTTGATGAGTTTTTCCAATATAAATAAAATTATATGAGAATCACTATATTAAATTTAAAATAACGATGCTCATACAACCACTCTATTTTTAGTTGAATTGGAAAGCCGTTTGATACTGACTGGTGGTTCACATGATTTGCAATCGCGTTATTTTTTTGTCTGATGGACCGGATGGTGAGGTTCGCCTTATATTTCCTGGTGAATCCTGGGTAGATCTACTCTGCCTGGTCACGATTCGATCTTTACCATTGAATTAACCAACCCTTAAAGCCCTACGTAGACGTGCAAGCGGGGGGTTCCACAGGTGCATGTGCACCTGCTGACTTGCCAGTCTTTAGTATCCCGAGAGTGTAATATTTTATGTTTGATGTTAATGTTTTTATTCAATTGATTCTTTAAGAATTTTAGGTATTTAGATCCATTTTGGCACTATAGAATGCCAAATAACTGTTTTTCTGTTATTGCACACAAGTCCGATCTGGTATACAGGCATCTTGACACCAAATATTTCAAAAAATCTCCTTCAAGTAAGTTTTGGACTATAAAAGGTTTTGAATGACATGGATATGTTGAAAACAAAAAAAAATACCCAATTATAATAAAATTCCTTAGTAAAAAACAAAACAAAAAAAAACAAGAGATTTACAACTGCTATAATAGAAGAAGTAAATATACAGAGTTGATATATCAATCTGACATGATAGTGACGTAAGCAAATTATTTATTACGATCATTCAAATGACAGAATCATGCCAGAAGGTATCCTCCCATCTTCATTTTATACTCTTTAGAGTGTTATTAAAAACCTATCATTTAATTGCGAATGTTAAATACGAATATCTATTATTTTAACCAAATAGGTGACCTCTGCATTAATAGATCTCATCACAGTAATTATTTTTATTTAGTTTGTATTATATATTATAATGTACATTTTTTTTTAATATTTGGGAACTTTTGAAGGCATTTAATTAATATGAGTAATCAGAAACGAAAATCAGATTCTTGTACACAGTATCTTGTTTTATAATAAATTTGTTGTTTGTCTTTCTTAAAACCATAGTTAGAGGATTATTTTTGTTAGGATAAACGGAATATTTACAATATATGTGAAACAAATTGTAATTGCCGATTAAATTAATGAATTCGGAGCGAGTGAGTAGAATGCTGATTTGCTATGCCGAAGGTTCCGTGTTGATATCTGGCTGTAGTAGGCTAGTTATTTAGTTTATTAATAGTTGTTACTATAACGTGATTGAACCCTAGGGGATCAATGGACCCTCCTGGGGCTCACCGAGCCTCTATAAAGTGGGTACAATTGGAGGTGGGCTCGGGCGGTTAAGATCGATCTTTGACAAATCACCTTCATGCACAACCGTTGTCCTTGAAAGAGTACAGTCTCTACCGTGTACTGAATCGAAGAGCGTTCATCGGTTGAAGTGGTACTGGTTTAAAGTAATTATTAAATTCCAAATATTACAACTTTATATCTTATAACTTGAACACTGATAATTCTGATACATATGATACCTACCTTCTTATTCACATTAATGGAAATTGAAATTTACAAAATGTAATCGTAAGATGGTAATTCTAGACCTCTCTAGCCACGTTCATTTTCTTATATAAACGTTTGACGCATCTCCATTTCTATCCTAGTTAAAGTTCATATGATGACTTTTTTCACATAATTTGATTTTTGGAATTATTCCTAACTTCAGAGCTTCTTCTTTCGAATATCCCCGAAGTGATATTCTTTTATCAAATAATAAATCCATTCATTATAATCCGAAAATATAATTCATTATCCCATAAGTCTAATCGGTACAGGCAATCCCATAGTGTTTACTGCATGTGAAGTTACAAGCTGAACTTGCACAAGTTGTCAGCTCTGATAAAATGGTGTCCACTCTGCAATATGCCCTGCTCGCTGGGATGGGATCCATCTCACAATTAGACAGGCAATACAAAAGCATCTCCTCAACAAGCTCTTCCAATCCATGGAGAGCATTCCGATTGTCGCGGCGCAGTTTGATTGAATGGAGTGGGGGTGAGTACGCTACTGTCATTCGTCTGTTGATAACGCTGGGTGCAAGCAATTAACTTTATCACTCAAATGATATCTCAAATAAAATTGAAAATACTGTGTTACGTGTTTTATCAACTCGTTTCAACTCCATTTTCGTCTGATTTTGAAAATTTAATCGAATGGAGTACTTCAGCGTGTATACTGCTGAGTTGATGTGCAAATGGTTCCGAGTTCAAATCTGGAAGTGGCAGATAAACTCGTTAATCTATTAACAGCCACCGAATGGACCCCAAAGGATATACAGACCCTCTTGTGGCTCACTTATAATGTGGGTACCCTTAATTAGGGAAAAATCTGGCGATTAACCGTGAGCACGGACACATTGCTTTCCTACACAAAAGTTGTCCTAGAAACAGTACTGTCCCATGTAATGAACCCAAGACTTTTCATGGTAAGTAGTGGTAGAGCTTTTAAAAATGTAATTTTTACTTCAACAAACGTATTCATATTTTCAAAAAATTAAAAAAAAAATTAGTTTAATCATTACTTTTATTATTTAAATATTTTATTTGAAAGTATCCTAGTGACAAAATTATGTGCCCCCTATAAAAACATTGTATTGACCAAACAATTTTTTCCTAACATAACCATAAATTTTCTTCGATTATTCACCTGATGAGAATGGGACACATCAGTTTGTTTACTGAGTTACTGCGCAGAAGGTTCCGAATTCAAATCCGGCTGTGAATGACAAATTGTTTAATCTGTTAACACACTGCGTACGGATGACGAGATATGTCGTCTTTAGTGAACCGAACGTTGCGGCCTGGTGAGTTTTAAATTAAAAGTAGATTTTCTTGTTACATTATCCTGGCAAGATTTTACATTTAAACATTATTAAAAAATGTTTAATACTATTTATTGATACTTTATGTGAATATAATACCAAATACGAATTAAAAATGCGCATATATGTATGGTAAAAAGTGTCTCTAAAGCGTTGAAAAATTTGCCGGCTTTGAAAGCGAGCTGAGCGAGCAGTGTCGTACGCAATGAATCAACAATCGAGGATGAATCCTGTGGGGTCTAGAGACCCTCCTTGGGCTCACCCTAGCTCTTTTAAGTGGGCAACCTTAATTAGGGGAACAATCTGGTGGCTAATAACGTATGATCAATACTAAAAATTATTAATAGGTACAATAGTTGGGGGGTGCAGTCAATAAGAACACAGAATAAGTAATGAACTTATATTATGTGCCGACGTTTCGACCTACAGTGTAGGTCATCTTCAGGGCGATTTTGGAGAGCGAGGCCGTTAGGTTATTAATAGGTACATATACGTATGCAAACATACACACACACACATGTATATATGTGTATATACACGTTAAATGTTAGTGATTGATTCGGTCAGTGCAAGAACCACCTTTGACAATGAGTCTCTTCTTCCTAATTAGCACCCTCTCTAGAGACCCGAATCGATTTCTTGAGGGGGGCGTCATAAAAACTTTCTCGACAGGTTAAATTTACCAGCCCTTGTCATTTCATTACATGATTCATTCCCATATTTGTTTCTTTATTTAAGGCAAAATCGTATATATTTTTTTTGATTTCCAAAATACTTTTAAACAAAATACATAATAAACGTAAACAAAATATATTTTTCGTTAGTTGTTATAATTTTAAATATGTTTATTTTTGAAGAGAAAAGATATGCCCAGGTCCGGGATTCGAACCCGGTTCTTCTACATTTCCGTAGTGGTGCTCTACCAACTGAGCTATCCTGGTTCGTACCTCGGTCAGGCATCCATTATCTTCACTGATCCCATATCAGCAATGTTTAATGAACATTCTTCCCCTTGTATACATCGCAAATGGCAAGAACACGGGGATATGTGATCAATGAAAAGAATGGACATGTCTGACCGAGGTACGAACCCGAATAGCTCCGTTGGTAGATTACACTGTTTTGTAAAAAAAAAAAAAGTTTTGCTCCCTTGAGAAGTTGTTCCTGGTTAGTTTATTTTCATGTGTGCCGAATTCGTACCTGAAGTCAAAATTCTACCAAGCACCATTTTTTAGAGATTGAAGGTTGTTTTTAAAAAAAAAAACACTTTTTTTTGTAAATTTAATAAACCTTTTTTTTTGAAAATCAATAATAAATTATTTAGTTCTGTACGCAATTAATGTGTAAATATTTCCCTTTTGTACTCTTTATCACCTGTTTCCCGTTGTTTGTGTCCAACAGAAGTCCGCAAGCATCTTCTCATTGCTTTTATCGCGGTACCTTATTTCCATCTGAGCTAGGTCTTGATGAAACCGTTCTCTGTGTTCATCTGAAGCTGCTCCCAAGTTGGGTGCGAAGGAATACAAATGGGAATGCCAAAAATTAATTTTAAGGACATTTTGCAACCTATGGCTTTACATAACGAAAGTAATTCTTCCACAATTTCATTGCAATTTCTTGCTCTTTTGTTCCCCAAAAATTGTTGACACACGTTTTCGGATGCAGTCCAGGCTCTTTTTTCTGTTGCATTTAATCGTCTTTTAAATTCAACGTCCTTAAGAAGATCACGAATTCGAGGCCCCATAAAAATCCCCTCTTTAATCTTTGATTCACTTAATCTGTGGAACTTCTTTTTCAAGTAGAAAAAACCTTCTTCCTTGTCCCTTTGCTTTCACAAAATTCTTCAAGAGGCCTAATTTGATATGGAGTGGTGGGAGTAGAATTTTGTTTTTTTGAACTAAGGGAGGATTTTTGAATTGGGGAACCCCGCCAGTAGGCAACAGTCCCTTGTTTTGTGAATGTTAGCCCAAAATTCCTGAAGCCTAATACTTATGCTCTCCCAATTTTTTCATTTTGTAATACATTATAAAAGCTTCAAAATTAAATAGATTTTTTAATTTTTTGTTAAAATTTTCAGTGATCAAAAAATTTTCATAATGTCTAAACGCACCTCATTTTTCGACCTAAAGCACAGATTTGACAAAAAATGGTGCCTGATAAAGATTTTCTGACTTAGGATTCGTGTTAAGCACACTTCAAAACTTAATAAAACAACATTCTTGTTGAAGGGAGGATTTTGATGCAGAACAGTGTTACCACAATGGAAATGTGGGAGACCCGCGCTCGAATCCTGACCCTGGGCATATCTTTTCTCTTCAAAAATAAAAATGTTAATATTCTTGTGTATGTGGGTTTATAATTTTGGATTGTCGAAATCATTTCTTCGTACATTTGCTTTATTCTTAATTTTCTATTATAATTCAATGGTTGTTTAGCGTACTGTAGCATTCTCGAGGACTCAGGTTGTTTCAAGTGGGCACCCTTAATGAGGGGGCAAATCCCTGCATAACCGTTGAACTAAATACAGTACGATCCTGATCAACTCACTGATTTAACCCTTTATACCCTTTATCTATTCTATGCGATTATACTTTTTATTTTTGAATCTACGAAGGGCATAATTACCTTAATACAGAATGCAGAATATTTTTCATTTAATAAACTGTATTTTGGATAATCTTAGTAACATTTTTATTATTAGAAGTCGACAATAACTATAGTCTTATACGTCAAAGAAGAAGGTATTTATTGGTAGAATGAAAATTGACTCTAAATTGAATCAGATTTTTTTTTTAACCTAGAACTACTAGAAGAAATTGTTTGATGAGGCATTTTCTTTGTTAATATCTTCGGATCCTGCTACGATTGCGAGTTATTTTGGATAATTATTTAAATTTTCAGATCCTCTCTTTTGTAACTACGATAAAATAACTGGGCTAAAATAATGGTTTAAGGAAAATTTTTCTAGCAAACTTCCTGCTGACCTCATTATTTAACAAACAATGAGAAAACCACCTACACTTCTAAATAAAATAATTTTTTATTACTAAATATGTTTAATTGATCATATTGTTTCTGTATTTAAAATTTTGATTTGATGGTTAAACTATAGAATATAAAATGGAAATGCTACATAGAACCACTAGCTGCGAGTTTACACTTCCATGTTTGGTAGGAGGTCACGAAACTCGTAAGGTAAGATTGTATGTTGACATTAACGTGATAAAAACAATGCCTTCCACGGATCTATTTATATTCAACAAAAAAGATCGCCTCCACTCGTCAAGGTGTACATTGTTTCTAGAAAACATCATTAAAATAGGTGATAATTTATTATTAAGCAAAATGTTGATGTAAATGACATGAAATCTATATATATATATTTATTTATTTTAGCTTTTATTCTATATTTTCTCTACCAGAACATATCTAATATAAACATTTAGTTTATATTTATCTTCGTGTTAATATTTAAATATTGTATTATTCTTATAATGGAGCCATTTGGCCAGATATTAACTTTTGTACGCATCTGGTATTCTTAAGGGATCTGGTTCTAAAATAAAATTATTTTTCTATTCTATTGTACATGTTTTTTTCGCTGGAAGTAAGTACTCTTCCAAAATCATATTACTTGCCTCAGATTGACATACATAGGTGTTTTCAATTTTCATTAGTCTCATTGTGTAGGGAAAATCGTTCTGCAATGGCCCGCGTGAAAGTTTCTGTCCCAATTAGTGCGTTGAGGTCTCCTAAAATAATTTTGATGTCATATTTTGGATCTGCATGGTATGTTTTATAATATTATAGTTTTAATTTTTTATAATTATTGGTCAATTTTTTGAGTTTTAAATATTTTTATTTTTAAAGAGAAAAGATAGGCTCTCGGCCGGGATTCGAACCCGGAACCTTTGTCTTTCCGTGACAACTTGAAAGATCTTTTCCTTTAAAAATAAAAATATTTAAAACTCAAAAAATTGTCCAATAATTATAAAAAATTATAAATAGTAATATGACGTAAGTCAATGAAATCCTAAAATGAAATTAATGTTCAAAGAACTTCGTTCTTGTGTATTCATCGCAAAAATTGCGAGAACACGAGGACATGGGATCGGATAAGAGAAAAGATTTGTCCTCTGCCGGCAGGTGGCCTTGGTGGCTCAAATGGTAGAGCGCTGTCACGGAAAGACAAAGGTTCCGGGTTCGAATCCCGGCCGAGGGGTTATCTTTTCTCTTTAAAAATAAAAATATTATAGTTTTATATCATAATCGCTCTCCTCGGAAGGGACGCACCTTGATATTGAGGCGTATATTTCTGAATTTACCCAATAATCTAATTTTGTAAATTCTGTCATTTATTAATTTGAAAAGTATAAGACCTTTTTCTTTGTTATCAGGAATGCGGTGCCATATCTACCAGCTCGTGTATTAGACACAGTATGCATTACTGAATATTCCCTCGTATCGCATAATAAAATTCAAAAATTTACCTTTTAGTTTATATTTATTTCATTGCTATTATTTAAATATTGTATTATTCTTATAATGTAGCCCTTTGACCAGATGTATATTTATTAAATCTTGTTATTCTTATTCTTACACACCTGTTATTCTTAAGGGACCTGGTCGATAAAATTATATTTCTGTTTTTTTCTAAATAATTAACGTTGAATATTTTAAATTTTATTGTTTGAATATAACTAAATTGTTGAAGAGTTTCTGTTTTTGTTCCTGTTAATATGAATACTGTGAACCACTGTATATATATATATATATATATATATATATATATATATATATATATATATATATATATATATATGTATGTTTCTGTATATATTTAATTACGAAGACATGAGGGTTAATTTAAATGGAGCAGTAGCTAGGACCGTTAGGAAAGACATAAATTACTTTCTGATTGACACGAAGGAGAACCCTCTTTTTGTCTTGGTCTATTTGATCAATTTATTCTGAGCCAGCACCCTCGGGAGCGAACGTGGGAAAGACAAACCCTGATCGATCTGAATAACTTGCTCCCGAGACAATGCCGTTTAGTTTTATCGATTCATATTCAAATGGGCGTCGGTATTATATCGTTAATATTTTCAGTCGATTGGCATGCATAGGAAATACGGATGGCTGAAACCGGAGAGGTTTTGCAGTGTGTTTAATAGCTAGTATATAATACACCATTTCAGTTAATAAACAATAATTGTTAATTGTAATTTAAAAATATTTAACATCTCATTAAGTTCATCAAATTTAAATTTACATGGGAACCGACTAATGACTGTAGGCTTGTGTGCCTAATTAAATGAATTCTCAGAACCTGGTGGAAGCAAACTGATTGTACCCGTATTCCATGAAATATTTTGGGGATGGCAATACATATTTATAGGTAGGTTAGAGCCTTATGTGTCGTCTAAAACGGCCGGAATTGTGGGCGAACAACTGTTGGTTTCTTCATCAGGATAATGCACCCGGTTCACAATGCATTGGTTCTTCGCGACTTTTTTTGCCAATAACTCGATTCATATCGTTCCACAACCATTATATTCGCCTTATTTGGCTCCAAGCGACTTCTGGCTATTCAGCAAACTCAAAAGGCCAATGCGGGGACGCCGTTTTGACACGATTGAGGAGATACAAACCGAATCGAAGAAGCTCTTGAAGGCTATACCGAAAAAAGACTACTACGACTGTTTCGAGGAGTGGAAAAAGTGCGTTTTATCGGACGGGGATTACTTTGAAGGGGATGAAATTTATTTGGAAGAATAAATAAAGAATTTACATTTTATAAACAAATTCACCTTAATTTTTTTATCACAGTAGTATATATATATAAAACTTTTATTGCTTTAATAGTGAAAAACAGCCGTTCATTGAATTAAAAAAAAAAAACATTTACTACTGTAACCCACGAACTGCAAGTCCTGGGTTCAGTAATTAGTAGAGACTGTACAGTTTCAATGAAAACGGTTTCACAGAGAGGTAATTTGTCCGAGATCAACTGCCAGGTTTCACACTATTAAGGGTAGCCATTTATAGAGGCTGGGTGAGCCCTGTAGATACCACAGGGTTCATCCGTGGCTATTATGAGATGAAATAAGTTATCTGCCACAGCTGGATTTCTACTCGGGACCATCAGCCCAAAAACTCAGCAGTCTACACACTGATCTAGACCATTTTTAAAAATGTTTAAAATAGTTTTTGAACATATAAATACGTGGGTTTAAATAAAAAAAATATATTTTCCAACTTGTACAACTACAATCCACGAAGGGTCTTGGTCTTGCCAGGAAGCATAGGATCCCAGGAGATAGATCCCACAAGGTGCATCGGTGGTTATGAACAAATTATTTAGCGGCCTCCGCCAGATTAGAGTCCGGAGCCATTAGCACAGCTACTCAGCACTCTACACCTTACTCACCGTATTGAATTATGAGTTTATTATTATATTGTCATAATATAATTACAACTAATATATCAATGATCTTCCTAAATCTGTTCACCACTGTTTCTACCATCAATATGCTGACGACTTCCAAATCTATTTGTACTTTCCTCCTTCTGAGCTATTAATTGCGTTCGCCAGTATTCAGGAAGACCTATATAGGACCCGTGCCTGGGCAAATCTGAACATACTGGAATTGAACACAATGAAAACTCAGGCCATTGTTTTAGGTTCCAATTCTCTCCTTACATCCATCCACACCCTCCCAACATTAATCCTAAATGATGACCCCATCACGTTCACCTCCTCTGTGAAAAACCTAGGCATTACTATCGACCAAAACCTTTCTTGGAAATCCCACATCACCCAGATATATCGACGGTCAATTAGTTCCCTGATGTTATTCCCTCGATCTCGACATGTCCTGAAACAATCTTCCCGTAAGCTTCTCATATCTTCTCCCATCTTCCCCCACTTTGACTATTGTAGCGTGGTATATGGAGGCCTTTCTAAAATGCTCGAAGACAGATTAAAGAGAATAATGAATTTCTCTCCAAGATTTGTACTTATTACTGATATACCACCAACAGAGACACCGAGACAGACACCACAAGAGACATCTCATTTATCATCAATAATTAAGCAATTGCAAACATGATTGAGTGACAGCACACGATTAAAAAAAACACAAAGCAGAAAAAAAATTCAACATAGCGAAATTTAATGGTAAAGGAGATGCAGTTGGTTGGCTCGAGAAAAACAGTAGTGAAGGTGGTCGATTTGGCCTATCTGTAATGATGATTCAGTACAGGTTATGAGAGTGTTTTTAACTGATTCAGCTGTAGAGTGGACTTGTCTAATATGACAAAAGGAATAAAGGACTGGAACGTTAGTACAATCATTTAATTCTGATTTTGGCATCAATAATTCGGCATATGTCAGGTATGCAATCCAATATAAATAGAAGTTTAGTATATTATTTGCTTACTAAGCAGAGATTACTGTTAGATATAGAGAAAGGTATGATCCATGTTAGCTTAATTAATTCGATGGTAATAGGACTACCATTATATGTTCAAAATAAATTAAAGAAAACAGTCATAATAACAATAGATGACTTGTTTCAAGAAGTTGATAATTTTGATGTACCCTCTAGACCAAGATTTAAACAACAGTTAAATAAAACTGATGGTGTAGATGTAAACCACAGCAAACAGCACATATCTTCCACTAGAAAAATCATAAAAACTCCTCGCACTATTTGTAAACAATTAAATTATCCTAACAGACTACATCCAGAAATATTTTTTATAAATAAAGATAGAATTAAAGCTGAGAAAAGTGTAAACATTAGTGATAAAGATAAAGATGAAAATGAAATGTATCAAATTATGAATGTTCATGAAGATAAGGCATGACTATCTAGTTTGGAGGACAGAATACCAGGGGAATTAATTAAAATTTATGTAAATATAAAAGCTACAGTTTTCGAAGCACTATACGATTCTGCTTCAACTATTTCTTTAATCCACAAAGTTGATATAGATAACTCACAAATTACATTGATAAAAAAATCTGATGTATTGAATTCTTTGTCTGGTAATATTTCAGGAGCCGGAAGGGAAAAGTTGAGAATAAAAATAGGAAAGATTCAACAAGTTATGGAATTTCATGTTATAAACAGCGATACATATAAATATAATTTTTACGAAAATTAGATGCAATAAGAATTTTTAAGCTAATACAAGATGAAAATTTGAATATACTGCAAAGACTACAAAAAGTAATAGTTCAAAAAGAATCGATAAACATAGAAATGATGATACAGTTAGATGGGCTATGGATATGATACCTAAAGAGAGTTCTGCATTAGTTAAAATAAAGAGGAACGACTTTATTAAGAATTTTGTAAATGTATGTCAAGGTGATGATTATCACTTGAATAAAGAAGAACAAAGAGGAATAAATAAATTAGTAGAAGATAATATAGATTGTTTTGTTGTTAATAAATATTATGTTGGAAAAATGAATGCAGACAATGCACATATTAAGCTAACATTTGAAAAATATCTCTTTCTAAGTCCTTACAGATGCACATTACCCGATAGGCTAGAAATTGAGAAACAAGTTATAGAATTATTAAAAGCAAAGAGTCAAGTTCACCTTTTGCAGCTCCAGTTACACTTGCATATAAAAAAGGAGAAGGTAAAACAAGGTTATGTGTAGATTTTCGACGACTAAATATATTAGTGATCCCAGAGGCTCAACCATTCCCACGTTTTGAAGATATGTTAGCCAATGCTGTGATTGCTCATATTTTAGTGTGTTAGATTATAAACTCTGCATTTTGGTACATACCAGTTGAAATTTAAGATAGAGAAAAACTAGCTTTTGTTACTGAAACAGGCCATTATCAAGTTCATTTTTATGTAAAACTGATTTACATAAATCCGAACATTTGATAAATCCGTTTTCCTATTTATCTAATTTATTATGCATTAATAGAGAAATTTTGTCTACAATTTTAAATGGTCCTTCTCCTAAGTTCATCTAATTTTTCCCTATTTAATTTATTACCAACATCTACAAAAACTGTATTTCCAATATTTAAATCTCTTGGCTTCTTATTTTGATCAGTCCGAAGTTTCTTCTTCTGATAATTTCTTACTGAATTTTCATATGCCGTTTTTCAGTCTTCTTGTAAATAACGTTCACAAAGTTCTAGAGGGCAATTATTTATGTCCACATAATAAATATGATGGTGCAAAACCCGTCACCGAATGCAGAGTTTCATCATAAGCATCTATCACTTCTGCAGTGATACTATGCCATTGAAGTGATAGATGCTTATGATGAAACTCTGCATTCGGTGACGGGTTTTGCACCATCATATTTATTATGTGGACATAAATAATTGCCCTCTAGAACTTTGTGAACGTGATTTACAAGAAGACAGAAAAACGACAGATGAAAATTCAGTAAGAAATTATCAGAAGAAGAAACTTCGGACTGATCAAAATAAGAAGCGAAGAGATTTAAATATTGGAAATACAGTGTTTGTAGATGTTGGTAATAAATTAAATAGGGAAACATTAGGTGAACATAGAAGTGGGCCATTTAAAATTGTAGAAAAAATGTCTCCATTAAAGTATAAATTAGATAAATAAAAGGAAAACGCATTTAATGTTGAAATGTTTTACTTAAAAATGAGTTAGTTATTGCTAAGTGAAAATCAGATATATGTTTTGTCGTAAAAAAAAATGTAATTAATTCTGTTGGAGCCTTTCATTATCTTTTATTTTTTTACAAAAATAAATGTTTCAAATTGGGGATGTAAAATAGTTTATGGGCATACGAGTAATAATATAAGTTTTTGTGTAACCTACACTTAATAGTTAAGTATAATTTTTTTTTTTGTAATATATGTTTTATTTATATTTATTTTTTTAATTGCCACTTTATTGCATTCATATACATTAATATATAAATTGCATAGTATATATATATATATAAATGTTTTACAAATTATACAACTGTACATGCACTAAGGTACTTGACGTTTAAAAGGTGCATCCGATATTATTCAAGAAATCTTCGTTCAGCTTAGTAATTATTCTGAACCCTCTCTAGTGAACCTATTAAAATACGAGTGCCCACTTAGTATTGTTTTGAGACATTGAGTATTTTGCATTATACAAAAGAATTAACTGTCTTTAATTTTTATTTTATAAATAAATAAAAAAAACATACATATTTAAGAACTTCATACAAATGAAAGTCGTAGTCCTGCTTACAGATAAAGAGTTATGTTTATTGAATTAATTTTAAATCATTATATACGCTCTAAGCTTCCAATTAATTACAAGAGACTCATATACAAGAATATTTTACTACCTATTTGGACGTACGGAGTAGAGCTATAAGACGGAATTCCTCTCGTATCCGATTCTTAGAAAAAAATCATCCATGATGACCTTAATGTCCCATTTATTGCTGATTTGGCCAGAACCCGATATCAGTACTTTCATGACATACTTTATTTAGTATGCAGCTAAAAAAATAAAAAAAATAACCTGTATCACTACAACTTGTGAACGGGTCTGGGATCCAGTACATGGTAGAGAATGTACTGTTTCATGGACAACGGTTCTGCCAGGAGGCGTCCTAGGTCACGCTCAACCGCTAGATTTTCCCCCCTTAATTTGGGTACTCTATTTTATAATATTTTATAGAGGCTGGGTGGACCCCAAGAGGGTCCTAGATCCTATGTGATTCATCTCCCGCTGCAAACAGACTAAATAAAAGTCATGGTCTACAGCGGGATTTGAACCAAGATTTCCGGCATGGCAACTCAGTACTCTACCACTGAGCCACTCGGCTCCCTTAGTATGCAGCTACTTCTTCAATGACCGATAATCATCATAGGCGTCAGAAAAGAAGATGAACTCGTGACCTTCTAAGTTAAATTTGATGCACGAGTACTACTTTTGGGTAGTTTCTGTACTTGCCTTTATGTCACATCATTAAGCATGATTCATTCTATTCGAAATATTCTTGTATTAGGAGTATTTTGTAATTAATTGGAAGCTTAGAACGTATAATTATAATGCAGTTGATAATTTTAATAAATGAATTATTTCATTGGTTTCTCTTAAAGTTTTGTAATATAATAAGTTTTTACATACATAAGTTTAGAGGAGTATTAAAATGGTCGAATGAGTTGACAAATTTTTTGCATTCATTATAATGTTTTGTTTAAGAAGTTTAGTAATTTAAAATGTATTGACTGAAAGATATACATTTTATCATTTCCTTTATTAAGGTTTTAATCCTCACACTTAATTACACTCCAATCATAATATATTCGTGTACAATTAATTATAGATTATGTATGACCAAGAGATATCCTATAAACAAAGTGGATCAGATCGATGGAGTGCAAACTGTTACGCAAGTTGGGTCAATAACCATCGCCCCTTATAAAGAGGGATATAGGTTACGAAATCGGTTGAATGGGATGGTCGGCGGAGGGGGCCGTAGAAATAAAAGCCCTCAATGTGGCTAAGGGTTGCGTAAGGGCTTCGTAGTTTCAGGTGGCTCGAAGAGCATTTCTTAGCTATAGGAGTAAATATTGCCAAAATAAATAAAAAAAAATATATATATATATGTGTGTGTGTGTGTGTGTTTGTGTGTAAATACTAAATTAAATTACTCAGTGTTGCAGATAAAATAGAATAGAATAGAAAAAAAATTGTATTCTGACACCAGGTCCCTTAAGAAGAACATGTTAAAAAAATAATAGTAGTCTTTATTTTTAATTAATTAATAAACTTATTAAAAACAGAAGATAAATTATCGACATTTATATGGAAATCGGTCATTACTTTTGAGAAACTCATTTTATGTTTTTTTTAGTTGTTAATCGCTGAATTATTTATCCTAAAATCTCTAAAATAACATAATTCAGAATATAAATATATTAAATTAAATGCGTAAAAATTAATTCAATAATTTATATTTGTTCGTATAAATATGATGAAGAAAGCATTCTTGGTGCAGGTCATAAACTAATTCCTTAAATATTTAAATTATTTATTACATACTGACGTCTTGACCCACGTTGCAGGTTTTCTTCAGGGCAAGCGACCTTGCAAAATTTCAGATAAACTTTATTAGTGTCATAACCATTTTATCTTTTTAATAATAATAAGAATAATATTAATATTGACAATAGAGGTGATATATGACTTGCCCTTTTTTTATTTTATTATTTTTTTCATTTATATGATTTTTGACATTTCATTACGTTAGGTGATCATTTTTAAATTGAATTGATTTGTTATTTATTAAATATTATGTTTTTTCAGGGGATCTGATCTCGCAATCTTAACTTATTTCGAAATTTATCAAAGGATTCGTGAATGTCGACGTTACTTACAGAATGATTATGCAGTGTGAACTATTTAGTTCTTTCTTTGACTTTTATTGAGAAGTTCACCAAAGCAGTTAACAATCCCATATTAGCAAGTGGCTCCTCAATGTTCTCTCAGACAATGAATGGTTCCGAGTTTTGATGACTCTGATAAAAACAACGGTGCCATATTAGGATTGTTGCATCGGTCAATTCGTTTCAGAAACATCGATTTTTTTAAAAAAAATATTTAATCAATGGTATTAATTTATTTATTAAAGGTAATTTCATTCTCCGGAAATAATTAAGTTTTTTTAACTCAAACAATTTACATAAAAGTATTTTGGAAAATATATAAAAATTATCAAAATTATTTTGTAATTATCATATACGTGTTTCCTTATATAATCTATTTTTTTATTTATATAAAATGCATTGATCTTAATTTTAGGTCCATTTTCAAGATTTTATTTAATTTTGTGTATAGTTTTATGTAGAATTTATTTTTTATTTTAATATAATTGTCTTTTTAAGGGATCTCTTTAGATATATTCTTCTTCATTATAATCTGCAATTTTGTTTTCCTCTCCATTTTTAAGTTTAATTAAATATTGTAATTAACCACAATATTTAAGAATATAACATTTGTAAATATATTACATTGAATATGTAAATATAACACATGAATATTACAATATAACAGTTGTAAATATCAATAAATTATTCAATTCTAAAAGAGTATGTAATGTACTTTGAAACAACTGCTTGCCGTTTCAGGCTGCTTCAACAGTTACTAGACAAGCGATTCAACGCTCTTCTCTAAGCTTCCAATTAATTACAAAATTTATTTTTGGAGGTTTATTTAAAAAAATGTCAACCTATCTCAGCCCAACATTGAAGATACTTATTGCCACATCTGACTAAAAGGAATATTGTGTACAATCGTTACAATATTATTTTATACTATATAATAGTATTATTGATTAATGTGGTATTATTTAAAAATTACAATATTATGTAAGATATTATATACAATAAAATGTCGATTATTTAAAAAGAAAAAGTCTGATGCGGTGCACACATTTCGATTACTACGCTATTTTTAAAATTGTATATTTAGTTTCCATGTTTTTTTCTTAATTATATAACATATAATATACAATCCTTACAATACAAAATACTTCATAAAATCTTCAATGCTACGAATAAAATAATTTTTAATGACCTTAATGTCCCATTTGTTACTGATATGGCCCGAATCTGATATAAATCTTTTCATGACATACTTTATTCCCACAAACCCACTTGATTCAAACCTAGCAACCTCTTCATTTACTGGTAATACTCCGGGATGCCTGAAAAAGAGATGGCCTCGTGACCATCTAAGTTGAAATTGTATTTGAATTGTAGTTTCTCTACTTGTCATTATTCATGCGATAATCCATTCATTCTATTTACTTGTTGTATTAGTATAATACAGTTGCAAACTTCATTGAATAAATTATTTTAAAAAATGATTTTTTTTTTCTTGACCAAAACATACTTTTTAGTTTATATTTATTTTCAAGGACTTGTATAAATAGTATTACATTCTTATTTTGTAGCCTCTTGGTCAGATATTTAATCTATTGTTTTTGTGCACATTTGTTATTTTTAAGGGACCTGGAACCATAGTATAAATGTTTGTCTATTCTATTCTATTCTGATATTCAATATGCTGTGATATTTCTGATAAGGGGATTCGAAATATATCTTAAAATAATCCTTCATAACTGTTTTTTTCTGTATGATATAAGTGAATATCTATAAAATAATTTGTCCAAGAAAACAGTTGACCTTTGAGAGAGAAATAATTAATATTTAGTGGATGATAATTGAGCGGTAGAACGGTAGATGTAGCGATAGGTGGATGCGATGTGAAGTGAACCTTATAAACTTCCGTTCTCTAATGGCACCTTTTTGAGACCTCGAAGAACATCTGTTTCATTCTCGAGTCGGTCGGATCCTTCAATGATACGTCGATTCAACTTGATATTCTAGGCATTGAGAATAATATATAAGTAAATAAGCAATATTAATATAAATGATATTGATTAAACTAATACAATTATACACTACAATATGTAAAAGTTGAAAAAAAAAATCAGTATCCTAGATATAATTTCTTAACTATTTCAATTATGTAACATAATTCCTGCAATATGTTTTAAAATTGAAACTCTCACGCAGGTTTATGTTAAGCAAGTTCGAGTAATTGTTTAGCTAAAAAGTGAACTGTTTTGGATTTACAATTTATTATTTTATTTTATTTTTTACAATCCATCTGATTCTATTTTTTAAAATAGCATTTTATTTCAACTCCTGCTTACTAGCGGGCAACTCATTGTGTGGATTTTTAATTAGGAAACGCCTAAAGTAACTTAGATCACATTCTAAATCTGCATATTGGTGAAACATTGTAAAAATAATTAATTAAATTTAAAACTTCCTAAATTTTGTCATTAATTTTATGACAAATAAAAAAAAGTAAGCAAAGGTCACTGTGATAAAGGTTCGAAATATGTATGTTTATTTTTTTCATTTTTGGACCTGTAAATCGTTTAGGATTTAAGTTTTGATCGGTATTCGAAGGGAATTGTTTTTTGGTGTTTAAAGGCGTAAAACCCTTAGGTCATCAACGCTAAGCCCGAAGTGAATTTCTTGTCTAACAACTTATTTGATACAGAAACACTGAAGATTAATTTTTTTTAGTCGGCTCAGTAAATATATTATATAGAATTGTATATGGATTCTGGTATCTTATGTTTATAGGTATCGGGTCAAATTTCTAATCCCGATTGCCTGAAATATTTCTTCCAAACCGCAGATGCCCAATATTGAATACGAAAGCACTCGCTGCACCATGCATTGTCCGATTTTTTATTTTATATAATGGATTGTGAACGAGGTAAAGGAAACGGATGATCTACATCTGTCGACAAACAAAAGCGGGGAGCATCCTTTATTATTATCGATCTATTGTACCATCGATGGTAAATAAAGACTGTATGTCTTTGCGGTGAACCGTTCCCTTCAATAGTGGGCCTACCTGTTTTATCTTCACCGAACCCTTATTTGAATAAAGCTCCGCCACCCCTTTCAGCCAAGATCCCTCCAACGTATTTCAGTTCATCTTCCGATCTGCATACCCTACAATAAGTCAGGCTCCTACTCTTCGACCCCCTGAACCTATAGAAGGAGCCTAATCCGTTCCTTGAGGGATAGTCCAAACTCGAGTGGATGGACGGATTGGATGAAAAGGAAAGATAAGCGCTTTTGAATAAGTATACTTCTCCTTTTGACTCGCTTATAACAAGTTGACATTGCTATGCTACCCTCTCTTGTTCTGTTATTGTTAGAACACATGCTATTTTAAAATTATTTGATCTTATATTAAGTATAAGATGCACATTTTTATGCCGAGACAATAGAAACTGACCATAATCAGTTACTAAATAATTAAATTAACTAAAATATAATTTTTAATAATTAGAATCCAATAGGAAAAAAAATACCGAAAAGCATAGGCTTGAGCCTCTAAAATGGAAAACTAACCAGTGATGAACTAACCATTTCATGCATTATCAGGACTTACACCTAAGAAAAATCACATTACAATTTGAAAAAGTCTGTTTGGACTGTTGATGTGAGGTGTGCTATTCTTTGCCTTCTTGAAAAGATACCTTAATTATAAATTAGAATGTAACAGGAAAAAATTAAAAAAAAAAAAAAGCCTCAAGTCTCTAAAATATTGGAAAAGGTAACCAATCTACCTTTTATCAATTGAAGCTGTATCAGGATATACACCAAAAGCAAAATCTTATCAAAGTGCTATTCTCTGCAGATCCCATTAACATACCAAACAGATTCATCAAAAAGACGTTTTTCGAAATTTGAAGTGATTTTTATTTTCGCATGTTACATCACTCATCTCCCGACGTTTCAAATGTGAACTTTTGACACCGGGCACACCCTCCCCCTCGACAGCCCTGAAGAAGACCTGTAAAGTGGGTCGAAACTTTGGCTATTTAATGAGCATTTCT
This sequence comes from Arma custos, assembly GCA_037127475.1. NCBI lineage: Eukaryota > Metazoa > Arthropoda > Insecta > Hemiptera > Pentatomidae > Arma > Arma custos. The sequence continues at coordinate 53,189,824 of CM073761.1, forward strand.
CCCTATCTAAGAGAAATTTATTGACCTCCACCCGGACAATTCTCTTCCACGATTTTTATACGTCGCGATGATGCCTGATTGGGTGAAACACGTACTAGTTTAATTTTTTCAGTATTTTAGACACTTAGGGCTTTGTTTTGAAGAAACGTTAGTAGAATAACTAACTTGGAATGAGTAAAATACAATATATAAGAAAAATGCACCGCTAAAGCCCAATAGGGTTCTGTATCAATAGGGAGTCTGTACTGTTTCTAAGCGACTGTTGTGGAGGGAAGTAATATATCCGAGATCACGCTCAACCGCCAGGATCCTTCCTCAATTAAAGATGCCCAATTTATAGAGGCTGGTTGAGCCCCTGGAGGGTTTCCAGTTTATACAAGGTCCATCCGTCACTATTAGCAGACTAGATTATTTATCAGCCACAGCCTGATTTGAACCCGGGTCTTTGGCATATAATATAGCATTATTAAATTGAAATTTAATGACACTATAAAAAAAAGTTCCAATATTGTTGTGGCTTTGAAGAGATGAATCTATGTATGAATGCTTTTGTAAAAAATTATAAAAGATTAACAGATGTCTCAAAACGAATAGCAATAAACTAAATCGTATGTCCGTAATTTAATAACGAGGGTAGAGTTAAGTGATCGTGGAGTGGAGATGAAAGTGGAGTTAAAACAACGTTCTATTGGAAAGCGTTTAATTTGAATATCTTGTTTCTAATTAATCCTACACAGGGACAAAGAACTAATATGGGACAAAGGGTGGAAGGATGAGAACAGTTTATTTATTCTAATATTTATATATATTTTTTAATGTTTATTACCTAAACTAATGAATTTCTAAAATCTTATTTTTTATTGTTATTTATATTTAATTTATATAAATTATTTATTTTTCGTCGTTTCAGGCTACTCCCACATTTACAAGAAAAATGCTCTAAGCTTCCAATTAATTAAATTGATTAATATACATGACAATCATAAGACCCATCTGGACTTACTGAGTAGAGCATTGGGGCTCCACTAACCTATCGAATTCCTCTCGTATTCAACCCTTACAATCCAAAATCCTCAATGCTCCTCACATAATAACGACCTTAATGTCCCATTTGGTACTGATATGGCCCGAATCTGATATCAATCTTTTCATGACATACTTTATTCCCACAAACCCACTAGATTCAAACCTAGCAGCCTCTTCATTTACTGGTAATACTCCGAGATGCCTGAAAAAGAGATGGCCTCGTGACCTTCTAAGTTTAATTTGTTATTCGAGTACTACCTGTGGGTAGTTTCTTTACTTGCCTTTATCTCATGCCATTATGTATCTTTAAGTCTATTCAAGCGGTTACTGGCATGCTTCCTTTGATCCCTTCCAAAATTTTCACTTTGCTCTTAAATTCTAAAACATGTGAAATTCTGTGATGTTGAAAATTTCTCAATCTTTCCTCATTTTTTAGTGCATGTTATATTGAACTTCTTCCTGCAGAAATATTTGTTTGTTCAATCTTGTTCATTCTGCATCGGTGTCGGAGAAAAGGTAGCCTCCTCTTTCACATAGTATCCGAGATTCTTTCAACTTTCTGAGAGGTTTTCTGTTACTTCGCAGTTTCCATCCATCTTCAGCCTGAACTGCTCATATGATTTTTTGAATTCTTTCTTGAATCTTCTTGAATTCTTCTTTCTCTAGGACCTCCAGTTTTTAGAGATTATACTTCATTGTAGGGCATTCACTGGCAAAGAGGCATTCCGTTTTTACGACAGTGTTTATAGTTCTTATTCTGGCATTCCAGGAGATGATCTTCTAGTTCATGTATTTTAAATAGTGAGAGTGGAATTTTTTTGATGGATATGAATACTATCCTATATATATATATATATATATATATATATAGTCGAAAATCATCAGTAATTAAATATTCCATTTTGCTTCAAAACTTACTGATTGTAGGGTAAATATAGAAATATACTTAAATTTCTTAGAACAGTCGAAAATTTAAGATTTCACAGGGGTAAATTTTATTGTTTAATTAAAAAATAGAAAAAAAGTAATCAGATGCTTTTACTTAACGACAAATTATGATTCTCTATAATTGTTATAAATAAATAAATTAAGCATTTTAACAGTAATTAATGACATGAGAAAGTTGGTATGATGAGCTAGCAAGGTCTTGTTGACCCTTGGGACTTGGTGGGGTTCGTGTCCCATGGGACGTAGTGGAAGGGTCAGTGTAGCCCTAAGGCTGTAAAATTTGGATTTTAATTTTTTTTTTTGGTTGTTATGGTGTTGACATTATTAAATTTAAAAAAATAGGATCTTGAAAGTTATGTACATTTTTTCCAATTTATATTACAATCTAACCTTTTTATGTTATATTGAGGATTTTAATAAATTATAGTTATGGGTAAAGAGTAGATTTCGGTAAAAATTTCACCAAGAAATAAAAGTTTCAACTAACATTTCGAAATATAGACGACATATGTTTGTTGAAACGTTAATTTCTAGAGGAAATAATTACCGAAGTATACACATTCCCCATAATTACGAGTACATTCTCTTTTCCATACTATTCATAATCATCATGATAATTTGTATTTTTGGAAAATATTAAAACGGAAACGAATGAAAAGTTTTAACTTGTTGTGACTTAACTCGAAGTGACATCTTGCGGAATAATTACAAAAAAATAACAATTTATTATTAAGTATTATGAATAATGTAATAAATTAAATCACCAAATAAGGTGAAATGTTATTGAAACAATGTGTATTTTCCAGCTAACAGGCAATGCGTGACCTATTAAAAGAAGAAACTAGCAGATGTAGACGTATGTGGCCTTGGATTTGATAGGAATTACCTACAATTTGTTTTTTGTTTTAATCACGTGATTTGTAATACGTGGCAGGTGGTTTTATCCCTCAATGAATTTTAATGATCATAGGTCTATTGCTAATAAAGTCAGTCACCTTGTTTTTAATCGAAATTCGAAGTTCTTAGGATGAAAATTTATTTTTAAAAATGTCTACTTAATAGTAATAATAATAAGGCTTAGCATTATTTATTATTTATACATTGATTTATATATTTATTATTTATATGAATATATTGGCGAAGGACTGAATGTAGCAGGAGTTAACGGTAGACGTTTACTATACGCCAATGACGTGATAATGCTGGCTCCCTTCCCTGTAAAATTGCAGTGTATGATAAACAACCTGCAGAATTACTGTTGTTTGTGGAATTTGGATGTAAACCTAGCGAAATAAACAATAATGTTTTTTTCGTAATGGAAGCAGATAGTCCAAATTTTAGAGGTGGAACTTAGGGCTCAACGAATATAAGTATTTGGGCGTTATAGTTACCCCAAAATTAGCACTGGGGCACCACTTTTCGGAAAGATGCAGTCACGCGAAATTTGGCTTGAATTCCACTTGGTGAAATTTTATGGCTAACAAAAATGTACCTTACACAACAAAACTAGAAGTGTGTAAGTCACTTTCTCGGGCGATAGTTGGTTATGCTGGGCAGGCTTGGGGTTTCGAGCCTTATGATATTTCGGAAGATGTTTTTGGAAAAAAACATTATTTCTCATAAAATATGTACCAAATTATATTTTGACACATGAATAAGGTATCGCATTAATATACACTTACACGCTGAAAGTCCATTTTGACTATGTTGTGAAAGCCCTGGAAATGCTGGATTCTCGCTTACCCTACATCTTAGCGAAAGAAGTTATAAAAAAGAAAGTTTATTGCTACAGAAAGTGGGTAGAATATGAGGAAATTCATGGAATGAATCTAGGTTACAGTACAGGTTTTTAAAAAAATACATATTGGCATTGAAGATAAATTACAATAGACTTGTATTGTAGGAAGTTAACTAATTGATAATTTACGTAATATACGCTGTAATAACATTATTTAACTATATTGGTATCACAGTAAGAGTATAATCTCTGTTTCATAACTCACTCCAGCCGCCCATCCAGTAAGGCAAAACTACGTCAGCCACAGAGGTATCCTCTTCGGCCAGTTTTTTGATCAACACATTCATCTGGAGGTCGCTAAAGGTTTTAAGATGGACAGTCGCACGTAGGCAATTACAACTGTTAACCGGTAAGGAAAATCGAAAATGGTTTTCCCGTGCTAAAGCTGATTATCTAGTAGATGGTCTCGCGTGTTAAATGCGATTATTTCGAGTAGGGTATCGATTGATGATGCAAATTAGATCGCCTTTACCAGGAGCGAGGTTTCTTTTTGTTTTCTTTCCTCTTAAATTGAACGATATCAAAAGCGTTAAAGCATTCACGCCAGGTCAATACTGAAGAAACGGTTGGCAACACTGTGCGTTAGTTATAGTTAGTTATAGTTAGTGCTTGCTGATTCTATTCAATCAGGAAGTGAAATATGTTTGCATAAATATGATTTTTTAATAACTAAATCATGAGGAATCAAAAATAATGTATCAGGTCCACAGGTTAACACAATAAGTTTTAACTGTTCATTCGTCTCCTTTTCAATGTTCCCGAATAAAAAAATAATCGTGAGTTTCAGTACGAAAAAAATATTGTAATTATGAGAAGTATGTGTATTTCGTTAATCATTTCATCAAGAAATAAACTTTTCAACAAACCTTTCGAAGTACAGATGATGTCATATTTATTGAAACGTTTATTTCTCGATGAAATGATTACTGGAATATATACCTTTCCAATAGATACTCTCTTTTTCCCATACAAAAACTCGCGATTATTTTTATTATTGCTGACTTGTGACTTAATCCAAAAGCGACAATCTGTGGAACTGATTCCAAATATGATTCATATTGAACTTCTAGCAAAAAATAGAATACTTAACCTTTAACATATTCATATCCTCTTTAATTATAAACAAAGAAAAAAAACTCTCGTTTTTGCCTTTCATTTAATCCATATACAACATGAAGATTGTTCATTTTATTTTTATAAGATTTCCAGTATGTTCCCATCAGGAAGATAGTTTAAAATCGGCTATGAAAAAAAACTCATGTTCCAACGTTTGTGCAGGAAGGCGATTTAGGCGAGTTCACGCTCCACCATCAGGTTTTTCTCTTAACTACTGCTTGAGGAGGGTCTAAAGATCTCATAGATTCTTATATGATTCAATGTATGATTGTTAACAGGTTAAATAATTTAACTGTCACAGTCGGATTCGAACCGGGACTTCTAGTTCAGCATCAATAAATATCTCGAAGTATTAAATTATGAATTTATTTCTCATTTCCTGTTTTGAATATGATGCTTTCAGCCTACAAACACACTGTCTTCATTTATTTATTTTATACTTTCTCGATTTAACATTTTGAATGGTGAGTATTGACATCCGTTATTGTTAAACAATGATTTTAAAATTAAATATTTTGAAAACAGTGAACCGATTTCAAAAGGATAGACTGGATGTAAAAAAATAATTAATTCCTTAAATAATGATAAAATATTCATTATAAACCGACGCTTTGACCCACATTGCAGGTCTTCTTTAGGGATTGTAATGTAAGTCACAAGAATCACTAGTGTCATACTCGTGACATAAATAAGAAGTTTTAAATATTTTTTTATTGTTTATCGACTTATTATCATTTGATTACAATATCCAATTACAACGGATCTGAAATATCTAGGAAATAGAGTATTGTGGAAAAACTGGGAAATAATTTTTAAAAAAATTATATTCAATACTACAATATAAAAATATTAATTTGTTATTAAAGGTTTTTTTTCAGCTGTGGTCTAGTCTTCTATGGCTAGAAATAGTTCTCTTCTACCAATACTTTTAGTTTGCAATTAAAAATTCAATTTTTTAATTAGTGATGTACTCGAAAATATATTTACTGGACGCTTCTTTCTATCCATATATAATACCCTATTAACAAATCTATATTTTTTAGTTGCTGCTAAAGTTTAAAATTCACATCAGCTCCTATTTAATAATAATAATAAATTATTATTTATTTATTATTAAATTATTGTGGGGTAATTCTAAAGTACCTTTAGAATAATAACACAAAAAATAAAATACGAACTATTATGTCAGAGTAGAATATAATTAAAATTTAATTATAAAATGAAAATGAAACATAAATGAAAATAAATTACGAGTTAGCTCCCAATAACAAATTAAAATAATGAAAAAAATGAAGTAGACAACAATAATTATGAAGAAATAAAATAATTAATATTTACATATATGCATATATTATGAAAAACAAAACAATTAAAGAATAATGAAAATGAAAAAAAGCAAGAATAATACTGATTTTAAAATGATATAATTGGATGTGTGATTTGTGTTAATTTAACAGTCCTCTCTATTCTTGAATCCTAAAGTATGTAAACTACTTTTTTTTTTTTTAATGTATTTATTTTTTGTATAATTTGCTACATTTGACAAAATAAAAATGCTGTACCAATAGACCAGTCTCTAATTAAAAACAATTGTACAATTTTAATATATCTGTGGAGAATCATAATTTACAATGAAAGAAAAAATGTATAAAAAACTTCCAATAGAGAGAAAAAAATTAATAAAAATAAAATAAACAAAAATTATCACTATACATTCTTAGTAACTTATATACATATATATAACAATATCAATGAAATGAAAGAAATTGGTATCCTATAGTAATAAATGTTTGGTTCGTTTATGTACTATGTATATACCGCTTTGCAACATTTTTTGTATAGTTCCCAATATTTTTTATAAGCGGGTTTTTATTGTTTTGTATTGTGTATTGTGTGAAAAGTAAAAGTTAACCTTTTGTTCATGTTAAGCCCTAAGTATTTAATATGCGTTGCCCGAGGTACAGAAGTTCTGTTTATCTTCAATTGGTGGATGTTATCCGGTCGTCTCTTTGTCAATGATATAGCTTAGGTTTTATCCTGATTTATTTTCCATTTATTGTAGAATGTCTCTATTTTTTTAGAGCTGTAGTCAGTCTATTTGTAATTGTTTGTTCTATAACTGGAAGTATAAGAAGCTGTATCAAATAGGGATTTTTGTACTTTGAATGTATTCGGTATATCATTAATATAAATACTGTAGAGCGTTGGCGATAAAACCCCGCCCTGTGGGAGATGTAGACTACAAGACTAGTAGCATCCTGTCCAGTTGCAATCTCATATCTTGTCCGCTTTCTATATTTTAGACAAAATTGTCATTACTTATTTATTAATGTATTATCGTCCAGTGTATAATACAGTAGTAACTTAATAACTACATGGAGTAAATAATTATACAACATTTAGAGGATACAACAGGAGGGTCTGCAGATCCACTCATGGGTGTTAACAGGTTAAATAATTTTTTTCAATTGCTGGATTTGAACCTGGAACCTTCAGCACAGCAACTCAGCGCTCTACAAACTGAGCTACCCCTTGATATTATGGAATTTAATTGTATACAACTGTATAAAAGAATATCCAAATACAAATTTTCGAAAAAAAAAATGTACGGTAAAGGATTGTTTTTTTTTTAGGAAAGTATGTATGAATTTAAAAATTATTTCAAAAGTCTGCTATTTATTAATGACTAAATATAAAATGAAGATTTCCCGTTTTTGAATATTTTATTGTGACCATCAAACCTCTGAATAATTTTGTATATGATATACAAATCCTCGACTTCCTTAATGCTTTTAACTTTTTTTTTGTCTACGGATTTCTTCAAAAGAGTTTCCTCGTTCTTTTATGAAATTAAATACTTATTTAAAAAATAAAATTTCGTTATCGGTGTCGAAAGGGTGGAAGAGTGTGTCTGTAATACTTTAACATCGCTTAAAATATCCAATTTAGACGGATCTGAAATCTCTAGAAGAGGTTTTTAGGAAATTCATAGAGGCTAGGTGAGCCCCAGGATCCCACAGGAGTCGATCTGTGGCTCATGACCGATTAAATAATTTATCTATCGCATATTTAAAAAAATGAAAAAAGTGTATCAGTGTCAAAAGGATGGAAATATGTGTCTTTAATATTTTAACATCGCTTACAATATCC